>JBBBDQ010030258.1:3180000-3665000 GCA_037127315.1 Ascarosepion bandense | reverse complement strand
AAACTGACTCACTGTGACAGCAGATATCACTTAAATAATTGTACCCATTGTGACACCTGGCACATTGCACTTCTGGTGCACTCTGTACCATCTTGGGTGCTGACCCCCTTGACCCGTGTTTGTCAAAACAAAATATGCCACCCAACTACATTCTACACTCTCGGTGTTATATCCCTGCATTACCCAGTATAAAATACACTTTTTGGCAAGATTCCACACAGACTAAGATATTATTTAACAAGTCAGCAAAATCCTGTCATTCTTACTGGCAATCATGAATGACCTTAAGTACCATTCCACACTGGCCCAACAAATATACAGCACTAACAAGTACATGACAGCTCTTTTGTAAACTATGTTTTTATTACAAACACTTATAAAATATTACTATAAATATTGCTCTACTAAGTATTGAGCACTCTTCAAAAAAGTAAATTACTACAATGAACTATTAACCCATTTGTTTGTACTATTCCTAATTATAAGAGAGAGACGTTTGTCACTTAATTGAGCAGCCATGCCAACTTTATACACACACATACATATATATGTGTGTGTGTGTGTGTGTGTGTGTGCATGTTTGTAAAACTATCATTATGATGTCTAAAGATATTCTGCTTTCCTGCCTACCTACATACAAACATGTGTGTCTAGACAGCATATCTTCATTCAAGCATGTTTGATTGAATAATTTAGACTTTTACATCTATTTATTTTTATTCTATTATATTCACAGATTAATTCTTTTATTGTTGTAATTAAAACCATCAAGAAAGGCACAATAATTTTTCTCCTTTTTATTTTCTTAAGTACTTTCAATCTCATCCAAGATCATCCTCACAGGTAAATTGCTAAGACAAAAGTTAATGTATTTGACAGTTATGCATTTTGGTGGGAAGGATGTGCATAGAGGTGCTGTTAATTCAAAATTTTATTTAAAAAAAAAAAAAAAAAAAAAAAAGAAGAAGAAAATCACCACTGGCTTTTTCCATGGCCTCTTGCAATTTTCTGCAACTCTTCTGGACAGTCCTTGTTTTAGTAAATGCTGCCATAATCCTTGCCCTTAGTTCATCTTACAAGGAATTTATCTTTTAAGTCGCTCAACTGTGACCCACACATAATCAAGGATGTTGCAGTCTGAGAAGTTATGTGGGCAGATGTAAGGGATAATGTGATTGCAAAAATTGCCTAAGAGCCATGACTGGGTTCTCCTGCTTATGTGGCATAGTGCTGAGTCCTTTTTGCCAAACATAAGATCTTCCAGCAGCCACCCTCTTGACACAGGGCAGCACTACCTTCTTAAGAAACTTGATGTAGGCCTCTGTGTTGATTGAGGCCCTCACCAACAAATTCAGAAATTCTTTTAATGATCAGAGTGAGTTTTCTGAGCTGCTACACCTTCATAATCACCATTAGACTCTTCTAACTCTTTCTGAATCATCTGAACTGTCCTCAGCACTCTAAAATGTTTGTACTGGAGCTTCCGGAATTAATACCAAGCAGTACAGCATGCCATTTCCAAATTTCTGGCAGAGTGAATTGCATCACAGATGGTTCCCAACTGACCCTAGTGGACAAAATCACAAACAAACAATGCACATGCATAAAATTAATATAACATGTGACAATTTACCCATCGCACCATGTAAATGTTTCATTCACCATACAAAAGCATTTGATAAGGCATATTACAAAGTCCAATTTAAATTTATAGGAAATCTAAATTTAATTTGGGAAGATATTACAATAATCCAGGACTTATACCAGGGGAAAAAAAACACCCGTACTGTATACAAATAGAAAATGAATCCATCAAGTACATGAAAATAGAAAAGAGTGTAAGACAAGGATACATCTCACCAGATTTATCACTTGCAGAAAGTTGATCTTAAGAGAACTATGTCTTACTAGAATTTAATACTGGAGAGCACAATCTTAACAGTATAATATTGTCAGAGTGTTGATAGCAGACACAAGAAAAACTGTGGAAACTTTTGGAAAAAGTAGCAAAGGAAAGAAAGAACTTCAATTGTAAATAAATACATTGACAAAAGGAAATGTGGAAAATGTAAGCTACAAATTAGAAATGTCAAAAATCAAGCAAGTATGAAAATTGAACTATCTTGAAAGTGTTTTTAAAGAGGATATAAAATGTGACACTGAAATCCAAAGGTGCATTGGAATAGTAAAAGAAAGAAAAAAAAACTTTCTAAAAGCTAAACAAAATATTAAGAAACCAAAAACATTAAAAAGAAAAAAAAGAGCACTCAATTTCTATGTAATATCAATCCTCATATATAGCAGTGAATGTTGAACAATCTTACATCTGAAGAGGAAACAACAACAGATTTGATTCTGTAGAAGAATGCTGAGAAGACAATACACGTAACAGGAAAGTTTTAAAGAAAATGAAAGAAAGAATACTTATTTTTAGAAACAGAATGAAAACATTGAAATTTCTAGAATTTATGAGGATAGAGAGTTTGGAAAATTTATCTCACAGGAGATTTTTTTTTTAATCATGTCACCACAGAGCAAAGCGTTAATGCCACTGATGTGCAGGGGGCTACATGAGATGAAGAGAAAACCAGAAACCACATCCTAAACAGGGAACAAGGGGATGAGCCTCTTGACCTGTTCAATAGATGTGGGTGGAGTGGAAATCTTCAAAGATATTCAAAGCAAGAGGGATATAAGAAAACCATGATTAACCTATATAATGAGTTCATGTAAATGAATAATAAAAGAGAAAATGAGAAATAGTGAAATAGTAGAAAGAGATACAAGTGATACTTTCTACAAGGGATAGAAATTTATGAAAAGACATGGTACATAGAACTTAGGTCATAATAAGTATCAAAAATAGAATAAACTCATTGCGTGCAAATTAGGACAAAAGTTTCAGAAGAAAAGTAAAACACTCATCATATATGAACTACTAACAAATATTTCATCAACACAAGATATGGCAAATATAAAGAAGTCATTCAAGTGACAAAAATTTAACTTTTCTTTTCAGGGCAAGTTATCTACCACATATACAAGCAGACTTCATATATGGTGCTACCTCTAAGTTTTGCACAAATTTTAGCCCTTTGAAAAAAAAAAAAAATTACCTGTGCATGATGCAACCAGTTATCAAAAATGCATGATTTTTTAACCTCTTCAAATATAAAAAAAAAAAAAAATTTGTATATTGCAACCCTCTATTTTAGTGTAAAACAAAAAAAAAACTGATCATGAAGACTTGCACTATATTGAGCATATGGAGTAAATTAAAATTATTTTTAGATTCTAACCATCTCCAGACTGAATTTCTAAATTTCACCAATTTTAAGGTGTAACAAATTTAAATTCAATTGAGTAAAATATCAACACAAATTACCATTTTAATATACAAGATATATTCTTGCAGAATGGATTGATTTTATGTGTTAGATATTTTTATCCCTAAATATCAGATTTTTGGATATTTTCATGGAAATTGAAAACAAAATTTCCATAATATGTTTGACTTGACATACCTGGTCAGTTTGATAAGATTGGATAAACAAAATATAAGGTAAAGAAAAAGATTTAAAATTCAGACCCAATTTTGATCTGTCATTTTGTAGTGTTCAAATATACAATTATGTTACCAGTTGAAATCAGGAAAAAATTTTATAAGATCTTATTTTTTCACTTAATTTAAAATTAAAGAAAAAATATACACAAAACTTTTCTCTTAAATGTAGAATTATTCTAATGTTTGTATGTATGTTGTCTGAATTTTTTTTTCTTTTTAGCCAAATAGTTTAAGATTAATTCTAGTCAACATTAACATACAAAATCATTTTCCTTTTGTACTTTTCAATCACTTTCCAGACTAAAATTTTACTAGTTTTAAGGTAACTTAAATTTATTTAAACTAAGTTAGTAGGCTATCCACACAAGATACTCTGCCTCTCTCTCACACAATCATATATATATATATATATACACACACATACACACACCTTTTGTAGTGTCTGACTAATATATATATATTTTGATAGAGAGAGAGAGTGGGGAAAGGAGTTCAGTTTCTGTCAGTTGAAGGAGCTTGTTGAATTAGATCACTGGTTTGGGAATTACAGAGTATGCCAAATATAAAAATGATGAAATATTTGTTATATTTCATCATATGCAAGTCACAAATGATGATCATTTTACTTTTTTCTTCGCTACTTTTAACCTGATTTAACAGGTTAAAAGTAGATCTATTTTTGATTTATCATGTCCTAAATTCTTTTATGTACTGCATCCTTCCAGGATGTGGGTGACCATGCCTCTTCATAACTTTCAATCCCCTGTAGCTCTTATCAATGTTTTTCTCTCTTTTTATATATATTTATATATATATATTTATGAAAGGATTAATACAAATAAAATTTTTCCTTTAGCCTATTGAGACTATATTCAGCACCTTCATGCTGAAGTTTTGCAATTGTTCCATCCATTCATCAGAATATAAAAACAAAGAAAAGGCTGATGATTGCATGGCAATTTTTTTTTTCATTTTTAACTGTTAGTTGCTTTTTCTTTTTTCTCCAAAGATTTAAGCATTTGTTATGTACGTTGGTGCAAAGGGATTTAATATCTAAACTAGCCATTAATTTATCTTTCATATTTATTCTCCTTAGTTTTTTGCCTGAATTTTTAACAGGTGATAAACTGATTGCTCCAAGAAAGGTGCTAAAATTTTTATTATGACTTGACAGTTTGTAGGACTGCTCTCTCTGCCAATAGCTAAAACAAAAATCTGCCATCTCATCGCCAAGCAATGCTATTTCACCTTTAACAATTTTTGTAGACATTAACTAAACACTATGTTCATGGCCTGAAGACTGCGTTCAAACATGAAACAGACTGTTGCCATTTAGGGTTGACCAACCTCAGTGTTCACTTATTTGCATAGGCTCTATCTCTGATATTGAGCACTTTCATCCATAAATATAGCCTACCTTAAAAGTTATATATATATATATATATATATATATATATATATATATATATAAAGCGAACCTTGCTGCCAAGCTTGAGAAGGACCTCCAATCCGTGGTGGAGTGGGGTAAGAAATGGCTCATAAATTTTAATGCTTCCAAAACGAACCTGCTATCAATTAACCATCATAGACAATAGCTCCTACTTCCCATTAGCATGAAACAGGCCTGCCTCCCTGTGAGTAAAACAGTACGCCTCCCTGGCCTCACACTCTCAGTGGACCTCAAGTGGAATGAATATATCGAATCCATTGCTAAATTCGCTGCTATGAAAGTTGGTTCTCTGTGCAGGGCCCGGAAGTTTTTCCCACCTGAGTCCATCCTGCACATCTATAAATCTAACATCTGCCGCCACATCTGGTCAGGTGCCCCTGCTATTCTGCTCGGGGTCCTTGACAAAATACAACGGAAAATCTGTCATGTGATCAATGCCGACTTGGCAGCCCAGCTGCAATCACACTCTCACCAGTGTGATGTGGCTTCCTTGTGCCTCTTCTATAAATACTTTATACTTCACTTTCTCTTCTATAAATACTTCTGCTCCAATGAACTTAGTTCACTGGTGCCCCTTAGGTATGAATTTGCAAGAGATTTGAGATTAGCAACTAGGTCCCACCCTTTTACAGTGAAACAGATAAAATGTAACTGCAATTTCTATTCTAGCAGCTTCTTTTCTCGCACTTCTCGCCTGTGGAATTCCCTTCCAAATACTTGCTCCCCCAACAGCTACAATCTCCAGGAAATTAAATGTAAGGTCAATAGACATCTATCATGCTAACTTGCATCCATTCCCTCAAACACACTACCCATCTACCTAACCCCCATCCTTGGTATCCTCATCTGTCTACCACCCTCCTTCCAACATTTCCTATAACTAACCACTCTTTCTCATCACTTTCCCCTACGTAACCCCTGCGCAATAGTGTCAGTGGAATGCCTTGCTTGGGGTAAAATGATTATAAAAGAATTTTCTCTTAGGATTATGCTCTCATATTGTGTGGTAAAAGCATTGTTATTCATAAAATGGTTTTGGTTTTCATGTAAAGAATAAATATAATATCAATGTTTCAATCTGGCCAATCTGTCTAGAAAAGGTTAAAAATCCAAGAATTATTTAAACCTTTTATCTTAAAAGAAGAAAATATCCATTTTAACCTAAAAGTTTCCTGAACCACAAACAATCATCTTTGTACAAAGATACTAATAAAATACAAATAAAATATCCATCACAACTAATAAAATGTCCAAGGATACTAATAAAATCAAAGTTAACTTCCAATTTATCTTCTGTGGAGATTATCAGTCAGTTCACATTTAACTTCAGTCTTTGGGATATGCAAGATTATAAAATTAGTTAACTACATTCTGGCAAAAGTCCTTATTAGAATAAATTGAAAAAATTCTCCACTTAATTAGTAAATTTTCATTTGCTTGTATTTTCTGAATTACTACTGAGTTTTTTGGAGGTATTATACTGCCATTTATTTTGAACTAGTACTCTCCTTTTGGTTGTTATAGTCATGCTCTAGTAGTTGAATCTGCCTACTTTGATATTTCGTAACATTCCAGAAAGGGGTACATTGTTTCACTGACCTAGAGATTGAACATACCCTTAGATCTTGGTTATTGTTCTGCATACTGATCAAAATCATGGAATTCTTGTAGCCTTAAACTTAAGACTATAACAAGGCAACTGAAATATGACTCAAAATGAGAATATTAGTAGAAATGCAAACTGACAGATACTAATTATATATAACCTAAATTTATATTAAAAATATTTAAAAAGGTATAAAAAATATTACATTTCATGTACAATTACCATAAAAACCTTTCAACTTTTATTTCTTAAACCTTTAGAATCCCATGAAATTAAGGTAACAAAGCCATTGAATTTGAACTCATGCAACAATAATGAAATGACCACAATTTAACTTTCATTAACATATTTATGAAATGGATCTTTATCTTTCAAATTTACACCCAGACTAATAAATTTAAGATTCATTTTGCTGTATAATAGATTGCATAGTTTTAATTATAAAAAAATTAAACATTTATTTATTGATATTTAGATGACATCTGAACATGTCTACTTGTATACAGCCAAAGGCATATTTACAATTTATTGCATTTGATTTTCTTTTTAATAATTATCTTACGCATAAAAAGCACACACATACACACACACATTATATATATATATATATGCACACACATTCACTAATAAGAGTTATTTGTTCAAAGTGTAACAGAGTTAATAATTTTGCCAGATGTATATCAAATTCTAATAATACTTTAGGTTTATTACATTACACCTTAGGATTATTATTCTTAATATCACTTCTAGTTCTCTCTCCCCATAATTGTGGGTTGGATCATGGATAGTGGGTCAGATTGAGAAATCAGAGAGCTGAGTTCAAATTTCAGTCAGATTCACTACAAGCACTTAGCCTAAATACTCTTGGGAAAAGTATAAATCAATCTCCTCTCTCCCTAATAGAACTTGTATCTAGAAAAATAATTGTTCATGCAATATCCCCCACCTAAAAAAATTTTTTAAAAAAATCATCAATGAATCAAATTAATCCCCCCTTATCTCTGTTCAATGCTTCTTTTTTTAATTATCTAAAATTTTCCCATCTTTTATTATTATCAGTTGAATCTGTATCACACATTACTCATCTTCGAGACACCAATTCCAAATTATTTCAATTGTACAATACATCAATCACTTGGATCAATCTGAACAGCCGCTACCAAAAAGTTTAGTGTTATGGTGTAATGGATACCGGCTCAGAATAAGTAATCAGAGATCTAAGTTCAAATTCCAATTGAATTCATTTCATTAACTTATGTATAAATTACCCTTGGGAAAGATATTAATACATCTCTTCTCCCTCGGAACAGATTGGGTTCTATAGTATTGGTTGGCAACCGGTCTACCACAGAAAGTAATGGCAAACTACTGTAGGAAAATATTGTCTAGTCAGTCATGTCTCAAAGAGACATGACAGACTCACTCACATATGGGGAATTAACTTACTGACCAGCCAAAATGTTGTGTAATGACAATTTTATCCTAAAAATGAAATACATAATTTATATTCATAACATTTTTGGCACCATTGCTAAAATTAAATTTAATTTAAAGTGCAAGTTAAACTGAAAATCTTTTTAAAAAAATTAACATTTTTAGATTTGGATTTTTTTACTAAAAATCAGTCAGTGTGTCTGTATATGTGCGTGTGAAATAAAATAAATAAATATATAAAGAAAAAAAAAAGGAAAAGAAACATTTACTTACCCAAAGTGGCGTTCCTCCACAGAATTGCTGGAATTTATTTGGAGCCATTTAACTTGTAACTGGCTCTTTGTAAATTGTTCTTCTAGAAAAAAAAGCTAGCCAGTTGAACTAATTTCTAACCAGTTGTCCTAGCAGCAGAATATAGGACAAATCCTTTTTTAGGAAAATCCAACCAGTATCAATGTATCCTGATTAACTTAGGTCCACCAACAACGAACTAAAAACAAAATATAAAAAATAGCATTTATACATTATTTTCAAGCAATAAATCAATTACAATTCAGTAAGTTTAGCACTCCCAAATTCGTTTCAAGTAGGCAATGAAACTGCAGAAATATTTATCACATTTAAAACTAAAAACTAAAGAAAAAAAAAAGCATATCATTGTCAACATGATTTTACAGGATAGGTTGATGACAAAGATTACTACATCTTAGTCAGGACTACGATATCTAATCTTGTTTTTAACGTCATGATGCATTGAACTGTATTGATGTGTTTAAAGTTTAGTTTATCTTTATTGCACAAGTTTTCATTTTTATTATCATCATCAGTCCCATTAAGTTAAATTTCATATTGTGTTACAGAATGTAACATTTAAAAAAAAATTCAAAATTTAAGTTATCTCGAAAAAAATCAAACAAAACAAAAAAAAAAATTATACCAAACAAGATTTTTAAAATTTAAATTATTTTTAAGTTAACAAATAAATCCTGAAAACTCCAGCTTGATATTTTAATTTCAAAAATACCAAAATTAAAGAATTGGGGGGGGGGGGGGGGAGAATCATGCTTGCGGCCTCAATTTAAGAGAAATTTCCATTTAAACTACTTAACTTGTTCAATCAAGCTGAAATTTCCGGGAATGTGTCAAGAGTCCAACAGTTAGAGACTAAAAAAAAGTCTTTCTTTGTTGATTATTATTACAAATTCGTTTTTGACTTACATCCAATCAAGCAAGTTCAAGTAGTACACCCCACCTCAAGTTTTAATTTTTAAATGTCTTTTCTACTCCCCCCACCCCAACAACAACAACAACACGCGTATAAGTAGTAAACGTCTTACTGTAGTAATAAATAAAAAATTAAAGATTACAATACTGAGTTGAGTATAATTTTTAAATTTGCTTCAGGAATGTTTATCGTGTTTATTTTACTTACACTTGTACATAAATCAGCATAGTGATGAAAACATGCTCCAAACCGAAACGTAATGAAAACAATCGTCAACAAAATAAAAGAGTAAGGATCAATCAACGTATTTTTTGAATATTTAAGATTTTACTCCTTTTTAGAACATACGAAATCTTGTTTTCTTTGCGTCAACGGCTGTAAAAAAATGATTTTAGAAGTAGTAAACCTTTACGGAATTTTTGTGGAAATGCCTACTTTAAAAATCAAAATTTCATTTCAAAATCCAAGTTAGATTGAGGGCGTGGGCATCAAATTATCGAATAAAAGAACGAAATATTTTGACAAACGTTTTACGCTTTCTAATCAAACTTCGATTTACATTGTTATTGTTGTTTCCACTCAAACAGCTCTTCACATAGCCAACTTTAGAGTAGGTCTATTTTTGTTTGGACACCACAGTAACTTATGAATGACAATTGCGTACGGCCGTCCACGATACATTTGTTTTTTTTTCCTTTTTCTCTCGCCGTCTTTCACGTGGCTGGGAGTGTTATCTTTGCCCCTCTCTTTCAACAAAAAGTTACCCAAATTAAGAGCTCAGGGTTTGCACTCGGCGTTGAAGAAACAATTAGTTGTATAGACAAATAAAAATACTCTTTTTTGAAGTAGAATGTACTTTTTTTACTGTGGCATCTTAAAAAAAATTTTTTTTTTTCATTCGACTAACGGAACCTAAACTTTTAGGCTGAAAGTTAGAAAAACAAATGAATAAGAGACTAAAAAGAATCTTTAAATTTTTGTAAAATTTCTCGTTGTTTAAAACAGGCTTCTCGTCTGCAAATCAATAATGGCAAGACCTTAATTTTTCAATTTCATCACGTTGTCATCATTTCATTTTAACATTTAACTCAAGTCAAACCATAACAAAAACATTTTTTGCTTAAAAAGGCATGTAAAGACAACCAAGGTAACCACCTTGTCTTTACTCCAGGAATTAGCGAAAAGCATTACTATTTTAAAAAACCTAGGTAATGATGCTAATGAATTATTTTTGTTTAGGACGGAGCCTGGAGTTGCCGAATTATAGACAAACGTGTTTTGTTTTTTTTTAGTTCCTCAAAAATCATTAATGTATTTACTATTTATTGATGAGGAATATAGTCTGTTGTACAAAAACTGAAGTTAAAACTGTTACATTTTTTTTTTTTTGCGTGTCAAGATTCAAACGCAAAAAAGAAAAAATATAGTTTGAATTTTCTTTTTTAGTAAAATACTATGTGAACCACGTTTTTTTTAACATAACTTCAGTAAACTGGTTCGCTAGTAAAAAAAAAAAAAAAAAAAAATAGTAAAAATTTTGTGGGGGTGAAATAATTTTCCCCACGAAAATCCTATTAATTTCGTAGACTTTGTAAACGCTACAATAGACCCATTCTACTGATCACACCAATAAGAATTTATTCACCATGTCTGACTAGTCTAGAACACGTAACAACGAATTAAAATTTTTAATTTAAAAATAACCCAGCACAAGAACTAGACAAAACTTTTTTTTGTAACAGAGTCACAAAGTATTGGAATGCACTACCATCACACATAAAATTGGCAAAAACTCTTACAGAATTTAAAAGCCTTATTGAAAAGGATAAGACACTATTAAAATTAAAATATGAGTTTGTTGATTAGAGATGGAAATAATTTATTTTCTCTCCATCTCGGCCATGCCACAACGATAAGAAAGGGGATTTAAGAAGGGACACACGAAAGGCCGTGAGGCCTAGAAGTCCTAACCTACCTACTAACCCTTTTCTTTATGCAGCGCTGAAAATATTGATTTATGATTTAATTTTTACGAGTGGACTAATTCATTTAAAAAATATTAGTAGTGCCTTTTTTTTCTTCTTCAAATCTTTCATGCTCTACTTGATTTAAGAACGAAAAAAACGAATTCAAAACTTCTTTACCTTAAATTGCCGGACAATGTTTTTTTTTTTTTGGTTAATTATAAATGAAAATGTACGAGTTTTTTTAACAGTAACACTCTCAGCTACCTCATTCCAACTAAACTTATTTATTTAACATTGAATCATTTAAAGAAAAAAAAGTCTTTTCTAATTTTGTACTTAATTCCAAGATTTTACAATTATTTTTTCGCTTAAGTTAAAGCAGCAGAAAAAAAAATGATCATTAAAAGAAAAAGAAAAAAGATGTACATACTCACCAATATATTTAAATACTAACAGTAAGAAAAAAAAAATTTCCAAAGTCAATTTTTTTTTTACTTGTTTTTTGTCTGAAGGTTTTTTCTGGTCGCTTTGTTTGAGTAAATTTTTTATCCAAAGAAAATTAGTTAAAAGTGGTGTTCTTTTCTAATGTTACGACATCGTGTGCAAAACAAAAAAAATATTTGTCTTTTTGTTTTAGACTCGACCAGAAATTCCAGTCCTAACTTGTACTCAAGTGCATTGAAACTATTTTGATTTCTATCAGTTTTTAAGGCAAGTTTACAAAAAAGAAATGTTCACCCGACCGTAATAATGAAATTAAAAAATAAAGAACAAATTCGAGAAAAAAAAAACGCTTCTTAATGACCACCTACTTCTCTAAGATTAGAAATCGGCAGTCTTATACACAAAAAAACTGTTCCATTCACTAAGTTTTTAAAATTTTAGATTTTTAAAGGTTTTAAATAAAATTTCAATTGAAACGAGTCTTACGTTGCCGCTTTTAGTTTAACTATTTAATAAATTTTAATATTAGAAATACTGCTTTTTTTTCCTTCATGTGCAGGACAAACATTTCAGCCAAAGAAAAGAATCGTATCCAAGTTCAAATGCGTCTACCTCTCTAGTAAGTTTAAGTTAGTTTAACTTACGCAATCTCAAATAAAAAAAATGTATATTGTTATTGTAACATTTGAAAATGAATAGGAAAGGCGTAAATTATTTTAAAAAAAAATAAAAAAAGTGTTTACAAATCCAAAACAATGGAAAAGCTATGTATTCATTTTTAAAGTTGCCGCAAGCAATTTTTTAAAAAAAGTTATGCTAATTACTGTTGTAGAAACAACGATCAAATCCATAGATAACAAGGTAGCAACAGTTAGCAGCCGTAAATAGTGGCGGTATTTCTGAAGCTTAATAATTTTTAGACTAGAGAGAGTAACTTTAAAACGTGCTCTAACTCATTTTCTGTTCATAAGACATCTGGTTGGCATTCAATGGAAATAAAAAGTTCTAATTTATCGATAAGCTTAACTTTACAGAGCGAAATATGGAGAGGAAAGGTTGTTGTAACCATCCAAGTTCAAATGGAGAAAGTTTGCTTGCTCGGCTTGAACGTCAGTATAAAAAAATTCTAACCTTTCGTATGAACCAGTAAAACGCTGACATCGCTGATAAATCGGCTACTACATTACAACTATCACAAACCTTCTCTTTTATTTTTTTCTCTCTCGTTCGCTTTAATCTATGTTGAATTTGCGAAAAGGAACAGTATTCCTTTGAACTATTGGTTGAGCATTTGTTTTGTAATTAATTAAGAAACTGTTTTCCGAGTGTATGAAATACAATTCAAAATTCAAATCCTCTTTGTCAGAGATTGGTAAACATCTTATTCTCAAGGAGAATTTGAACATAAATTTTATTTTTCTGTCTTTTGGGTGCTTTCGGCTTTGATTATCAAAGAATTTAATTTTTGTATTATAAATGATAAATGGGATTTCGGTTACATTTCCTTTTTTTTTTCCGTGTGTCATGTCGAGTTTTTTTTTGTTTTTTTTTTTTGATTAACGCGTTTTCACGCGTCAATATATGGCGTCACTTTTTAATAGTAGTATGAATGTTGCTTGATTTTTTTCTCTATGGTTAAGATTTATGTGGTATATGTTTTTGTGTTATTTGTCAAATTTCTTGAAAGATGATTTAATTGAACTATTATCGCCCACATGGGCAAATTAACTAGAGTTGTAATGTAGAGATTGTGTACTGTAATAACCGAAACCAAAGTGTTTGTTATTTGAATTTATATTATTAGAAAAAAGGTTCTTCACAGGGCAAATGAATTCATAGGCAGCATTGCTTTATGGAAGTTTTGCATTTTCTATGGTTAGTGTTGATTATTAGAACTTTTTTATGGTTGCACGAGGATATAAATCCTATATCATCCAACAACTGAAACGCAAAAAAGTAAAATTGCACACCCGCGAAAATGGATCAGAATGACTGAAAACATTTGGAAAAAATCAGAACAAGGCCAAAATTCACAATCAAGTGTGAAATTTAATTTTGACAAATAGGAGATAGACCCCATACTGAAAGAAAAAGACTAAGACAAATTTCGCGATCCGATGTTAAATTTATTTTGTAACCAATGAAAAGAAGCGATTTGCAAAACTGAGAGAAAAGTTAACAATCCAGTGTGAAAAGGTGAATCGGTATAAAGAAAAGGGGAAAGAAAGTGGAATCAGTCAGTAAGAAAGACGCAGTAGGGTTGACCATCGTTACCTGGCAGCTGTCCTGCAGGCAGCTGGATTCGAAACCAACTTCCGCCGCTGGATTAGCCTCCTGTATCAATTCCCCACGGCTGTGGTACAGGTGAACGGGAAGCTGTTGGGCGTTTTGGCGCTGTCTAGGTTGGTTCGACAAAGTTGTCCACTGTCGTCCTTACTTTATATAAGGGATAGGGCGTGCAGTCCGGCCCTACGTGGAATCTCTGTCCCTGGTGGTGCTCGAGCTCGGGTTTCCGCGTACGCCGATGACATCACCACTTTCGTGTCCTCCAAGAGTGACATTGAGGTGGTACAAAAGGCGCTTGAACGGTACGAACAGGTCACAGAGGCCAAGATTAACCGCAACAAGTCGTCTTGCTTGCGGTTAGGAAGGGTGCTACTGTCCGTATTCTTGGAGTGTGGTTTGGGGCCGACCTCCAGTTGGAGAAAAAATGGTCAGAAATACTGGCAAAGGTCGGCGCGTCGGTCAAGATTTGGCGTCGAAGGAATTTGTCCTTAAAGGGTTTGGCTGAAGCGTGTGTTGTCTTTCCCATTATCCGTTACCGGTTGTCTGTTCTTCCACTTTGTAAACGGCGTAGGAAGGTGATCGAACGTTTGCTATTCTTCCTTCTGCGAAGAGGACGCAAACATTACGTCGACAAACGTGTCTATGTCCAACGTCCGTGTCATGGGGGTCTGGGAATGCCGCACTTGATAAGCCACAAGATCGCCTCAAGGCTGGTCTTTCTCAACGTGCGTTAATGGAAAACTCATTGCTGGCGAGAATAGTGGGGGACACGTTCCCTAGCCTTACTATCACTTCCACATCTCGAGGCGGTGTTGTAAGTCTCGACGGCGATCGAGTTTTCTTCTCGAATATCAGGCGGCCTTGAGGGCCATTCCTCGGTCCAGTGACCTTTCACAGCCTAGGAAAGTCTTCTATCGTGGGTTAGTGGACGGCGTCGCGAAGGATTCATTACGTGATGTGCTCCGCTTTTCGGAGGATGAGTATCGCTCGTTCTGGTCTTGGACGCCAGGTGCCGATTATCTCAGCAACTCTGAGTTTTCGCTTACCTGGCGATTGGCTCGGAATCGGTTGTCTCTCAATGACAAGCTTTTCGTATGAGGCCTGGCGGATTTGCCAGATTGTGAACGCTGCAACATTGGCTTGGAAGAAACGGCTTCGCATGCCTTCTACCATTGTTCACGAGTTCGGCCTCTATGTCGGTGAGTTGACTGCTCGTATCGCGCCGTGTGAGCTCGTGCTCATTGATTGTGCATTCGCCTGTGATAATGTGTCGCCCCCATTCTCTGGGATGAAGCGTATGATGTTTCTGTCGCTGCTGGCCACGGCTCGAATGGTAATAAGGACGACGCGAAAGAAGGAAGTCTTGCGAGGTCAGCGTCTTTCACATCAGGATCTGATCCGATATTTTGAACATCAGCTCAAAATGAAGATTAGAACTGATTGGACACGTTTGACTTTGACAGACTTCAAAAAAAGGTGGGTAAATGTGGCGAACCTTGTTCACGTGAACGGGGCTAGCCTTGATTTTCTCTTTTAGATCTGCTAGTTGCATCGGGGGGGATTCCTTTCAAACCCTTCCCTGGTTAAGGTAGTTCTCTCTTGTATACCTAGTTAATGTGAATGAATGGATTCCTAGCCTGTACCCGGCTTTCTCTTTTGTTATGCTCCAAGTCGAGATTCCCAACCTCTCCCCAGTTTGTTTCGGCCTCCTCTTATATCGGCAGGGTCAGCCTTCGATTTTCCCATTCCATTAATTATTTTATCCTCCCGCTCTCCCTTAGCGAGTGTGCTTCTTGATTTCGCCACTTGGCGGATTACAGCAGTCACTCTTTTTTGTGAAATGGACGGGATTTCTAACATTATTTAATTTAAGTTCTAAAATTATGTTGTATTTAAGTTTGTTTGGGGGTTCATCCCCTCTCCTCATTTCATTTTTCATAAAATCTTTTATATATATTATATTGTATGCATTTTTACTGTCATGGGTGTATTCCTCCTTTTTTAGGTGTCCCTTGTAAATATGTGGTATTGTGGTGTGTGAAGGATTGGGAGGTGATGGACGGGTTCTTGTGGTGAATGTGCTAATTGTAATGAGTGATTGGTTGGTGATAGTGTTTAGCTAAGTATAGGATAGATACTGAAGACCACCCTCTACCCAACCTCTTTTTAGCCTTGTGCCACAATTTATGTATTAAATACATGAATAAATATACAGTAAGAAGGGCGCAAGGTTTGTCTGTGGCCAAGTCGTGCTCCTTTTGGTTTTGGGCGCCAGCGGCGAATTATCTCAGCAACCCTGGCAATTGATTCGGAACGGGCTATTTCTCAATGACATAGCCTTCAGATGGGGTGGGGCGGATTTGCCCGACTGTCATCGGTGGTTTAGAAGAAACAGCTGGGCACACCTTCTACCATTGTCCTCAGGTGCGCCCTTTCTGAGACTATGCCGGCGAGTTGACGGCTCGTATCGCTCCCGATCTCGCGTACGCGTGTAATAATGTGTCGCCCCCGTATTCTGGGGTGAAACAGATGGTGTTTCTTATGTTGCTGGCCATAGCTCGAATGGTGAACTGAATGACGCAGAAGAAGGGAATCTTGTGATATGAACGTTATTCTTATCAGCATCTGATTAGCTTCTTTGAGCATCAGCTCAAGATGAATATCAGATCTGATAGAAAGCAATATCGACAGATTTCAGCAAAAGGTGGGTAACTGTCGCAAGTCTGGTTCACGTGAATGGGGCCAGTTTTGATTTTCTTTGTTTAAGTCTTTTACAGCACAACGGGGCGGTTTTCTGCAAACCCTCCCCTGATTAAGTTAGTTTCTTTTGTATACCTAGTTAATGTGAGAGAATGTTGTTCCTAGCCTGTTCCCGGTTGTCTCTTTTGTTATGATCCAAGTCGAGATTTCCCAGTCCATTATTTATTTTATCTCTCCTCTCTCCCTTAGCGAGTGTGCTACTTGATTTCGGTGTTTGGCGGAATACAGCAGCCACTCTTGATTTTGTGGGTGGACGGGGATTATTAACATCTGTTGATTTTGTTTTAATATTTTGTCATATTTTAGTTTGTTTTGGGTTATTCATCACTTCCCCCATTCATTTTTATATCATTATATTTTTATATACTAGCAGTATAGCCCGGCGTTGCTCGGGTGTAATGAAAGCTTTAAAACTAATCCATGGTCCTGGAGCTCAGATTCTTTGGACGTTGGCACGAAAGACTAAAAAGCAATAGTTGTTTCCAGTTAAAGCGAACCCGTAGACTGAAAGAAACATGAATGGGTGTAAATCAAATTTTGATTTCCTGGTATCGATATCAAATAAGTTTTTTTCGTCGTAAACTGAATTTTGAAGGCTAAATAAGTCCTTTGAGTAAATGGTAACATGGCTGAGACTAAGAACTACAATTATGCCTACTTAGAGCCAAATTCGAAGCAAAAACTAAAATAAAAGGGCTGAAAAAATACAGACATACAGGCAGATAAACAGACACACTCACAAACATCTTGCCTTTTATATATATATATATATATATATATATATATATATATATATATATATATATATTATCGATTTTCTGCACTATTGTAAGAACTGTAACCTTGAAAATTCTGAATATCGTTTCTGATGTCTTTGTCTATGAGTGTATCAAATTTGATTAAAATCGGACCACTCCTTCTATAAACAGATTTTTTCGATTATCGATTTTCGATATTTATCGGGGGTACCTCAACACAAAACCTAGCTAAGAACACTCGCATACGCTTATAGTACAACTGTGTAAATTTTCAAGAAAATCGGTTCAGCCGTTTCGGAGTCTATAGGTAACGGACACACACACACAAAGACACACACACACACACACACAGACAAAGTTCCACTTATAAATAAGTTTAGATTAGATTAGATTAGAGATTTTATAAAAAATTATTGTATATAGATAAATTTTTATCTCATGGGTTTGTTTACCCGTTTTTAGGTTCCCCTGTGAATATGTGGTAATATGGTATATGTAGGGTTGAAAGGTAATGGATGAGTTTTTGTGATTAATGGAGAAATTCTTAAGAGTGATTGGGCCGTGAATATGATTAGCTAGGTATAGAATAGTTACTGAAGACCACCCTCTAACTACCCATCTTTTCAGAAAATAAGTACAAAGTCAGAAGGGCGCAGAGATCAGAGAGGCGAGAGAACCGACAAACAGGTCCGTCACAGTCTTAACCAGACACTAAAGAGAAGAAGGAAAGGAAAACAACAACAACAACAACAACAACAACAACAACAAGATATCTTCAACTGATTCCTAAAAACTAACGTCCAATAAGTACAGTTTCCTTTATTGTTTCACCTTCTTTTCACTCTCTCGCCGACCGTTAAAAAAAAAAGGGGGGAAAGGAACACAGACTTTATTGGTAACCTGTTAATATTTCCATGTATACACATTCTGCTACTATCAACTATAAGTTCTAAATTTTAACTTCCTACTACCACTTTTCTGGGACATTTAACTCTGTACATTTTCTATTTGAACCTTTTCCCTCTCATCTGTTATTTCTCACTCACACTCTCTTTTTCGCCTTAAATTGATCGCTCCTTTTCTTTTCCACCTACTCAGCAGTGGACACAAAAAGAAACAGAAATTACTCTACTACTCTGTTGAATTAAAGACAGTGAAACAGACACATTTTTGCTCAAACCACCTTCGCTTAAAACTAAAAGGCATTTTTTATCAAACAAGAATAAGATATTAAAAAAATACAAATTGTTTATTCTGCATGTATGTTATTAAATATACGATTTTCTAATTTTTTGCAAACATTTCTTATTGCGTTGTCTTTTCTTGAAATTTGTGTTGTATTCTGTGGACAGGATATCTCGCATTAAATTCTCCTTTTTAATCCGGGTGTTCTGTATCCAACAAAGTGGTGACCAATCGACGTGAAATAAACTCGCAAATTTCCGAGTGAAAGAAAAGCCTTAACAAAATAAGGAATGGGTTTTTTAAAACATAAACAAAATCATCAAGACAGAGAAAATGTATACAAACACGGAAGCCTACGGAAGCCGCGATAACAATTAATTAAAATAATTTACCGACTTACAACCCAACTAACGTACTAAATTTGGTTCGCACAGTTAAATGCAATTTTCAATGCAAAGAAAATTACATCACAAGGTTCTAAATACGCCTACGTTGTCGAAAAACTTCTCGCAGATGGAGCAACTGAGGTAGCGGATCTGCTTAACGAGATGCAGGAAGAAAACTGCAATTATAAGACGTGTGGGTAAATCAGAGGAAAGAAGATTACACGACTTATTTAATGTGAATCAGGGATTGATGAAACATTTGCAACTCTTAAGAAAAATGAGATACTTATTAAAAAATAGATAACAGTCATAACACTAACACCATATCCGAAGCGGTGTCAGAGAGACTGTGGAGTGTGGATGAATAAACTACAAGTACATACAACACAGATACTCGCATCACTCCCCGATCATTCACAGCCATAGAAAATAGCAGAGATAGCAGATAAAATACATGACAACAACTAGGACAAAAATATATACGCCACATCACATGCACCAACAAATTCAGCAACATTAACAGACAAGTCAGATAAATTGTCGCAGCTTTAAGTAAATCTAATCTCAGCTTACAAGTACAGACAGAGTCTGGTACAAGCACAAAAAATCTCAGCGTTCTCGTCCAACATTCAGAAATAGATCCTACTCACCACACAGAAATCGAAGTAGGTCGAACTCTTTCTTCAGAGAACGATTTACCCACGATACCTGTTGGTACCATTATAAATTAGGAAGAAATGATAAATGCAAGGAAGTGCACAGAACCATGCAACTTCAATTCAAAAACTTCTCACGTTTCTACACAACACCAGAGAAACGATTGTGCCAGCAACAAGTAAAGACGACATTAGCTGCTGGATTAGAACAAGAGAGTCGTCTATTTTACATCCGGGACAAAAATAACGGATATTTATTTTTAGTCGACACCGGCGCTTAAATCAGTGTTTATCCCACCGAATACAAAACGAAAGCCTGCATTCTCCACATATACACACAGGCAGCAAACGGATCAAAGATAGAAACATACAGTGAGATATATCACTAACGCTCGATTTGAGCCTACGAAGATCTTTTCTGTGGATTTTCACCCAAGCAAATGTGAAACACCAATCCTAGGGGCAGATTTCAAACCCATTTCAACTTCACTGAATATAGCTACACTTACACGCTCTTTCATCGACAATTACACAAAAAAACTAAGGACAAAGCGATTCACCTCCCTCCATCTATAAGTCATCAGAAATTAGTTCGGCGATACCAAATGCTAATGGCCTACATGATTTAATAAAAAAAAATTCCCACACTAACTCCGCCTTTACAGATGAAATCCGCCACACTACTAAACACTGGACCACATACACACGCATCACCACGCAGATTACATTCATACAAATATAAAATAGCAAAATACGAATTTATGTTGCAATTAGTTTTGTCTGTCTGTCAGACCTGCTGGGTTTAAGGAAGGTATCTGGCACGGAGTTTGTATGGTATGACTAATTTGGGAGAGTGACTGTTTGCTGTCTCTTATCATATCATTAGGACGGAGGTGCCCGGTTCTAAAAAAAATTAGTGCATGTGCTTTTTGAAAAGTAATGGCCGGTGGTCGTCGGGATCGATATGGGCTTTGCCCGAGTTTGACGACTGGAGAACGCTGATGATCTTCGACAGAGAGTCATATTTCTGTTGTTCAGCTGCTATACCAAAGTGCTTACAAATTCTGTCACTGGGTATTGTGGAGTTGGAGTGAGCGGAGAATGCGTTATTGATGTGCATATAGTAGCGGGTGTCTTGTTGTGTGTGGGTCCTGAGGTTGAGGTTGTGGGTCCTGTGTGTTTGATGGAGGTCACATTTGTGTGGTTTGGTGGTGCTCGTCTGTTGTAAGTGTGATTGCCCATAAGACCGGAGGGGTGGTTTCGGTTTGGGTGGGACATTTCCTCAACTCGGTCGCTGTGGTTTGTATATGTAGTACACCGTGTCGTGTGAGCTTGTGTCGTCGGATTTCACGCTGCGATCCAGTTATCGTTGGGATTCGCACGCGATGACAATCGCCGTATGATTGTTCATTGTCTTGACGAGGAGTGGGGTAAAGGTTTGAGTTCCAAACATTCACTTTTTCGCTCATCAGCATTGCGCCTATGATGGAAACAAATCCATCTACGGTCAATTTTGCATTTTTGTCCTTCTTGTATTTGCTTTTCATGTGGATTGCCGCCTCTCTGAGTGCGTTTTCGTGTCGACCGGTAAAACCTGTTAACTTTTCGCTCTTCCACCGTTGTAGATCCCAAGCTCGACTAAGTTTGTTAGAAGTTGTCATCTGGATGCCGTGGGTTGCTGAGAGGTAGGTTTTCAGTTGTTCGAAGGTGGATGTGTCCTGCTTTGAATCAACCATTTGCTGAAAGGTTTCTTGGTCGAGTAAGTCTTTGATGGACTTGACGAATTCATCCTCCAAGCTGGGATAGGTGTCCAGTTCAGGCATGACGTGAATTGTGTAAGCTTTGTTTCGGACCGTTATGAACTGGTTCACATCATTTAACGTTCCTTTTAGCTTCGTGACGTCGTGAAGCGATGGTTGGCGCATCACTAAGCCGTAGTCGCAGAAATTTAGGCTGGGGATGATGTGATGGCCAATATTAAGGTGGTCAACATACTGTTTATGTCGGTTTAAATTTACTTGAGCATGTTATCGGATGGCTGTGTTGGTCCAGTTTTTAAGTTAAACAGTAGCATTTTCTATTCATTGATGAGAAAGAAAAGTTCGAAGCGAGTGAAATTTCTGTAATCCCATTCCTGACACCGGTGTTATAAAGAAACGTATGGTTGCAAGAAGAATTGTGACAGAGGCAGATGTAAATTTATCTCGTTTATTGGATAAAAATACAGTCATCCTTAATTCTTAACCGGTTAGCATGAGATGTTGGTATGAATTAGTTTTAGGCTGGCCGTCTGTAATTGTATGTAATGTTTACGAGGTTATGTGTGGTTTCCCAAAGCGGTTGTCCTTTGAGAGAAGGGAAAGGAAGGTTGCGAGAAAAGGAAAGGGAATAAATATGTGTCGCTCGGAGAGTGAGTTGGGCAATCGGTAGCTCTGTGATGCTCTTTTTTTTTTCCTTCCGTAGTAGTAATCATGACGTTGACGGGTTGTTCCTTCTTTCTTCCTTGCTGACAATGTGTAAGGAAGAGGCGTACGGACTTGACGCGACGATGGGTGAGAAGGTAAGGCATGGGTGTTGCTGATGGACCAGCCGCGTAGCAACCTGTAAGCCTTTCTGACGTATCCAACTTTCTCGTCGATTTATATAGCAAAACCAAACTTCGCGTAGGCTTGTTAGATTTCTCAGGTTTTGTTTCCGGGTATGTTTTTCAGGGTGCGCTGATTAATATTTTCACATATATGTGTGACGAAAGAAGAAATTGTCGTGTTAGTGATCCGGCTGTACGGACGTAGGCAAGAACATGACACATCTATTTACGGACCAATCAAACAACAGTATTTAGCAAGTAAAACTCGGAGTCTGTTTTAACGGGTTTCTGAGACAGAATGTAAAAATCTATTTCGTAGCGAGAATTGTATGTGTGCTACGTAGATTTTGTATGTTTTCTGTAAGTGACTGTAAATCAGAGAAGATATGACATTCAGTTTTATAACAGAGTAAAAGATCTAACACTGTTGTAGATTTTCTTCACGAGAACAAAATTCCACTATCAAACTGCCGTGGGCAGTCATACGATAATACCCCAAGTATGTCTGGATGATATACTGGATTGCATGCACAGATTCATCAACTCAATGAGTTTACCATCTATGACCCCCTGTGCTGCACACAATCTGAAGTTGGTAGGTGTAAAAGCAGCAGAATGTTTTCTAGAAGCTGTAAAATTCTTTGACTTTGTTCAGCATCTGCATTCTTTAATTGCTGGTTCTACTCATTCCTGGAATGTATTGTCATCGTCTCTAGGAAAAGATTTTGTGGTTAAGTGTCTGTCTGACACACAATATTCAGCATATTTTAATGCAGTTCATGTTCTTTATGGGAG
This sequence comes from Ascarosepion bandense, assembly GCA_037127315.1. Taxonomy (NCBI): domain Eukaryota; kingdom Metazoa; phylum Mollusca; class Cephalopoda; order Sepiida; family Sepiidae; genus Ascarosepion; species Ascarosepion bandense. The sequence continues at coordinate 3,641,896 of JBBBDQ010030258.1, read as the reverse complement.
AAAGTAAAACTTGAGTCTATGAAAACCTACCTTCAGGAAGCTAGAGTCAAATTTAATGAATATGAATTGAAGTATGTGTCCAGACACAGTTTACTGTTATGGAAAAAAACGGGAATGAAAACGAAGTGTGCGTCTAAATAGATATGGAGGATCAGTAGAAATGGTAATTCTCAGTAACGCGGAAAAGTTCAAAGTGGAAACGTTCCTCTCTTTTTTGGACACTTTAATCTTTGAACTGACAATACGGTCAGCGGCTTATTCACAAATTGAAAATCTGTTTTCTTTCTTCAGTGAATTGAAAACAATTGCTTCTGATATACTACAGAAAAAGTGTGAACCTCTGGGTAATACGGTCCTGAGCATGACGATAAACTGCGTCCGGCAGCAAGGCCTCTGATTGGGAGGTTGTGGGGAGCATGGGACCACCTCTTAATTGCTGTTGTTCTTGGGTCTACCCTGACCCGGAGTGGTAGCACCTGTCAGGGTTCCAGCTATGGGCAAATAGTTAACCCCCAAACTGAGGTCAAAACAGTACGAAAGAATGAAAAATACACTTTTATAAAAATATATACATAAAAATACACTTTTATAGAAAAATAATCCCCTTTTAAAGGAAAAATATTACCATTTTTAAAGAAAAATTATAACCATAACACATTTTTGAAGGGAAAAACATTATTCTCGGTAAAACATTTTTGAATACAAAACTAGACGACATTTTCCGTTTTCTAAAATAAAAACGAATAAAAACAGAAAATTATTTTAGAGAACTGTTTTTGCGGTATTTCTTTTTAGTAAAGAAATACTGCAAATGTTTGTTATAAGAAATTCGTATTAATTTCATACTAAGCCATCTTTGTGTGGCTTAATGAGTAATATTGTTTGTTTCAAGCCTTGTGCATGGTTCATATGTTTATAATGTTGACTAGTTGCTACTGTACAACATGTTTTTAATGTCATAGCACCAGTTTTGTTGAAGTACCAATAAAATAAATATATGTTTAATATTATCGAATATTATTTTCATTCCTGTGAGTGGTTGTCGTTGGCTTTTTTCAGTGACCCATAATACTGTTAAGACGATCTTGGCTGAGAGCAAAGAAGTGGAAATATATCTTCCCCAAGGGTATGTACGCGTAAGTGAATATTATACAATGAAATCACTGGGAATCGAAACTTGGCTCTCTGGTTAACAATTTCGAGCCATTATCCATTACACCATTCGTACATCCAAGCTTACAGCATCTGGAAATCACAAGCGGTCACCCGTCTACGTAGTAACCAAACTCAATGTTGCTTAACTTCGCTGATGGTACAGGAATCGATATTTCAACGTTATGTAACTGTAAAGGAAAAAAACCGTGTCGGCAGTTATTTCTGCATTCCCATTACCAGTCTTGAACTTTGAATTTTAAATTTGACATAGATAGGGGCATCTCTAATTGTGCTTTCAAGCTGGCTTGCTAAGTTTGTTAATTTCTCGCCGTCTCGTCTTTGGAGGACTCATGCTTGGCTGATCTGCTGAAAATTTGTTATTCGGCTGCCATTCTTCTTCTTCTATGTGCCCTGTCCCTTAAGGACGTAGGCGATCATGGTTCTCCACATCTCCCTATCCCTTGTGGCTCTTAGTATGTTTGCTCCTGTTACACCTCGCAACCCCCGTTCCGTCATCCACCTGATCAGGCCCTGCAAATATGTTATCCGCTGCCTTCCTTTGTCTCTTTTTCCTTCTATCTGGCCTGTCAGTATTAGGTTCTCCAGGCTCTTCTTCTTTATTGCATGTCCCAGGAACTCCAGTTATCTCTTCCTGATGCTCAGTATTAATTTCCTTTTTGTTGCCTTTCTTTCCAACATCTCATCGTTGCTTGCATGCTCAGTCCACGATCTGCCATACGTAGCTGTAAAAGAGGCTTGTTATGGTTTATAATATGGCGGGTGTTCTAAAAATAGAAAAAGATAGATACACTGACGCCAAGAATTCAAAATTGGGCGGCAAAATAAGAAACCGTTTCTTTTGGTAGGAGTAGGAGTAAGAGTAGGAGTAAGAAGTAGGAGTTAAGGACAATAGTTTTGTGTAGGAGATTTGAAAATGAGAAGACACTAGTCAGTTGACCACTAGAGTCCAGAAGAGATAGGCTCGTTTACTACTAGCATCCCACAGTAAAGAGAATTTAGCTAGTCTGCTCCTGTATCTACACAAAATTTAAAGGTTGAAAGAGTTGTTTGAAAATTTTCATGAATTCATGTTCAGTTTGTGAGTAGTTGGCTAGTTATGATGTGGTTTCTATGTATGCATATTGTCATTCAGATCCTTAATAAAGCTGTTGGCACCGTTTTCTGATTCAGATTTTCTGAAACTTTGCATAACATCAAGTAGCGATTGTAGTCTGTTGTGTCGTGAAAATACGATGCAAACAAATGAGTGGTTAGTGCGAGTGGTAAAGACTAAGAAACACACGATTAATTCAACAATAAGGTTTATTGTACTAAAGGTACAAATATTAAGAGTCCACACATTAGTCACTATATACAAAAATGGAGCGTTAGAGTACTTCCGTCCGTTCCTGGTCGTCTTACCGTCATCAGCTCGTTCGTAATCTACTACTGCGTGGTGTATTTATAATGGATGACAGTCCATTGTTAGGAGAAGACAGTTTCTTCCATTACAACATAGTCTGTGGAGTTGTGGGCCGTGTCTGCGATCCTAATATCGGTATAGGGCGGTCAACATTTATTGTAAGGAAAAGCTGATTGAAGTTTTCTGAAGACCGCTTTTGTACGATGTTCTTCCGTGTGGGTAGAGTCAATTTTTGAGATTCAGGTTTGTTGTCTGCTGTTGCGTGACGAGGTCAAGAATTTCTGTGTGGGTGAAGTCAGTGTAAATCTAATTTGTTAGTTCTGTTGAACGAGGACACCAGTTGTTATAAACGCATATGGTTGCAATAAGCAAGAAATTTCTGCTGGTGAGCGAATAGAAAAGAGGATATGTTAAAAATATAATTCTTTGTTTGACAGTATAGGCGATCAAACATAAATTTATATATATATATATATATATAAAAGAGAACTCAACACATCATAAGTAGTTACAACTATAATTTATTTCCACCTTCGAATATACCCATCTCCTCAGATCATAATTTTGTTTCGTTTAATATTCTTTTTTTAATTTTGATTTATGGTGACTCGGTCTGTCCAATCACCACACTTAATACATGAACCCTCTCTCCCCTAACCTTTATGACACTAACAAGATAACACCAAAAATCTATATTCTGGATTATACTTGGATTCCCCTTTTTCGAGGTTTTTTTTTTTTTTTGTAATATTCTGAGAAAATATTTGGATGTGCGTTGTGATGCAGTGGATATCGACTCAGGACGACAAATCGGGATGCAGAGTTCGAATTCCAGTTGAATTCCTTGCATTCACTTACGCACAAATATTCTTGGGAAATATATTAATCCGTCTCTTCCTCCCGTTATGGATTAAATAATAGGACAGATTGGGTTCTATAGCCTTGGCTGGCAACCAGTCTACCGCAGAAAGCAATGGCAACCTACTGCGGGATAATCTTCTGCCCAGTCAGTCATGTCTCTTTCGAGTCATGATCGGCCAAAACGTGTATCACATATGGCACTTAACTCACTGACTGACAGACTGAGAAAATTAAACCAAATGAAATCATGATCTAAAGAGATGGGTATATTCGCCCGTCGAAATGAATTATAGTTTATGAACACTTTAGATGGTCTGTTTTCCTTTATGTATATCATATTGCTCTGGATAATATCCATCGAGTTCTCTATACAGAGCTATCTCGTAATGTTTTATATTAAATTGACCTTTTTTTTTTATCCTCTCCATTTACGGACCTGGCAGCATTATCTATCTATCTATCTATCTATGGTAATATTTTTAATATAAGTTTTATTTCTATGGTAGAAATAGAGCATAGGTATACTATAGAGACAGACATTTTTTTTTATGAACACTCGCTGTTGTCTGTCAACCATTACAGGCAACCTCTTCTGCCTCCCATAAGCATGGACCAAGTGATTCTCCCTGAGAGTAATACACTACGCCTCCTCGGACTTACCCTGTCTTCAAACCTCAAATGGAACCACTATATTGAATCCATAGCAAAATCTACTGCTAAGAAGATTGGGTCACTATGTCGATCCAGGATGTTTTTTCCACCTGAATCCATCCTGCATATATACAAGTCAACCATCCGTCCGTGCATGGAGTACTGCTGCCATTTATGGTCAGGTTCCCCTGCCGTTCTCCTCAGTGTTCTTGACAAGCTCCAAAGGAGAATCTGTAATGTGATAGGTACTGATCTGGCGACTCGACTGCAGCCACTTCCCCATCGTCAAAATGTGGCCTCCCTCTGTCTCTTCTATAAATACTTTCATGGCTTCTGCTCGGATGAGCTTAAGTCACTGATGCCTCCTCAACAGGTGTTTACCCGTGCAACCAGACTGGCAACTGGGTCCCACCCATTCACAGTCAGGTTAGCCAAATGCAGACGACAATTCTACTCCTGCAGCTTCCTCTCTTGCACTTCCCGCCTGTGGAACTCACTCGCGTATTCTTGCTTTCCTGACGGCTACAACCTCCAGAAATTTAAATGCAAAGTCAATACTCATCTACTAACCACTGGCCTCTAGCTCTCTCCCCTCCCCTGTATAGGAGAATCTGTAATGTGATAGGTACTGATCTGGCGACTCGACTGCAGCCACTTCCCCATCGTCAAAATGTGGCCTCCCTCTGTCTCTTCTATAAATACTTTCATGGCTTCTGCTCGGATGAGCTTAAGTCACTGATGCCTCCTCAACAGGTGTTTACCCGTGCAACCAGACTGGCAACTGGGTCCCACCCATTCACAGTCAGGTTAGCCAAATGCAGACGACAATTCTACTCCTGCAGCTTCCTCTCTTGCACTTCCCGCCTGTGGAACTCACTCGCGTATTCTTGCTTTCCTGACGGCTACAACCTCCAGAAATTTAAATGCAAAGTCAATACTCATCTACTAACCACTGGCCTCTAGCTCTCTCCCCTCCCCTGTATAACCTTCCCTTTCTCTCCACCTATGTATCTGTCATCGCACCTGCTTTCTCAGCTTTCTATTGTTCCTTTCTAACTAGTTTGTACTTCTCACTCTTTTCTAATTAATCTTTTTACATTTATGTAACCCCCTGCACATCAGTGGCGTTTCCGCCTTGCTCGGGGTGAAATGATTAAAAAAAAATCAATAGGTTTTCGGTAATTGCAATTATTGTTGTTGTGATCATTATTTTTTTAGGATGTTGTTGATTGTTGAGGTTGTTATATCTGTTTAAAATTTTATTATTATGTTTTCTGATTATCTTTTCAAGGTTATCCATACAGCTATAGTTCAATTTAAGAGTATTTCTGTTAAAAATTTTTCTAAAGGGTTATATTTAGGGAAGTGTTTCTCAACTACTTGAGGAATTTATGCTCTAACTTAGTACTTATCATCTGGTTAAATTGGGGTGTATACCAAATAATTTTTCTCTTTATATTATTATTGTTGTTATTATTATGTTTGTTATAATTAAGGTCAGGACATTTGTAGTTGCTGATTTTGAAGATAGTGTTATAGAATTTGCTAAATTTATAAAAGATATCTTCATTAGAAGAGTTGTTTTTAATTCTGTTTCAATAAAGAAGGTTATATGATTGATTATTGATCGAAGGTGGTTAGATTTGGGGTGGATGTGAAGATAGGGTGTGGCAGGGTATAATGACGAGGAAACATGTGCGCATATTTTAACAACACAAGATAAGCAATTTATTGACAAATTTGCAGTTGTAATTGCCAGTAGCTTATTTCAAGACATGTAATCACACATTAAAGTTTGTAAATTTGATAAACAGCCAATAGAGAGAATATTCATATTAAATTATCAGACACTAAGTAAATTTCCAAATTCGTTTTTCAAACAAAGTATTACTGTTGAATTCAATGTAAACAAAAATTTCCAAATTGATTAAAACAAATTGAGAGAGTTCCTTTTTCGCAAAAAAGTATTGCAGTTGAATTCAATATAAAAGATGTATCTTTCGGTGCTTAGTTTCAACTGTTGAAAAGGGTCCTTGATATTCTCAGTCATCATTAGAGGCTGTTAACGTATCAGCGTGAAATTTGACACCAGCAATATTCAGAAGTGTGGTCTCTGCTTTTCTCTCTCGCCCATTTCTCTGACTCCAACTGACTTTGATTGATTGGGCATGTTAATAAATAGGCAAGGTGGTTGGATCAAATGCAAACTCCTTTTTGGGCAGGAAGAAACTTGACAGGGGTCATTGAAAGTTCAGTTTGTTATTTTTCATAAATGACTATTTTTATTGGTTACAAGATTAATTCCCATTTGCAATCTTTTTTTTTTTATTGGTCAAAATAGATTTTCACAATTTGCAAGTTTGTAAAACTTGAAGAAAAGAAAGTTATTTTCCCTTCATATTCACCACAGATGTATTTAGGATTAGCATTAGATTTTAAGAAGGAAGAGTAAATGTTATCAATTTGATCAAGTGTTACATCTAGGAAGTCTACTTTTTGAGATTAGATAATGCTCTAAGTATCATGCACTCTAAATGAAGTAAATCACTACAAACAGTGGACTGCCAACCCATTAGTTTGTATTTTTGATCGATACTCGTATTTAAGTAGATGTTCTGTTTTATAATCAAACAATATATATATATATATATATATATATATATATATATATATATATATTTCTACCGGCCTGATTATTTACGATAAATTTTTGTTACAAAAATGTAACTTTTTACGATAATTTTTTCTTATCTATGTGGATAGGGGTCACAGGGATGAATCCTGCCAAATGACACACATTTTTGCAACAAAAATTTATCATAAATAATCAGGCCGGTAGAAATAAATACTGTTTGATTATAAAACAGAATATCTATTTAAATATGAGTATCGATCAAAAATAATGTTCAAACAAATAATTTCAAATTTTCGGTTGTTTATAACCATTTTGATAATCTTCGTTAATTTCCGTAACATATATATATATTGATATGGACCCGGTATGGGACCATAAAATAATGAGGTCAAGAACATATATTACGTCAACAAGAGATGCAAACAGATACAAAGATATACAAAGAGAAAGTGTAATAATAGCTTGGCTACAAGTGACAGACAGACAGACTGAACTGAAGTCGTACTGGAAACCAGTGTCTCTGTCGCCCCGGCTCTGTCCTCGAGAGTAATTAAGTAATTAACTCTCGGTTACTATAGGCAAAGAAGAGTCCATTATTAAGTGGGTAAACCCCCCCCCCCCCCCACAACACCCTCTTCCAAGAGCTTTTTTCCCCGAAAAGTTGTTTAATATTTTTTTCGTTTAGGGTTGACGATCAAAGGATCCGTGAACTTCCTTTTCCTACTAGATCGCCTTCTTTCGGGTGAAACTTGGGGTGCCTTGAGGTCGAAATTCTCGACGATGATATCTATCGACTCTTCATTTGACGGTGGCGAATCATTTATGTCAGTTGTCCGACATTTCCTTTTTTTTTTTTTAATCATATCACCCCGAGCAAGGCGGTAACGCCACTGATGTGCAGGGGGCTACGTAAGAGTGAAAAGATTGGAAAAGAGAAAGCCGGAAACCACATCCTAAACAGGGAACAAGGGATGAGCCTCTTCACCTGTTCAATAGACGTGGGTGGAGTATGAACCGGGCGATAGTTGATTTTGGTAGCGCTTATGTATATTCTTGGGACCTTGTATCATGTAGACTAGGTCTCCCACTCTTTGTTTTATACTGCCCACTTCCAAAAACGTCATGTTATTTTTGTATCCTTTGAAAAGTACTTTTTCGCCACAAGAGTAATGTTTTCTGGGAAGTGTGATTGTCTTTTTGAATTTAGCTTGCTTGGGGATACGCTTGTCAAAAACTGATCTGATTTTTTCTCGCAAACATTGTTTCTACCGGTGAAAGTCCCACTGGTGTATTGGGATTTGGAGTAATTCTATACACCTGCAGAAACTGTTGCAGTGCCTTCTCAGTAGGTGTGGCCTGTGCTTTCTTAAGTGCTCGTTTCAATGTGTCGACGAAATGTTCTGCTTGCCCATTGGACCTAGGGTGATATTGTGGAGTCGTGATATGGTTCACTTGAAACGTTTCGCAGAATTGTTTGAATTCGCAAGATGTGAACTGCGTTCAGTTATCAGTTACTACGCAATCCACAACGCCGCAGTTCATGCAGAAAAGCTATCGTGCATCCTGTGGTTGGTCTTTTGCATCTGAGGACTTCCAGCCATTTAGCGTGGCTGTCTACAACTATGAGGTAATAATGATCCTCTAATGGTCCCGCAAAATCGACATGTATCCTCTGCCATGGCTGGTCTGTCTTCGGCCAAGGCTTGCACATAACTGGTGGAGCTTTAACAGCAAACGCGCACCCTTTGCATGCATCAATCATGTCTGTGATATATCTGTCCATGTTAGGCCAGTAGACATAACATCGCATGAGGCTTTTAGTTCGGTTTTTTCCAGAATGTCCCGTATGAAAGTCCCGAAGGATTTTCTTTTGTAAACCTCTTGGTATCACCACTCTTTTGTTGTATAACAGTACCTCATCACAAAGAGAAAAAACTCAGGCACACTTGAGTCTTTTTTGTAAATTTTATTCTTAGTAGACGTAATGAACTCGTCTTTCAAAGTCTCCCTTTTAATGTCGGATAATGTAACTGTGAGCTCTCTTATGGTGTTGGCGATCATGTTTTTTATTTCGCAATCCGTTCTCAATGTTGCGATTATCGAGTCTTCAAAAAACTCTTTATTTTTAGGAACGAGTCTGGATAATCCGTCAGCGTGGTAAATATTCTTGGAAGACAAATGCTCGATTTTGAAATTGTATTTCAACAATATTGTTCCCCATCGAATGAGTCTGTTAGCGGTATACACCGGCAATCCTTTTTACTTCCATATATCGTCAGCAGCGGCTTGTGATCGGTTTGTAGAGTAAAATGTCTGCCATGCAGATATTTGTGGAATTCGGTCACAGCAAAGATTATACTTAATGCTTCTTTTTCGGTCTGTGAATACTGTCTTTTTGCCGGCAGCAAAGATCGGGAAGCATGTGCAATCGGTTTTCTCGTTCCGTCCGGAAGTTTATGTAATATACAGGCGCCAATGCCATAAGAACTGTCATCGCTCGTTACTATAATATCCAATTTTGGGTTATAGTGGGGTGAGGGAAAGGTCTGACGTAAGTGTATCTCTTATTTTCTCGAATGCTGATTGACATTCTGGTGTCTAATTCCAGATTTTATCTTTCTTTAAAAGATCATTCAACGGAGCTCTCAAGTTATGCATGTTCTGTATGAATACTTGATAGAAATTTGCTAGGCCTAAAAAGCTTTGCAGTGCTTGTATGTTATCTGGGACCGGTATGTCCTTAATCGCCGTAGCCCTATTAGGATCCGGTCGTCGACCGTCTTTATCAATAATGTGTCTTAAATATTTTATTTGGGTTAAATAAAATTCGCACTTAGCTTTTTAACTTTAAAACCAAATTCCTGGATTTTATCGAATACGCTTATTATATGCGCTCTATGGTCTTTCACTGATTCACTCGTAACTAGAATGTCGTCAAGATAGGCAGTTGCGAAATCAAGGTTGCCCAGCATGGTGTCCATGACTTGTTAAAAAATAGCAGGCGCGACCTTGACCCCAAAAGCATCTGCGAGTGTTCTTAGCTAGGTTTTGTGTCGAGGTACCCCTGATAAATATCGAAAATCGATAATCAAAAAAATCGGTTTATAGAAGGAGTGGTCCGATTTTAATCAAATTTGATACACTCATAGACAAAGACATAAGAAACAATATTCAGAAGTTTCAAGGTTGCAGTTCTTACAATAGTGCAGAAAATTTGATATCGATACCAGGAAACCAAAATTTGATTTACATCCATTCATTTTTCTTTCAGTCTACGGTTTCGATTTAACTGGAAACAACTATTGCTTTTTAGTCTTTCGTACCAACGTCCAAAGAGTCTGATCTCCAGGACCATGGATTAGTTTTAAAGCTTTCATTACACCCGAGCAACGCCGAGCTATACTGCTAGTAAGTTATAAATGAACAAATATATTAATTAAATTTTAAAGAGAAATATTTGTGGTATATACACAAAAACTGTCAATTCATTTCTATGGTTTAGTAGTACTTTCTTTTTAGGGAACCTTATAATCTGCAGCTTTTCATTCAGGCACAGAGGGCTGATGTCATAGAATGACTTACAGACTCTCGTTTTTTCCAGAATTTTACTTTGTATTTTGGAGGTTTTATTTGAATCTTTTAACTGCCAAAAATATGCAGGAAGGGATGTTTGGTTTCAGTATACGTTATTTTTTAAGGAAGTTAAATGAAAAACCACCTCTGCTTAAAAGTGTTCTTAGTAGATCCAATGTAAGCTTTAAGGTCTACTTTTTATAGAGCACTCTTTATAAAAGTAAATGCATTAACAGTGGGTCTTAATCTATCTATTCTTTCACATATATATAATCATCTGCATACAAGCCTGGTTTGCTGTATCACAGCTCATCAGTGCAGCTAGATTAACCATTTGCTTCAAGCCAGGATCAAAATTTGACCAATTTGTCATCAGACAAATATCTTTCCACTAGATAGTTTTAAGGTATGCTATATTTATGGGTAAAAGTGCTCAATATCAAGAATAGAGCATGTATATATATAAAAGTGGACCCTGAGGTCAACACCGAGTGGCAACAGTCTGTTTCATGCTTGAACACAATTTTCATGCCTGAAAATTGCATTTTATTCATAAATACATTTTTATGACCAACTAAGAAATTCATATACACAAAATAATGGTATTACTATGGGTTCGTCTATTGATCAAACACTATCAAAATTTAACATGTCAATATTAGAAAATTAACAAAAATCAGAAAAACACATTAAGTCAAAAATTTATGCCTACTAATGATATTATTAGTGATATATTTATATTAACTAAAAATACAAAGTCAAAAAACTAATACCAAATTCTTAAAAATAACTTGCTTTTTAATTTTACATATAAACTCAAAATCAATAATGGAATCCATTTTTAGAGGTACTAATCAATTTAACTATAATTGTAAAAAAAAAACCTATTTACCAAAAAAATAAATAAAATCAACTCAAACTCATGCTTGTTCAACTACAATATGGAATGTCAACACAGATACAAAATAGCCATTATAAATAACTTAATAAATAGACTACACATAATATCCTGTATGTTATACTCTGCTACAAATTAGATCTTTTTCTGTTTCATTCCACATCAAAACCTGTTGACCAGATGTAAATGTTGTAGAAGTAAAACTAAAAACAAAAAAATTACTCTCTGTACAAGAGGATGCAAGCCACTGAAACTAAAATGAACTGAAACTGAGATATCCAAAGGCATAGCAATTGTAATTAGAACAATTTACCCCTATGAACTAAATAAATGGTTCAGTTCAAAATTCTAAGTAATATCACCTGAAGAAGTTGTGAATATGGCAATAAAGATGAGGACAACTGTTCAAAAAATGTAAATTGTGTAAATAACCTTAACCTTCTACTTACCATAAATCAATTTTCCACCAAAACAACAAAATATGCTTTCCATTTCAAACATACACACCGTAATGGGGGCGCGAGAGGGTGTCGTCTGTGATGTCATCACGAGGATCACTAGGGGGTTTCGGGTCTTTCAACATCATACCCCCCTCACTGCCCCGACCCGACCAGAGATGATCAGCCTCCGGCCCACCCTCGATAAGCGCTTTCAGACACTGGAAAATTACGTTTAAGCCCGGTACGAAACCCTGCAAATGCTTCCGATTGGTGACAGTCAGAGCCACTTTCCATTTCGAGGCAAACCGCACATGAGCTCGTCCGAAACATTAATTTAGATGCAGAATTTTGGGGAATTTTAGCTAACAATTTGGAATTCAGGCACTCTCTCTTTTGATCCATAAAAATACCACAAGAGAAAATAAATTTAATGTCTCTATAAGGTATTTTGATAGGAATGAAATCTGCATAATTATAGACATATTATAACTGCATAACATTAACAAGCTAATTGTCACCAACCACCATGGAATATATAGAAATATATAACTTATGTTACTGAAAAGATGCTCAACAAGAAATGGTGACATGTTACACAAAAATACTAATTAATTTGTTCAAAGATTTCAAAATTAAAATCAATATACTTACCAATCTAAAAAACATTTTCAAATATTTAGATGTTAATGAGACCATACTTCCAAACAAAAAATTCAATCCCAGCCTTTGCTATATCAATATGACCTTAAGGTAAGTGTTCAACCAAGTCCTCAATAGCATTTCAGCTAGACTGATTGCCAATTTATCCAGTTTGGGAATATTAATTTAATACAAAGGTGGATATGAATGAACCTTGGAAAATCATGGTTATAAAACCAGACTTGTCTATATCACAAACAATTCACAGTTCCCTAACATGTCAAGCAATAATGAAAATAAAAATGTTAAAAGAAAACTCATATAGTTTAACTCATCATACAGTATGGCAACAGAAAATAATTTAAGCAATCTTTTTCTTCCAATTACTCAGGAAATATTTCCCTCCTACCAGTAAACTACACAAAATCTTTAATAAGAATATATTCAAACTAAGTTAATACTGCATGCTCAGTTTTATCAAATTATTGAATAAGCATAACACATCTGTAATCTGTGTTGAATAGCTGCACAGATAAACTACCTTGCCCACCAGATGGCCAATGTTTGTTTGAATATGTTGTATATAATGCTATGGTTACATTTGAGGGATACCTGAAAAAGATGCATATTGGGCTTGCAGAATGACCATTTAAAAGACGGTATTAAAAGAAGTTATTTTTCAACCTCAAAAAGTTTATATCTGGGACTGGAAGCTAAAATACAAAATAGATCTAGAAATCAAACATAATACAAATCAGTGTTGAAAACATAATGAAAAATGAGGATCATCCAAGTAACTGTGTCGATATACATTCATAGAATTTTTAAAATTCTAAATGAATAATACTCCAATGATCTCACCACATGCACAACATTACCTTTCTTCTTCTGCTTCTTCCTCTTCTAGGTGGCATAACTCTTCAGAGATATGAGCAAACTTTTCACAACTCCCTATACTTTATAGCTCTGACTCCTTACTATCTCTTCCAGTACCTTTCCTGCAATCTGAGCTCATTAGGTAGACTTCTTGCTGTTTTTTCCATCCTTCTTGTCTTTAATATGTCCCATAAATGTCAAATTCTTCAAGCCCATTTTCCTCATTACATGTCCCAGAAATTTTCTTTTTATGATTCTAAATACAAGTGTCTCTTATTTTTCTATACTCTATCCATGGCATTCTCAGTATCCTTCTGTAGTATCACATCTTTACCTTAAGTCTTCTCTTCACCTGTAAAAAAATTGTTTAGCATTCATTGCCCTATAAGAGGACTGATATTACACTTCAGTTGAGGACTTTTTTTTTAGTTCTAATAAGATTTTCCTCTTTCTTAATACTTTGTTTCACTTTTAGAAGGCATCATTCTCTATATCAATTTGCCTTCAGATTTGTACACATTTGCTATCATCTGTTAAAATACTTCCCAAATAATTAAATTTCTGTACTTGTGTGGTGATACCGACCGAGCAAAATCAAGGCACCAGATGTTTGCACCCTCACAAACAAAAAGCAAATGACCAAAACTTGACGGTTTGCATCCAGGTTTGCACAAATGTTCCGGTTGAAAAATAAAAATTAATTAAATATTAAATTTCCAGTTCGTGAGCCTACGCAAATTTTATTTATCTGCCAATGGGAAGCCCAGAATCAAATATGGATATGAATTCCCAAATGATCACCTGCGATCCAAAAAGTCAAAATAAAAAGCAGATACAGAAAGCATTTCCAGACAGACTGATGCAGGTCAACACACACAAACTGACTCAGGGAGAGGAGTGTAATCAGTATCCCCCAACCTAAGTCAAGTGGCTTACTATCCTAGCCTCCCTTCCCTCTCATCTTATCTTTCACTGTCTTAAAACTACTTACTGACCTAAGGAGCAGACACATCAAAGACATTCCTTACTTACAATGCTCCCACATTCCTAAACATTAATTCTCTTTTCAGCATTTTATTGCCATGAACATTTTAATGTCCATTAAACCTATACTTCAAGTATTACTTTAATTGTAAAAACCTTAATTGATATGTATATATATGAAAGTTATTTTTCAACTCAATTTGCTTTTCTTGATTTATAATCATTTTATGACTTATAGTGGGCTATCTTCAACAAGGCCAAAATTCTGTTAATCTTCAACAATATACAACTACCCTTCACTAGAACGGACTCTCCACTATAAACTATGGATAACCCGCTAAACTTGCTTTATTCTAATATTGCTAATTTATAGCTTACACCTTCAGCTGTTCCTCTTGCAGATAACTATAGAATTTAAACGTTGGTGTTGGTGTTGGTGTGTGTAATTGGGTGCACATTCACATATAAACAACTAAAGAAGCAAGAAAACTTGGGTTTCTGCTATAGACTATTTTATACTTTTGACTCCTTCAGCAAGCTTATTCATTTATAAATTTATAAAAATATGTGAACTGTGAAGTACAATATGATATTTATTATTCATTTATTATAAACATTTAATCATTTTTAAATAAATTTGAAAATAAATCTTTTTATTCAAAAATTCATAAATTTTTTTTTTTTAATTTTGATTAGTAGCATATTAACCTGTTTGGGTTATTTAATGCTGGAATTTAAATATTTTGAACACATTTTTTTCCTTCAACTACAGATAAAATGTATTGCTGATTATTTTACTTTAAATATATATTGTTGGTCCTTTTTTGTATAAAAATATATTTCTTGTATTTTTACAATAAAAATATATTTTTATACTTTCATAGCATTTTTTGTGTGTGTGTGTGTGTGTGGAGGTGATCACACTTTCCTCATAGCTGGGACTTCAACAGATGCTACCACTACAGGTCAAGGTGGACCTAGGAACAAAACAATTAAAAGAAGATACTTCTCAAAATCTTTAATCTCCCAATCAAACGCTTTGCTGCTGGATGTAGTTTTTCATCATACACATGACTCATCAAAATAGGCAAACCCACTACAATGCGATATTTATTACTTACTATTTTAGAAATTTTTTGTTCAAATTTTAATGATTATTTTTTTAAAAACAATAAACATTGCCAAGG
Source organism: Ascarosepion bandense (assembly GCA_037127315.1). Classification (NCBI taxonomy): domain Eukaryota; kingdom Metazoa; phylum Mollusca; class Cephalopoda; order Sepiida; family Sepiidae; genus Ascarosepion; species Ascarosepion bandense. Next base: position 3,626,574 of record JBBBDQ010030258.1, on the reverse strand, counting down.
GAGTCAAAATGTATATAGTAATAGCAGTGTCAAGGGAATAGCTATCTTTTCAAGTCACCATTTTACTGTGGGCATGAAGTTTAAATATTACTAATATTTCATTTAATATTAGTTGAATACAGTAATACATTTTAAAGAATTGAATAAATTACAAAGACTATATATTTTTAAAATTAAACAGTTATAAACTATATGTTTTAGAATTCATTTTTATGACACCTAAGCAACTATTAAATGAGAAATATTTGATATTGTGTTACCTTAAGAATTCATGAGAATATCATCTTCAGTAAAATTTTGTTGAAGAAAAAAACAATCTCAAAACTTAGAAAATAAAAAAAAAATTAACTTACAAAAAGCATCAGAATATCATTGTGCTTCACAGATATTCACTTTAAAATCATGATGTGAAAAGTCCTTTTGAAACATTGTAAAAAGATTCACACCAAAATAGTGAACTTTTCATTTAATCCTGTTCAAGAAAGATAAGTTTATATAGCAAAAAATAGAGTAGTGCTGAGTAACTCTTATAAAAAGATAAAGTATGAAAAATAACAACAACAAAAACACTCAAAATTGTTTTCACTTTTCTTATGATTATAGCTGTACTTAAATACACTTGACACTGATTTAAGCAAAGAAATGACTCATTGATTTTAAGTATTCCAGTAAAAAAGTTCACCAGTTTAATATCAATAAACTTGTTTACCTAGACTGGAAAAAAATGACAGCAGTATCTTTACAGTGACATTGGTTACCTTTTCTGTTATACAATTAAATCCATTGTCACATGTAAGAAAGAATTTTACTTTTTAAATGATTTAAAAGTAAAAGAAATTTCAAAAGAAAGCTCACACAAAACAAAAGAAATAACACATCACTCAATAAGTCCCAAGCCTGAGATACAGGTAGTACCACTAATAAAAAATCCATATAATTTTTATGAAGTACTAACCTTCAAATGGCATGTGACAAAATTTAGGCCCAATTGGATTATTGGTTTACAAATTACAGTTATTTAAGTGAAGCTACTGTTGCAAATTTTCAAAACAATAGAAAAATCTGAATTTCATGGGTTGATAAAGCATTGTTTTATGAAGGGAAAACTACTGTTCAAGCAAAGCAATGGCTTGGTCAGTGTCATTTGGACTCTGCATCATCAGAAACAACAGTTAAAAGGTAGTACGCTAAATTTAAACACGGTCATACAGACACAAATGATGCTGAATGCTCCGGTTGCCCAAAATTGACAGTTGCCCCGGAAAACACCAAAAAAATTCACAAACACATTGGCCGATTGTAAATTGAAGTTTCATGAGATAGCAGAGGAGTTGAACATATCAGAAGGTAGTGTATTCACCATTTTGCATGAATATTTGTCAATAAGAAAGCTGTGTTCAAAGTGGGTGCTGCGTTTGCTAACAGTTGATCAAAAACAACAACGTGTTGACGATTCAGAGCATTGTTTGCAACTGTTTCAACATAACAAGAAGGGGATTTTGTGTAAATATGGGACAATGGATGAAACAACAACGTGTTGACGATTCAGAGCATTGTTTGCAACTGTTTCAACATAACAAGAAGGGGATTTTGTGTAAATATGGGACAATGGATGAAACAACAACGTGTTGACGATTCAGAGCATTGTTTGCAACTGTTTCAACATAACAAGAAGGGGATTTTGTGTAAATATGGGACAATGGATGAAACAACAACGTGTTGACGATTCAGAGCATTGTTTGCAACTGTTTCAACATAACAAGAAGGGGATTTTGTGTAAATATGGGACAATGGATGAAACATGGATCCATCACTTCACTCTGGAGTTAAATCAGTAGTGAGCTGAGTGGATAGCAGCAGGTGAAAGCCATCCAAAACAAACAAGGTTATGGCTTCCCTATTTTGGGATGCACAAGATATTTTGTTCATTGATTACCTTGAGAAAGGAAGAACCATCAATAGCAAATATTATATAGCATTATTGGTGCATTTGAAGGAAGAAATTGCTAAAAAATGGCCACAAATGAAGAAGGAAAACATGATCTTTCACCAAGACAATGCACTGTGTCACAAGTCAATTGCAGTGATGACAAAACTATATGAACTGCACTTTGAATTGCTTCCGCATCCACCCTATTCTTCAGATCTAGGCCCTAGCAATGATTGACTGTTTGCAGACCTCAAAAGAATGCTCCAGGGAAAGAGATTTGGCTTCAATGAAGATGTGATATCAGAAACTGAAGCATAGTTTGAGGCCAAAGACAAATCGTTCTACAAAAAAAATTGTTAGAGAAGCATTGGAATCAGTGTATTGTCCTAGAAGACTATGTTGATGAATAAAGTTGAATTTTGCCTAAATGTTGTTGTTTTATTAGTTAGGCCTGGGATTTATTGAGGGTTGTGTGAAACAGCAGCACATTAGCAACTTGATCTTCCCTACTTACTAATGAGATAGCTTATTGCTATGATAGTGATAGAATAAAAATTCGCCCAAGTTTCACCATCTTTAAAAATAGATAAAAATTTGGTATCAGTATTTTTTTCATGAACCAATCAGTAACAAATCTAACAGGGACAGTATAGTCTCATGTCCTAATCAGAATAGTCTAAACATGGATAAAAATGTCATAGACCAGTGAGCTAATTAGAGACAAGGTCTGTTAACAACAGAATATCTTCTTATGTAGAGGGAAAAATCAGGCTGTATGTTAAATATATAAGGTCATATTTAATTTTATGTTGCACTTATATTGCTTGCATAATAAATCCTGACACATACTAACACAAGTTATTATCAATATTTTCAATAAAGATAGATCTGTTTCACACTCCTCTTTTGAACAGGAGTAGAGGTTTATCCCTTGTTTTCTGTTTTGGATTGGGTCTCTGGTCCCTTGTAAAGTCTTCTCATTCTCTTTCACTCCCAGTAGCCCCTTGTGTCTTAGATTCATATTCACCTTGCTTGGGGTGAATTGATTAAAAAACGCAAAACGATTAAGCTGAAACTCACACAATGTATTGCTCATATAAAGATATACTGAAATTGATTAGTTAATAAAAATGTTGTTATGAAATACTAACTTGCATAATAAAATTTTGCATAGTGTAAAATTTCTAGTTCATATAATAAGGAAAGAGGCCTTGGAAAATTTGATATTCACAAGACTAATTGAACACAAAAGGGACAGAGAGAAACAATGCATAACCTACTTAGTCAGCTTGAGTAAATGAATGTTTACTTTACAAAGTTCTCAATGTCTCTTGGGTATCTTCATTTTCTTTTCTTTGGTACAAAAATTAGGGTAAGTAATGATAAGCATTATAATGGTGGAGGTCAAATCAGCCTTGTGCTGATTTGGAACACTCAAAGAAAGGTTGTACTTACTTTATCAGTAGTTATAATGGTTGAGCTTAAGTCAGCCTTGTACTAATTTGGAACAACCAAAGTAAAACTTTTCTTACTTCATCAGTAGAGGCTTAAAAATGGATCTAATGCTAAAGCTCGAGTTAGCTTTGCACTGAGTTACAATGATCAAAGTAAAGGTTGATTTATTTCATAGGTGGAAGTTTTGGAAGACATGTGCAAATGCTATGTGTTGGAAAGTGGAAAGAGAGTTCAGACAACAGTCATTAGCAAAAGGCAGGGCCGGTGAATGGGTTTTGTGGTCTTCCTCCAAATCTATGATATGATTCAAATCTATGATATGGGTCTTACCACTTTACTACATCTCAACTTTCATACAATGTATCAAAATACAAATTAGAGACATGTTATAATAGACCATTCCATCTTAAATAAATCAACAATGTTTTCTGTCAGTGTTTAGCATCAACTTGAGATTTTTCTCATTAAAAAGTTGAATAATTTTAACACATTCAACATTAGAGATAATAGTGAATTTTATAAAGTGTTTTTTTAAACAGCCTGATCAAAACAAATACACAGATTTAGATGAAAAAAATAAATCCCCAGAATAATGTCAAAATCTACCAAATTTTTTATCCTTTAATAATTGTCAGTTTTGTTGAGTTTAATTTGTAACGTATAGAAATGTAAACAGAAAAATGTAAATGTTGTTAAAATAACATGTACTGCCCAGGGACCCCCAATCAAATTTGACTCCCCCACCCCGGTCAAGAGGTTCCGTATAGCAGTACATATCAACCCTGCTGATGGGACATAGCACATAGAAGAAGCATAACAATTAAAGCATCAGTTAACAAAACACTTGAGAGAAAAAGTGCATGATATTTCATTGAGATTGTAGTTGGTCACCTCTTTCTACTGCTGCTTGTTAATGGTTAAGAGTTTGTTGGGATACATCTATCCAAATTTTTGTTTTTATCTGAGTGTCAGTATTCTAAACCTTTAACAAAAACAACAACACATCTTTTAAATAGGACCCAAAAATTTATTTTCTAAAGGAAAAGTAGAAGAAAAATGTCAGTTGAAATAATATTTATATATTCTTTTTAGAAATATACAATGAGAATAAAATGTTCAGTGTTCTAAGTGTGAAGTGTGTTGTGAAATGTGTGGACACTTACTTAATAATGGTCAGCCTAATGTGTTTGTGAGTTTGTAGATGAAAGCTTAGTTAGTGGCTGCTGGTTAATCCCTTCTATTGTGTGTATGGACAAGGCCTTAGCAGCTACTGGCTGTTGTCTCTTCCATTCTGTGCATGTGTATGTATGCAGATGTAGATCAAACAGGCCTTCAAAGTTGCTATGAACCTCAAGAAGCAGTATGATTCTATTTTTATAAGGAGGATTCAAAATCTAATTTTACATAGAGGTGTGAACTTTTTGGATACAAGGTTTCCATTAGTTAGAAAATAATTTCACACTGGCTCACAAAAATATTTTTTCTTGAATTTGCAGGAGTAATGAAAAATGTTATTACTGTTATTTTCTAAATGGTCTAAAAGTATCATCTGATAGATCTACAACTATGTCCACAAATATTTTTGTTGGTTATCAAACAAACCTTCTGACTGGATTTCATTGGCTGAAAAGTATATATAGAATTTAAGGTACTTACGTATTATCGGGAGGACCTTTAAAAAAACGACTCAAAAATTAAAGTAAATTATTTATTGAAATGGTTAAAACAATAAAATAACATTACATTTGTAATTCCGGAGGCCAGAACGTCGCAATTGCTTCCAAAAGTGACTCAAAGACATCAGTACAGGCAACATGCTTCCGCCACATGAATTCGGCCAAATACGACTCCAAATGGTGACGTGCAGTGCCACAGTGCTTCTTGTTTCGCCACTTTGTCGATCCCCATAGGCGTTCCACTGTCTGCGTATGAGCCCCGGTGTTCGAATCCACAAAGTTGTACTTGTGGTTGACGTTGAGGTGATGAAAGCCTGATTTTTCCAGTTCCTTGGTGTTATAAGCGGGCTTATAACACCTTGTTATCAAAGGTCCTCCCGATAATACGTAAGGACCGAATTTAATTCCTATACATTCAAATTTGGTGTCAGAAAGGATATTGTGAGATAACCAGCTATAAATTCTTCATGTATCAGAAAACTGCTGTTGCTGCAAGAATATAGCTTATTTAAATTAAGATACCAATTATTATTTAAAAGGGCATTAAAAGATATAAGTTTATTTTTATATTTCAAGCACAATGTCATAGATGCAAATGCTTACAATATGATTTATAGAATAAAATATATTTAATGCAATAAAACATGTTAGTAATGTATTTCCCTCTGGTGAATAATTTTTTCTTTTAGAGTTTACTGAAAAGAAAAAAATAATAGTAATTTTTAAGAGTTCGCTGAAAGAAAATAATATTTTTATTTTTAATATTCACTGAAAGGTAACAATATGCCATTGGTGATTGAGCTGGTAAAATGAGAACACATATGATACCAAATGTAGGAGAGGTCACTAAAGTGGCTCATTCAACAGTGAAATGTTTTCTCTCTTTATGTTAAAGAGTTCTGTTTTTTTATGAATGTTTGGTGGTTTACAGAGACTAGGTTTCATTTTTGGCATTAAACTTTGATATTGTGGAAAATCATTTTAATTCTTTTTAATTTTTTACTCTGAAGCTATGCATGATCTTCTTGTGCAGAAAAAAGTTTTTTCTTACTTATATTTCAACCACAGAAGTGTGTAGCAAAGAAATTGATGACTTACCTCAACAAACCAAGTGACAGCATGTTGCATGATGGAAAATATGATGAAGAAGAAAAATTAAAGAAAATTGGTTGCACAAAAAAAGCTGTTATAAGTATCAGAGAAGTTATGCTAATGTTCCTTCCCCCCTGTTTGGCGTGGCCAATCAGGAAAATTGCTCGATGAATAAATGTTGTTGTTTTTGCTTACTGAGGGTGGTTATAATTCAAGAATTGATTTTTGAAGTCCTGTCATGTACGTGTCTTGATTCACAACACCTGTGTGCCAAGAAGACTGGTTCTCATCTCTACAATTTTTTTTTTTGGGGGGATGGGGGATGGTAAATCTAAAAATTACCTTCTACCAGGTAGGTAACTTTTAGAAATGATGATACAATTTGGGCTTTGTCTCAGAAAAGCCAATTTCATTTTAAGAAGTGATAAATTATCATCATTTAAGGATCATAACCAAAGTTCTACCCTTAAGTAAAAATTGTGTTAATGATACAAATAATCATTATAGTTCTTTGGGTTTTTTTCCTTTTTTTTATTTTCTGTTATTGTTTTCCTTGTTTTGTTTTGTTGTTTTTTTCCTTTTTTTGTTTTCCTTTTTCTTTTCTTTTCTTTTCTTTTCTTTTCCATTTTCTTTTGTTGTTGTAGTGAATTGAAAAATAGGATTGTACCTATTTGCATATGTGAAGTAGAAGAGATATAAAATGTATAGTGAAGAGACAGGCAAGAAGTTGACAGTTGACTATTGATCATGCATATTGATATGGATGTTTTTGTTTTGCTCAGACCAGCAAAATTTATTTTGCAAAGACTTGTGTGAAATTTCAGTGACGTTTTTTTTACGTTTTTAGATTGATTTGCAAATTTAAAAATTTTTTTTTCAGTTTTTCTTTTCTCTTTTTCCCCCTTAGTTGTAGTCAATTTTTATTTTTTTATTGTAACTCTTTTGTATTAGATTATTATTAAATCTTTCTTTCTATTTTTCTGTGTCATTTCATCCATTTTGTTTTTGTTCTTTTTCTTAAACAAAACTTTATTTTTATACATGTCTCCCTTTTAATTTTTCCCATTGTAATTTAGTTTTGATTTACTGTTTTAAATTTAAAATTTTTATGTTGTTTATCTGTATCATATTATTTTTATAACAAGTTTCTTTCATGTATGTGATTGTTTTTGCATTGTGAACTGATTTGTCTGTGTGTACTGAGGTTTAGCCATGGCCAAAATAACAGTCTCCCTAGTAGCTGAAGCAACCAGCCAGTGTGAAGCTCTCAGCATGGGTAGTTGACAGGCCCAAGAAAAATGTCCTGCAGTATTATTAGGCAGTACAAGAATATATCTCTGGCAATGAACTCTCAATAACTCCCTCTGCTTTGAGCAAAAAAAACCTGACCAAAAAGATTATTTCCCTGCTGACTTTTGATGTGAAAACTAGAAAGTTAATTGGAATCAACAGGGAGGGGAATGAAGGAGGCTCTGAAGAGGCTCAACAAAGGGAGTGAGGTGTTAGCTTGAAGAATAAATGCCATGTGGGACATCCTTCTGGTAAATGAAGTCAAAGCTAGAACATTTGTTGTTTACTCTATACCATTTTGATGGGGGAAGATTAAGTAGGTTGAAGAGGAGGAAGCAGAGAAGACAAACAAAAAAAAATGGCTGGAAGAAGTAGAATGGAGAGAACTATGAAACATGCCAAGTATCAATTCACCCCTCCTTAGCCAGACAGAAAAGACAATTGACATAAATGTAAGTCTTCTGTCTTCTTCCTCTAGGGATTTACTATTTCCCTCCCTGAACCCATCTCATCTCAAAAAATGAACTTCCCAAAGAGGAGACCATCTATTATGTGGATTGGCAAGCTCTCAAGAGGGACCTTTCATCAGAGAAGAGGACCTACTTAAATTTGTTGTTTAAAATTTTCCAAAAACTCCTGGAGTGATTACCTTAATACATAATGCAGGAAGCAGATTGAAGGTGTGGGAATTCCTGTCAGCTACAAAGACTCTTTCCCTAAGCTCAAGATGGTTCAGATTGATTAAGATGAGCTGAAAAAAACTGGGCAAATTATACTGGGGTGGTGGTGTAGCTCCCTCATTATATAAGGACCTTAAATTAATTTTCCTCGTGGATGTTGATGGAATTGTCATGCATGGACAGATTGCATTCAGTGTTGACATTGAAGAGGGTTGGCAGCAGCATGGCTCTAGGATTTAATGGTGTGTGCCTATGAATTATACTTGAGACTGTCAAACATGTTTGTTCCAATTTTGATGGTGGTGTTCAACAACTAGTTCTGGAAGGGGTTCATCTATGACTGGTTTTGCATGCTGATGAAAAAGAGCAAGCATGGTGGACAGGATTTAGATGATTACAGGTGCATAGCTCTGCTCAACACAGAGTTAAAGATAGGGGCCAAGATCCTGGTAGAGCATTTGCTGTCAGTTGCTGAGATTCTGTGGGGACCAGAGCAGACATGCTGTAAAGGGTCAAACAATTCAGAGCAACCTGTATTTGATTCACACAATCATAAAGCATGTAAAAGATGTCAATGATATTGGTCAATTTAGATCAATCTAAGGTGTTTGACAGAGTTGACCATCCACATCTGGTTGCTGTTTTTCAGGTTGTCAGTTTCAAACCTGACTTTTGCAAGTAGATCATTGCTGCTGTGGTGTAGGTCAACGGGAAGCAGTCAAGTGCATTTGTGCTGTCTTTATTGGTTGGCCAAGGTTGTTCACCATTGTCCCTACTTTGGTATTGGAGCTTCTCTTTTGCTGGTTGAGGAACAAGTACATCTTTCTTTCTTTTCTTCCTTTACTGGTTGGCAGTACACCCTCTATGAAAAGGACTGTAGGAAGGCAATCGATCAAATACTTTTCTTTTTCTTGTAGGGTGAACACAAGCCAAAGGTCAACAGAACTATTTGTGTCCAGCATCCATGTCATGGGTGGAGGGTAGGGTATGTCACACTTGGTGAATCACCAACAAGCCTCGAAGTTAGTTTTCCTACATTGCACATTGACAGAAGATCATATAGGCAAGAAGTGTTAGGGTTGCCTCCCCTAGCCTTAGCATCACTCTTCATATTTCTGGGGTTGAGCACTGTCATAAAACTTGAGAGGCCGTCTGTGCTACGTGGTCCAAAGACCTGTCATGGCCAAGGAACTCATGGAGTGGTTACATTAAACTCATTCTGCCACAGTTCTATATTTCAGTTTGACAGAGAAGAAAAGATGAATTCTTCAGATCCGGACAATACAAAAGAAGGCAAATCTATGGATAATATTGGGAGTAACTCATTCACAAAAGAAAATGAAATGAAACCAAGATCTTCATTAAAAAGAACAGAACATAAAGTTCAAGGGAGAGGGGGAAGATAGGTTGTAGAAGAAGTTCAAGAAAAACCAAAGTCATTAACCTCTTTGGTTCATGGAAATGTAGTGCGTTGGTAAATAACATTGTACTTTTTTCATATGTTTAGGAGAAGAGATATAGAGTGTATAGTACACTAACAAACAGGGAAGAAGTTGACTACTGATTACATGTCACAGCCCAGCAATTGGTTTTCTTGTCTTTTTTCTTTAATTTCCTTTTTCAGTTTCTCTATTTTTCCTTGTCTTTTTACTTTTTTCTTTATTTTCATTTTCTTTCCTTTTCATTATTTCTGTTTTTGTTTTTGTTTTTCATTTTCTTTTATCATTTTCCTTGTCTTTTTTTTTTTTTGCTTTTTACTTTTATTTATCTCATATTTCGTTTTGCTGTTTTTCATCTTTTTTGTTTTAATTTTTTTTCTTTTCATTTATTTCATATATATATATATATATATATATATATATAACAAACATTTGAACAGTACACAAGGCTTGATAAAAACAATAATATTCAGTAACTCACACAGATAATCCAGCATGAAATTACTATGAACAAATTGTTCTACAAAAAAGACATTGAATTGTTAAAGAAGTGTTAGAATCAGTGTATCATTCTAGGGGAGTATGTTGATGAATAAAGTCGAATTTTGCCTAAAAGTTGTTTTATCAGTTAGGCCCGGGATTTTTTGAGTGATGTGTTATTTTTAATCAGTAAAATTCTTCATCAAAATAGAATGAAGATGAAGCAAGAAATTCTTTAATGGAAAATGACATTTTTAAACAAACTCAATTACAAGGTCAGTTTTATCAAAAAAATATCTGGAAAGAAATACTTTCTTTACTTTTGTTGTTGTGAAATAAACATCAAATGAGAAAATTACTTGTTTTAGTTAAGACATCTGAATGACTGTTTTTGTTTTGAAATGAATAACAAGATAGGACAAGCCTCCATTTTGTCATGATTGCAACAAAGACAAAGAGAAATTGAAAGAAAAGTATAATAACAAAATACTATCAACATTGGCGTTTTATAACAATTAAAATTTAAAATAATTTATATGCAAAAGTAAAAATATATTACAGTTAAACATTCAAAACAATATTGATTCCGTCTAAGGAAAATTTAAAAATTAAATCAAACCAGAGAAAAAAAACAAAAGATAATATTATCTCCAACAAAATGTCAACAGTAGTCTTGGTCACAAATTTTAAAATATAGAAATGATAGTTAGTTTTACCAATGAGTCTGTGCGAAGACTAATCATTGGAAGTTGGTGTCAGTTCTTTGATCTTTCCATAATATCGAAATTGTCTGTAAGTGAACTGATCTGGCGGGACAAACCAGCCCTTTCTTTTATATAGATGGGCAGCTTCTTTGAAGAAAGTCCTCACCATTTCCAGTGTCTTCTAGGTGAAAAGGACATTTTCTCACTTTCTTTTTTATTCAAGAACCAACTCAAATGAAATGGATCTATCATTACATATTTTTACCAGTCACACTACATGTGGTTTGTTGTAGTAATTTCTATTTTTAGCATTTCTTAAAAAGAGGCTACTTTAACATAAGACACTTAATAAACACAGATTAGTATGGAGTTCCTATGCTCATGCCCCTCCCCCCACCCAGGCGAGTCTTTAGGTCATTATGAAATTATTTATTACAGCTATATTTTTGGCTTGTTCAAATACATATTGACCAATAAATTTGTTTCAAAATGTATTTTTATTCCGTATGCATGTATGATTACAAAGCTGCTATCGTGAGAATTACTGTCAAAGCATAACAATACTTATTAATTACTAATCATTTTCTCACTAAACAAGAAACTGATGAAAGGTCACAAAAACAGGAGAAACTCATTGCTGACTTGGAGAAAATTGTTGTAGAATGATTTGGGAGTGACCTCCCTTGGTAAAATTGTAACTCTCCAAACGAAACTATCATCCTCTCATATAACAATCTGAAACCACCAAATTTTGTCAGCGTGTGCTTTTTTTGGACCCTTGTTTGTCCCACCATAAGTTTTTTGGATATAGTTATTCACCCATCAAAGAAAAAGTAATTACGTAATGTACGCATTTACCGTTTTATTATTTGATTATACATCTAATGTCAACTACGTGATGCTTGAGGTTTTTGATCGTCCTTGGACGTGAATGATCTTATTTTTAATCTTTTCTTTACGCTTTTGATTTTTAATATGGATTTGGTGGAATTTTTAAAACATGTTTTTTTCTTTGTACGATACAAGATGTTTTCTATCCTGTTTCTGTTTAGTTAAATGTTTATTCTTAAAATCAACTTTTTGATAGATTTTTTCTTACTAATCAATTTGATAGAAACAAACATTAAAAGTAGTAAACAGTCTTCCTACTGAATTTGATAAGTAAATAAATATTGTAAAAAATTATTTCGTACAGTAGTACACGAATGAATTTATTAATGGTTTTAAAAATGTTTGCTTGGTACTAACTAAATTAACTACATTACGACAATAACAATATTTTTTTTTGTTTTCTTATTTAAGTTTGTATTTGGAACTCTTTTTATGCCCCCCCCTTTTTTTGGTAAATTAAAAAAAAAAGTTTTAAAGTAAATTACAGCAATAATTACCCCTAAAAACGTGTAGGGCTATATTTTATTTGGTTGGTTATTATTAATACTCGAGTAAAACAAATAATTGATAGCTCTTTCAGGTCGGGATTTTAAAAATAAAAACAAAAAAAAAAAACGATTCAAAAACATTTTATTTGTCATGATTGACTTTGAAAGTAAGATTTATGCTTTTAAGCAAAAATTTTAGATTTTTAAAACTAAGACTTAAATAAATTTTAATTAATCGATTCTTTTTTTTTATTAAGTCACTAAGTCGCTATATTTTGACATGTTTTTTTTCTGTTTACTTTTAGGTAAATGATCTGATGCATTTTTCCAAGAAGCGATTATCGTGGCCATGATTAAGTTGTTATAATTAAAAAAAAAAAACAACTAAAAAGCAAGCTATTAAGTTATGTCGTGTTTCTCTGCTCGCCACGCAGCTGACATCCGTGTGTCACATTTTCTTGTGTCGACGAATTGGGTCCTGCTACCAGAAGCAACTGATACTTTTTGATAATAAGCCACCTTTACTACGACATCCAGATATAAAGAAAGACACCAAAAAGTGTTCCTTTTATTTTTTTTTAATCGGTTTATTTTGTGAATAAAAGGAAAAAAAAAACATTAAAAGGAAAATCATGGAAGATAAATCTAACAATACAGGTAAGATCTTAAAAGAAAATTGCATGCTTATCAAGTTGTAAAAAGCAAGTTTTTTTTAACAAATGATTATTATTAACATTAATTTTAGAAATCTTATAGGCTTGTTATCACAAATTGAAAACTGTCATACTGTAAGTGTACACCAACACTTAATATTTCTTTATTTTCGTACACAGTGCACACTCACAGTTACGCTTACAGCCTCAAAAAAAGCAAACAAAACAAAAAGCATATCTCGAAAAAAAATTTAGTTGTAAAAATTAAAAAATTAAATGTCGACTTTCAGGAAAGTTTGGTTGGAATGATGCTATATTTACAATACATTTAGGCTACCGTATATATACCCGTTAAAAAAACATCCAGTTCATAATTGGATATTTATTTTTACAATCTCATCTTATTCTTTTTTTTTATTGCTTACGTAAGAAATTGTTTTTAAACAGCAGACATGATTACATAATGTTTCGGGTCAGCCATCAAAATTCCTAACAAAACCGTCTGATCACTTTTTACGCACATTCGGGTGGAAAAGACGCCCTGAATCATTTTTCTCTTGGGTAGATGGGTCATATCTTCGACGGGAGGGACACCTCAACACAGCCGATTGAACACTGGGACAACTCAGGACTAGTAACATAACTTTTTTTATAACCGAATAAAAGTAATTTTAAAAACCTTAATTAGTGAATAATATTTTTATTTGAAAAGGCATTTTGTAAAACATGAACCAGATTTTTTTTTAACAAACTTAAAGTAAAACGTAAATTATTAAATTATTTTTTATAAAAATATTTTAGAACATTACTTTATTAAAAATAATCAAAAACAAAAAAAATTGCTTCATTTTGTTTTTCATTTTTTGATTTACTTTATTAAAAAGATAATTAAAAACAAGTCATTTTATTGAATTATTTTTTATGTAATTTTTTACTTCTTTAAAAAAATAAATTTCTTTATATTTTTATTTTTAATACCTTTTCAAATATCTTATTTGAATAAAAATATTCATTAATTTAATAATAAATTATTCAGGTATAAAAAAAAGGTTGTTTTTCTGGTACTGAGTTTTTCTTGGTGCTCAGTTGGTGGTGTTGAGTTGTCCTGCATCCTATTTTTGATACTCTTCTACTGCAAGTAATAATTTGCTTCCTTTATTCAATAAGCTTCAGGGCTTTTCCCACAATCATGATATGCTGAACAGGCAGCACTAAGATTGGAACTTCAGATAGTTCCATCTGATGTTCTTACTGATTTTTTTAATGCCAGTGCGCGCTGTTTTAATTTTTTTATAAAAATTAGCAAATTGCAAAAAAAAAAAATAGTTCTTTTACTATCATTAAGTAGCCTTTCTCTCGTTTCTTTTTCTTTTCTTTTTTTTACTCTAGATTTTACCATTTTTTGGGGAAGAATTTAGAGGAGATTTTTTTTTCTTTCATCCTCTTACATCTACTTTAGTTTAATATAATACCAAGACATAAATTGGTATCATGATAGTTATTGGTTTGGCTGTGGTAAGACTAATATTATGGATGTTGTATTTTGAAATGAAAGGAATAATACAATATGCTTACCATTATTGGTTTACTGCTGCTAGGGATTGAAGTTAACTAACATGCTATCAAAATCAGGTGTAAGTAAAAAAAGAAAAAAAAAACCTCACTCAACTCTTTTTTTTATACCTTGGCCCTTATATATATATATATACATACCCTCACTCACATAAGTGGACTTGTGCTGTCAAAAATGACCGCAAAATATATTTATCAATATGCCATCTAAAATGACAGCAATGTATATATTGATGTACCTACTATTGAGTATCTTACATTAAAATATAAAAAAAAACTCAAAATAATCCAAACTCCTGAGTGTGACTAGAGGGAAATATATATATATATATATATATATATATATATATATATTATAAAGGAAAACTCAACACGTTATATTACTTATACACTATAGTTCAATGAGCTTAACTAGCTCATATCATCAGACTCTTTTACAATATTTCCTTCATCTGGCATAAAATTTCTGCCGGAATGAATATAGTTCATAACTAATATGACATGTTGAGTTTTTCTTTATAAACTTCATATCGCTTTGGTTAACACCCATCAAGCTCTCTATATGGATTTACCTATTAATAATTTATGTTAAGGAAATCTTGTTGGATTATCATCACTGTTTATGGACTGACAACTATATATATATATATATATATATATATATTCTTCACTACTTGACAACATAATTGTAAAAGATAAGCCACTGTAAAAGCACAAACATGCAGCAAGAGCTTTCATAACTGGTAGTAAAGAGAA
The DNA here is from genome assembly GCA_037127315.1 of Ascarosepion bandense. Lineage (NCBI taxonomy): Eukaryota > Metazoa > Mollusca > Cephalopoda > Sepiida > Sepiidae > Ascarosepion > Ascarosepion bandense. The sequence goes on along the minus strand of JBBBDQ010030258.1, from coordinate 3,611,468 downwards.
TGAACTAAGCTGACACTGGCTCTCTCTATTCCATGAGCATGACAGGAGAGAAATATATATATATATATATATATATATATATATATATATACATACACACACACACAACGCTCTTTATTATAATAAAGAGAATATGTATATATATATATCAAATATGGATTAGAATCTAACAGAAGAATAATATGAGAAAGATCAAACAGGAAATGTTTATGAATTTAACATCTTTCATTTTTATTATTTCATCAAAAAAAATGAAATATGTAAGAGAAAAGAAAAAATTTGGATATTTTTATTTTTGTGTTGCTTTTGTACACATGAACGTCAACTTAACCAATGAAAAGCAAGCAACACAAAAATAAAAATGCCACATTTTTCTTTCTCATCCATATTTTCTGATGAATTTTTAAACATGTTAAATTTCTAAATGTTTCCAAATTGCTCTTTATCCTATCAATCATTTATATATATATATATATATATATATATATATATATATTTTAGTGCAAAAAATCTGTCACTTTAACTGAGCAGGTTTATGCCAACTTTGAAGTTTCATGAGGACACCATCATGATGGGGCTGGGTTTCTTGCTATATATATATATATAAAAGAATAACTTCATTCTTCAATTCATTTATGAACTCTGCATTAATAATTGAATCTCTTTCTTTAATGTTCTAGTAGATGCTAATAGTGATGATCTATCGTGTCACTATATAAAAAAAACCTAAAAGCAAAAATTTGTGTCTTAATAATAAAAGCAAATATCTTCATAGATATAAAAGAGGGGTTATAAAAAAACTTGATTGTGTGGAAATGATTTTTCTCTTTAGACTCCTTATTCTATAGAGAATTAAGCAACATAAAACAAATACTTAACAATAATTTCCCAAACCATGTTGATTAAAAAAATATGATAAGTCTGTCTATATTTATGAGATGAGGTATTGTAACTATTTACATTTGAACTGTTCTCATCTTTGTCATATTCACGACTTAAAGGTTTTGGTTCAAAATTCCAATGTATATTGCCTGAAGAAAGCTGGAGTGTACAACAGCCGAAATGTTGGGAATATGACAATAAAGATGAGGACAACAGTGAGAATAATGTTTAAGCAAACATCTTGATACATAAATGAAAATAAAGACTCTATTAAATTATTTCATTGTAGCTAGATGCATCCTAATAATAAAAAAACAAAAAAACAATTAAGAAATATTTATTGCTGATATAATACAGTTGATGATCTTAAATTTACCCTTTACTATAAAAAATCAAAAATTCTTAATAAATTCCAATAATTCAGTTCCTCAAAAATCCAGAAAAATAATGTTTATGAATTTCTCATGTCCTTTGAAAAATTGTATCTCGGTACTAATAATTAAAAAGCAACTTTAATTTCTTACACTGGCTACACATACACCACATTCTCTTGTAGATTGACTTGTCACTTGTTGAAACTCAGTAGAGTTCATGTACATATTAGTCAGCATATCCTAAACAATCAAAATACTATAGATAACACTAAAATCTTATACAAGACACACTGCAAAGACAGACTGAACATTCTAGAAGCCAATATTATACAAAAGAAACACAGATATTCAATGCATGAGTTTCCACTTGACTGTTATAAATAGTCATTTTGAACTGATTCCAACACTAATTTCTAAAATTGCTAGAATTAAATCAAATCTTGTTTGCTATACTGATAACATCTGTTCTTGACAATGACTGACAGTTAAAAGTAGTTGAACATAGCTAGAGAAAACATGAACTTTGGACAGTATATTTATAACTCTAATCCCAATATGCAACATATCATTCATAAATTAGAAAGATATAATAAAAAGTTGAATAGACTGAGCTTGTTGGTGGAATAAAAAATATTTAGATGAATTCTTGTTGTCGCAATACACTTATATGTGCACACACGCACACACAATTTTTAAACAGTTATTAGTTGGAGTCAAATTAAACCAGTAAACAGTTGTATTAAAAAGTGCTCAATACACATTTAAAGAAAAATTAAGATTTAACATCCAGAGCTTTTAAATATTAAAATTATCAAGATTAGTAGATTATGCTACCATGGTTTAAGTCTTTTGGTTTTGTCTGGTGTTATAGACTAACTGATTTTCTAACACTTTATTTTTGAATGCACAAGTTTAAATCGGGAAGTTTAAAAATATCGGGAGGAGTGAGCCAAGACTAGCTAAATAGTATTGTACATACTTTCATCCAGGGTTGTACAAATCTAAAATTATTTTCTAATGGGTATACATTCAGACATTATTTCGGACTTTTCATTTAGTAACCTTTCTTGTTCAACTTTTGCTATAACTGTGTATTAAGTCCACTTAATAATAAATGTCTTACTAACAACATAATATACAAAACAACCATAACAAATAACACCAATATAGATAAAAAGATCTACATAAGAGCAACAGAAACATCATTTAAAGAAAGATTTAGTATTTACAAAACATCATTCAACACAAAAAAATGCAAAAACATGTTATCAAAATGCATATGGAATCAGAAAGAAAACATTGCCACCAAAATCAAATGGAAGTAATAGTAAAAAAAAAGCAACCCCATACAACAGTAATAGCAAAAGTTGTAAATTATATATAGAAGAAAAACTAGCAATAATTAATTCTAAAAACCAAATAAAATTTTAAACAACCAAAAAAAGATAATGGGAAAATGCAGACATGCAAATAAATGCCTACTTTGCTCCACAAAACAATAAATAATGACGTACAAACAATATAAATAAAAAGAATAAAAATTTAAAAAATCAAAAAATATTATAAACAAAATATACAAATAATATAAATATGAGAAATAAAAGTACATAAAAACACCCAGTCATGAGAAAAATATAAAGCGAAAGGGCCCGTCCTAACTAAACAAACATCCATTCACACTTACACTAAAAAATAAAAATAAATCAAACAACTACGCAATAAAAAGGAAAAATAAAGAAAATCAACCAATTATAAACAAGAAGAAAAAAGAATAACTAACCAATCGCAAGACTGCTCCCACAATACCACACCATACCTATATAATCAAGAAAAAAAACAGCCCTGTGTGTGAGCATCATAACATGAAACTTCGAAGTTGGCATGAACCTGCTCTATTAAAAAGATAAAAATCTTTGTAACTATCCGTGCACTATCTACACCATGTTATCGAGCACTTTACGACAAAAAACCTGCTTGCCAAAATACATTTTATCAGTAATAACCACTGAAAAATAGCAACCATGGCGCTAAATACTATCACAATTAAACACTGTGTGTGTGTGTGTGTGTGTGTGTGTGTGTGTATTCAAACATTTTTTTAGTGGATATCCATATTTGAATAGATTTTTCTTTTTAAATCATGTTTATTTTATCTACCAGTCTGCACACTCAAGAAAACTTAATAAAGAAAATGTGTCCTCCAGTAGGAATTGAACCTGAGTCACCCTTTGCAGGAGAAACCAGCATCTAATCCTGCAAGCTTTAACCACTCAGTTATCGAAATCTTCACATTTAAGCAAGGTTCCCTTTACCTTAATGCACATTCACTTATTCAGATTTTCGCAGTTGTGTATCCAAAATATAAACAAAGCAATTTTTAAAGAATTATGGATCAGATAGTGCTTTCTACTGCAAAGAGGGATGCAGTTTTATGTTCTACTGGAGAACACATTCTCTTAAGTTTTCTTGAGTGCACAGACTGGTGGAAAAAAATAAACAATTTTTAAGAAAACCAAGTAAACTGGTATCCACTAAAAATAACATTTGAAGTAATAAAAATATGTCTGATTAAAGATAATAAATTCTATTCTAAATATTTAGGCAGATGACACAGCTATTTACTCCTGTCTTAGTAGCAAGTCTCACATTTGATAAAGTAAAACTGACAACTGCTCTCAAAAAGGACCTCCAATCAGTGGTTAACTAGGGCAAGGAATAGCTTGTAAATTTTAATGCCTACAAAACAAAACTACTTTCATTTAATCACCACAGAGAATCTTTTCTACATGTCATCAACAAGACTGATGCTAAACTCTAGGAGAACAATGATTTTCACCTTCTCGGACTCACGTTTTCCACTGACATAAAGTGGAGTGATTTTTATCTAGATCTGCTGCTAGAAAAGTTGTTTCACTTTGTCATACTAGTCAATTTTTCTTGTCAGAATCAGTCTTGCACATCTATAAATCTACCATTTGCCTGTACATTGAATATTGCTGCCATATCTGGTTTGGTGCTCCTACTATATATCTCGATATTCTTGACAAAATTCAAAGGTCTTTAATAGTATTGATTCTAACCTGGAATTTCAATTTCAGCCAGTTTTTCACTGACTTGAGACTATCTTTTCTACAAATATTTTCATGACAATTGTTCTGATGAGCTTTTCTTTTTAGTTCCTTGATCACATGAATTTAAGCATGTTGCTAGATTGGTAACTAGGTCTCACCATTTTACTGTTGAACTGGCTAGATGCAACCATCAGTTCTATTCTAACAGTTTCTTTTTTTTCTCACCTGTGCAACTTTGAATTACTTGTGCCTTAGTGGCATTATCAACTTGCTTATGGTGAAACAATTTCTGTATTTAAAACATTTTTTGAATAACAAAAAATAAGAATAGATTTTGGTACATTTTCATTTAGGAATAAGTTACTATACTGAAAGCATGACATTTTCACTGTCCTCTTAATAGTTTGATAAATCTCAAATAAAAGTAATTTCATTGCTGAGATAATTCTAGTCTAATTGTAATGGATTTCTTGACTTGACTAAGATCTTTAAAACAATGAACTGAGTTAAAAATATTAATCAGTGATTTTACTCTGTAAACACTTTTTAAATAACCAGAATTATAAAATCTTAAGAAACAAAGTTAATCCTAAATTCATGCTAATAAAGTAAAATTACTCATTTCCAGGTCAGGAAAATTATTGATTCAAATATTCCTTGAAACAGGAAATCATTATGCTTTGGAAAAATATTTCACCATTTTAGTGGGGAAAAAAAGATTAATCAGACATCCTGTTTCTGCTGTCATGATACTACAATTCAGTAATTTCTTATTTTGAGAAAAGATTGGTCTCAAATTCTCCCAATCTTAACAATGCATTGTGGAAATTCCATACCTAAATGTCATTTTAAGTGATTTGACATGGTTGTGTAGATGTGTGTTTAGATTGAGAATTCAGATAACTTAATTATTTCTGCAATTAGTTGAAAAGTTTTTTATTTTCCTCCTGGATGGTGTAGCATACTGTGTTTCCACCTTGACTGCATTATTATAAAAGAGGTGGTTGTTTTTACAATCAATCTACAAGTATATTTAGATTGAATGTAAATTTGATTTGGAGGAGCATTTTTGTATTTGTTCTTTGGGATTATAATGGCCAGCTACTTGTTTCCAAGCACACCTGCCTGCTAGAGCAATGAGACAATCCCTATTGTAGATGCATGCTCAGGCATATTTGTGTCTGTTTAACACCTACAGATCCCACCTTTTTGTTACAAGGTTTTAAAAATAACTGTAACCGAAGATGAAATATAAGATACATGTTTTAAAAATCAAACCATATAATATCAATATGTATTTATATATTTCTTGTCTCATCAGTAGTGTAAATGAAGGTAAATCAATTTAAGATAGTAAATATATGAGTGATTACTTCCCTTGGTCATTTTAATAGTCTATACAAATAAAATAGTTACCTGCATTTAGACAAAATTAGTTCTCGAGCAAAATGAATCGTTTAATTAATCAGTTCCTTTATTCTTATCTTTCTTATATAGCAGTATTATTTGTTCAAGCCTTTCATGTGAGACACTCAGATACCTTTGACTATTAAGTGATCATCTTGCTTTAACTTGATCTTGAAATAGGATTTGTCATCATAAAATTTTTTAACATGAAAAGATATTGAGCAAAAATAAATTTATATATTACCAGGAATAGCAAATTTTGAAGTTTTTGTGACATGTAATGAGGAAGGAGGGCTTAGAGAACCTGATGCATATGAGACGGATAATAAGAAACAGAAACAAGAGAGAGCAATGTCTGACATGTTTGAGGGACCTGTACAGATGAATGGTGGAGCAGGGATTGAGTGGGATGACAAAGGAAGAGGTATTAAAAATCACAAGGGATAGGGAGATGTGGAAGGCCATGATCACCTACATACTGAAAGGAACAAAGTACAGAGAAGCCAGGGCATTTTAAAGAAATTATGCCTTCCATCAGGTTTCAAACCTGTATTCTATTGTAGGGAGGAAACCATCATTAAGCTCATCACTGTTATTTCAAACATTGGGCAATTTTAATTTTTTTACCAGACATTATTATTTTACATCTGTTGTTAAATTGATATTATCTCTGTGTGTTTAAGAACTTTTTGGCAAATTGTAGATGCTTACTCTGTGTATTTAGAGATTATTTTTAGAAGTTGTAAATGAGAAAAATAAAAGAAAAAATCTTATGACATAGTTTTACCGTATGAAACAATTGTGCTTCAAAATACAATCAGTTAAGTGTCATACGTGATACATGCTTGGGTGATCATGTTTCAAGAGAGATATGATTGACTGGGTCTATTGAATTCAAAAAGTCCCAATAAAAGATGTGTATTTCTCATATAGGCTAACTGAGACCTGCTTTGTTGTAATGACTTTCTATGGCCTAATTGCTAACGTACAGTCAGTCAGTTAAGTGCCATATGTGATACCCTCTTAGGCGATCATGTCTCTTTCAATCCATGACTGATATTTTCCTGCAATAGGTTGCCATTACTTTCTGCAGCAGACTGGTTGTCCACCAAGGCTATAGAAACCAATCTGCCCTGTTATTTAAACTCATAGCTGGAGGGAGAAAAGACAGATTAATATCTTTCCCAAGGCTGTTTTCACATAAGTAAATGCAACGAAATCAACTGGAATTTGAACTCGTCTCTTTGATTTCTCTTTCCAAGCCAATATCCACTACACCATGATTAGGTGGAAAAAAATTGTTCTGGTTAGGATTAAATGGAGATAATTTACAAAGATTATCTCATAAAGGGTTAGTAAAGGAATACACAAATATTTAAGAGTATTTTTGTTTTGTTGTATAGGATAAAAATGTTTTATTAAATTCTAAAGATGCACTATAGAATTTCCTTCAACTGCTTGCATCTAAATCAGTAATGTAATGTATTATTTTATAAACATTATACCTGATCAAAATTCATTATAATAATCTTTACTTAAATTTTTTTTTTATTCAGACTGTGACTACTTAACCTGTGGCAGATGTTTGCGGGAGTTTCCACTGCAGAATATAACCAACTTCATTCATCACAAGAAAAATGATTGTGACCCTGAAAATGATGATCAGAATAAAAACACTGGTAATAAAAATATTAAAAAAAAGCTTTCATCATGCATCAAATACTTCTATCAACTTTATACAATACCATTTTGGCAATGTTTAACATATATCACCCACAAAAAAATGTTGTGTCAAAAGGATGGTTTTTTTTTTCTCTTTACACCACTATTCTCTTTTTTCTTAAGAATTGACAACAAAAGAATTAAACCATATTTATTTTATTAGATGGCTTATTTACAAGAATATATTTATATTTACATGTTTATAAAAACATGTAAACCAATGCAATATTTATTACTTAGCATATTATAAAAAAATTACGAGGAAAGCATTTTTTTTATTCATAAATTTATAAAAATGTCTGAGCAAACTAACAAGAAAATTTATATCAACACATAACAACTACTAATGAGAATTATGAATTTTGAAAAAATGCATTTTCTGGGCATTTCTTTCATTTGCCCCTATCACATACATTCACTATAACAGTTTGCCAGCATCTGAATTTATACTTTTTCTTGAGAGTTGACAACAAAAATATTAAACACTATTTATTAGTCTGTTTATTAACAAGAATAGTGTTTAATTCTTTCAACATTTCCCCTTAGCCAGTTAAGTGCCATACATGATACACACTTGGGTGAGCATGTCTTGAAAGAGACATGACTGAATGGGCAGAATATTTTCCTGTAGTAGGTTGTCATTACTTTCTGCAGTAGATTGGTTGCCAAACAAGGCTATAGAACCCAATCTGTCTTGCTATTTAACCCATAGCTGGAGGGAGAAGCAACAGATTAATACCTTTCTCAAAGGTATTTGTGCATAAGTGAATGAAATAAATTCGACTGGAATTCGAACTCGGCTCTCCGATTTCTTGTTCCAAGCAGATATCCATTGCTCCACAATGCACATTACAAAATTATAACCAAGCCAATGCATACTACTCCTGAACTCTGTGACCAGGGGTTGATTGAGGTTCCGAGCAGAGGTTTGTGACCCTTGCTATCTTATCAACAGTTGCTTCTTTCTACCCGCATGTACATACATTACAAATTAAACTAAGCACAAACGATCATTAAAAGATGAATAATTTTTTGTGAATTTTGACGTCATTCTGGGTTCTTCGCTAAGTCTCTAAAAAACATAAAATTCACTATTTTTTATCCATAATAATTGAATTTGATAAAATTATTCAACTTTTAACAAGAAAACTTTCAAGTTAATGTTAAAAATGGCCACAAAACATTGCTGATTTAAGATGATTTAATATTTAATGGTCTATTATGACCTGTCTCTAATTTGTCTTGAGATACATTATATTTATTTTCAATTTTTCTTGTTGAATTGTCCACCTATATTGCATATGATCTATTTTTGTATATAATTAGATTATAATAAAATTTTAATTTTATATGAATATTACTTTATAAACATTGAGATGTAGCAGAGTGGGCTTCTATATCATAGATGGGGAAGGATCGTATCATAGATTAGGTGGGAGTACGAAGCACTTGATTATAAGCAACACTCATGTTTGGCTCCCACTCTTACACATATTTAATTCTATCCATAATAACATTATTTTAGTCTGATGAAATCCTTATATGGGCTGAAGTAGTTTTTTAAAATCATTCAGTATACTAACAGTATACATATTTTTATAGAAGTCAAGGTCAATATACCTGTTCTACAATATATAAACCTCATTAATAACAATAATCCTTTTTAAAAAGTTTTTTTTTAAGTTTTTATTATTAATGAGAGCCTAGCCCTTGCATGGTCTTAGTCAATTGCTTGATATTGGCAACATATTTTGTTACTTTGAATTTTACACATTTTTGTAAATATTCAGGTATTAGACAACTTCATTGTGGACATGACACTGCTTTCATGTGAGAGAAAATTTGCTCTCAGGAATAAGTTGAACCAAAAACTGAAAGAAGAGCAAAAGCAATTTTCTTCAAACAAATGAAAAATCTTGGGAGGGATGTCCAACAGTTGAGAATAGCAGCAGACTTTTTTAAATTTTTATTTTCCAGAGACTTCCTTAGTTCAACAAATCATGCCATTTGAAATTGCTTGGCATACCATAGGTTGCTGACTCCCTGTTCTAGAGAACTAAATGTGTTTCACAAATTTTTTTTACTTTGTCACTCAATTACCTAATGACTAGAATGTACTATGTAATGCACAATCACGCATATTGTACGAGCCCCTCCTCCATTTTCACCCATAAAAATTGATTTTATCATGTATCTTGTGAGTTCCATTTTTAAGAGAATGAATTACTATAGACTAACCTTTTCTCCTCCATCTCTTTATCCCATCTTCTAATTAAAAAAGTAAAAAAAGAATGATAAAAGTATCATTTGTAACACTATATTCGTTGTGTAAATGCGTACAGCCATAAACAACTAAATGAGAAACTTTATATATATATATATATATATATATATATATATAGTAGAGAGATAGCTGGGATCAAATATGTTTAATAAATGTTTGTTTACCTTTGTATACTAAAATAAAAATAATAGTTCAAGTAATAATTGTTTTCTTTAGCAAGTAAAATAAATAAAATAAAAATCCTTCTGGAGTTTGCCTTAATCAACTTATTTTGAAATCAGAAATCGTTAGTCTAGAACAGCTAAACATTTTTTAAACCTAAATAATGCAAATGGTGCATAATTGCTATGTTGTATTTTATAATACAATAGTAATATGAGAATACATACAATATTGGATACACTGAAGTAAAGCATAACTTGATAAAAAATCCATTGTTTTCCTTCGGTAAATCAGCTGATTTGGAAAAAAAATGGTAAGTATCTCAAACATAAAAAAAGGTACGTGTTTGTTATGTTCTTATTTTATAATATGATATTAATATGTGAATACTACATGTGTTATTATTGGATACAGTTAAGTAAATCATCAGTTTTATCAAAATCATATTTATCTATCTAAACTTATTTATAAATGGAACTTTGTGTGTGTGTCCGTTACCTATAAACTCCGAAACGGCTGAACCGATTTTCTTGAAAATTTACACAGTTGTACTATAAGCGTATGCGAGTGTTCTTAGCTAGGTTCTGTGTCGAGGTACCCCCAATAAATATCGATAATCGAAAAAATCAGGTAATAGAAGGAGTGGTCCGATTTTAATCAAATTTGATACACTCGTAGACAAAGACATAAAAAAGGATATTCAGAAGTTTCAAGGATGCAGTTCTTACAATAGTGCAGAAAATCGATAATATATATATAAAAGGCAAGATGTTTGTGTGTGTGTCTGTTTATCTGTCTGTATGTCCTTTATACATATCCACAATTTTTATCCGATTCTCACCAAACTTCAAACAAATATTCTTTAGGCTGAGTCTGAGCTCCAGGACCTTGGATTAGTTTTAAAGCTTTCATTGCACCCGAGCAACGCGGGGCTATACTGCTAGTTTTCAATATAGCTGTACTTTTTTTACAGTAAATGTATATATAACTTGACCAACAGTGCAGCCAGGGTCAGCAGTACATATGCTAATTTTATATCTCATTCATGATGGGACAAAATTAAAATTAACTTCAAAAGTCATATAATACACAAGTATACAAAGTAATGTGTAATGCCACTACATATATAATTATTAGAGTGAAGTAAAATTTTAATGTAATTAATAAATCTTACCAATAACATCACAAGTTAAAGTTCTTATTTAATCAAATTTCATAGAATGTAATCATAATGTTCACAAAATAATTCTTTTAATATCTTTGAGCTGTTGAATTTTAAATTGAAAGTGGAGCTATGTTCAAGCCAAGATTAAGTATTACAGTCCAAACATTTTATTTACAATGTTAATTTTTCTTTTAAATTTTATATAGATACTCTTGGTCGACAACTGTATTGTTCCTCTTGTACAAAAGCCTTCTTATCTGCCTGGGATATGTTGCAGCATGCACAGTTTACACACAATTTTAAGATCTTCTTTGATGCTAATCGACAGGCTCGTTTGGAAACAGGTACAATACCAGCTACTACATCTACGCCTGCAGAAGACCAGAACACGTTTGTTAAAGAGACTCCTAAAGTTACCCCTACAATTGAACCGACCATGTTTCCATTGAAACAAGAAGTTTCAGAACCAACTAGTCCTTTGAGTTCCACTGAAAAACAAGAGCCTACCACAGTTACAGCTCAGGAGATGCAGTGCTGCAGTTCTGTTGTTCCCAAAAAGCGTAAACAGCACATGGAAGTATCACATGCATCTACAGATGGAAGTCTGCGTGACCGAATAATCCGACGGAATGAAGCCGGCCTGAGAATTGGTCGGAAAAGATCATTTAGTGGAAGTCAGTACTATTTAAATCGAAGTCCACACACTTTCGGAAAATATTCACAGATGCGGAGTTCAATTGGACAGAATCGATTGCAATATGGACAGAGCCGGATCCACTCTTCTTCAGCAACCAAAAAATATCCAAGCACCATCTACATTGATGTTGAACATGAAAACCAGGTCCCAGAATCCTTAAGTGGCAATCAGGAAAATGGTAAGCTTCCTTACCACCAAGAGATTTACTTAGATGAGAACCAAGACAAAGAAGATGACAAAGAAGAACTTGAAAGTCATAATATCATTGGCAACCGTGGTACTTTTATTATTGAGCCTGGCACTGTGTTTTCCATTCCATTCTCCTACCCTGTCTTCAGTGACACAACTTCTGCTTCTAGTGCCTCTAACCCTGCTGTCTACACTACCTGTTCTACTAGTACATATCCCTCAGACCAATGCAAATCATCATCGTCATCATCATCAAGTGAGGGAAATGCAACCACATCTCAAATACAGGGGTCAAGTATCGAAGAGTTGAGCCCATCTTCTAACAACACAAAATCATTTGTGACCTCTCAGCTGATTGAAAATTCTTCAATTTCAAATAGCCAGATACCTCGATCGGACGCTGTGCTCAATCAGGGGCCACTCTCCCTGAATCGTTTGAGCTCGGGCCTTACAAGATCAGCCAAGATGGGCAGTTTGCAACGGTCAAAAGAGAACCAGTTGACCTTAGAGCAGCAGGCCCGTAAGCGCAAATATCCCACATCGCGGCCTTTCAAATGTGACCAATGTGACCATGCCTTTAATCAAAGAATTCATCTCAAGAAACATCTTAGTAAGCACACAGGTAAGAAAGATGCCTTGAGTATACTCAATAAAATTTTCTTTCTTTTTTTTTTTTTTTTTTTTTTTTTTTTTTTTGTCTAAATATATGAACATTGTACCAGTTAAAAATGATGGATTCTTTACATATTGATCGGTATTTCTCCCTCAGATCAGAGTGTAGTACCTGTACACTCTGCTTAAAATCAAAGTATAGTACCAGTTTACTCCATGAAAACTTACAAAATATATATGTAATTTTTCATAAATAATTGAGAATTTTAACTAGCACTAAGTTTGCTTAGGAGACTTATACTTAACATCAGGAAGAAGCAGTTGAGATTTCTGGGGCGCTTAATGAGGAAGGAGGGCTCGGAAAATCTGATACTCACAGGACAGATTAAATAAAAAAGGATTAGAGGAAAGCAATGCATAATATACTTGGTGAGTTTAAGTAAATGGATGGTAGAACTGGGTTTGGGAGATGTAAAATAAAAAGACAAAACTTATTAAGAGCTACAGGAAACAGGAAGATGTGGAGAATCATGATTGCTTACATCCTGAAAGAACATAGCATATAAAAGAAGTCAGACTAATGTCAGTAGTGAACTTGCTTAAGATTTAATCAAATTTGGGTGCAGTTGCTTATAAGCAAAATTGTGTATATTTGATTCAAATGGCATTTTATATACATAGATTCTTTAGGACAGGTTTGGCAATTTTTGTGATAGCTGATTAAAATAAATAGATACATAAATAAAAAAAAATGTGTTAAATTTTTTTCTTTTTGGGCTGATAAACCATAGAAAACAAATCAATATTAAATAAATAAGATAAATTTGGTAAATATCATTGCAGTTGTATGGTTTAGCTGTATATTAGAGAAATTGCTACCACAGTTAATAGAATTATGTAATAAGGGTGCAAATGATGAATTGTCATCTAAATTACACAAAAATGAAAACAACACCGACATCTCATTTTAACAGATATTTTTGTGCAATTTTGGTAAATATATCTTGAAATACTAAAGAGTAAATTTATTCAGTAAAATCGCCATTGGCTAAAGCCTCCAGATAACTTGGGCATCACCTGCAACTCTTCTGAACAGTCTCTTTGTTTAAGGTTTAGGTATAATCCTTGCCTTCAGTCCATCTTTGGTATTACAAGTTTTGTTCGTCTCTTGTTCAACTGCACCCCAAACATAGTAATCAAGCAGGTTGCAGTCTGGAGAGTTAGGTTGCCAAATGTAATGAGTGATGTGATTGCAGAAATTGTCTGACAATCATGACTGGGTTCTCCTGCTTGTGTAGCCTGTTGCAGAGTCCTATTTCCAGGCATAGCGTCTTTCAACAGCCACCCTCTTGACCCAGGTAAGCACTATCTCCTCAAGGCACTTGATATAGGCCTTCATATTGAGTCTGAGACCCTGTGGGAATATCAATAGAGGCATAACATTGCCATCACTAGTAATCACTCCAAACATTTTCATAATCACCATTAGACTCATCCAACTCTTCCAAATTTTCTGCACTGTCCTCAGATTGGCACACAAATACTCTGAAATGTTTGTATTGGCACTTTCAGCATGAACGCCAAGCAATGCAGCTTGCCATTTCTAAATTTCTGGTACTGTGAATTGCATCAAGGCACTCTTTTTCTCCCACATGGTATTCAACTGACCCTACTATACTGTGCAGTCGACAAAAACATGCATGCATAAAATTAAAAATATAAAATGGCCACAATTTATACAAAGCACCTTGTATATCATATTTTTATCACCTTCAAAGCTCCGAAGAAAATTAAATTTTGGCATTAAATGACCCATAAGGAGTTTGTATGCCATTAAACAAACAAATCAATCAATCAAAATTCCCATATTTCAGGAAGGAGACACTTCACACATGTGGAGAGGGTGGTAGCTGGTCAACTTGTTCGTATCCATTTTCTCTCTCTCTCTCTCTTGCTTCCTCCAAGAAACAATATCTGCCATATCTTCTCTGATATAAAGTAAGGAAAAACAAACCCAAAGAAAATTGATTCTATTAATGCAACATTGGGGTCTCTACTGAGGAATTGTTGCTTGACCACCAGAATCCAGAGACAACACAAAACACAGCACATCTTATTGATAAGATTGTTAGCCATTAAGTTATCTATTTGGCTATATTTAAATTAAGTCAGTAGTCAGAAGAGGATTACTTAAACTCATTGCAACACCTCAGTTCTCAATGTAATTGTAGTAAAAAATTGTATTTAGTTAATTATTTTAAATATCATTTAAATATATATGAAATTGACTGCATGACACCAGATGCTATCAAAGATGTTTCTAATCTTCAAAGTTTTTTTAGCCCTTTCTACCTCAACATAAATCTACATTCTTTTGATTTTCATATTTGATGGAGGCTAAATCTAATTGAAGCTAGAATATAGTCCAAGATTTCAGGAAAGAATTTGTATTAAATTGTTGTCTCCATTATATCCGACCAAACAAATGTTTTGTAGAGTATTTCCAGTTGTAATGAGTTTCTCCCTTTTTGATGGGATTATTGGGTGGTGGTGGTGGTGGTTGGGGAAAGGGAACATCTATTTTCCTTCATAATTCTTGTGGATTCTAAATGTTGTAGGGCATGGTGGTGGTGAATGTGCTATATGTCCATCCTTACAAGTACACCTCACCAGTTTGTTTTATTCTTGAAATATAAGGAAAACAAAATGAAAATCTCTGTTCATTAGTAATGATTTAATTGTATAATCTTTTTTCTTTCTTTTTTTTAACCAGGTGTAAAGCCATTCAAGTGTGGTCAGTGTGATTATTCTACTGTTGAACGTAGCCACCTTAAGGTCCATATTCGAATTCACACAGGTATATTATATCCTCTATTTAAAAAAAAATATATATATATTATTTTAAATTGCTTTTATTATGGAAATAATATTATATTTAAGTAAGTGCTCCTGCTATTCATCTTGAGGTTCTCAAAATCCAAAAGAGGATCTGCAACGTAATCAGTCCTGACTTGGTATCTCAACTTTTTCCTCACATCCAACTACTAATCATTCTTTCCTCACTCAATGTTCTTAACTTTTTTCCTCACTCACTATTCTTAATCTTTCTTACCTCACTCGCTAAATCTTAATCATTCTCTCCTCACTCACTATTCATAATTTTTATTTAGGCAATCACTACTCTTACTTATTCTTTTCTCAGTCTCTATTCTAAATCATTCTTTACTTGCTTACTGTTCTTAATCTTTCTTTCCTTGCTTACTGTTCTTAATCTTTTATTCCTCACTTACAATTTTCATCTTTTATTCCTCACTTACAATTTTCATCTTTCTATCCTCACTTACAATTTTCATCTTTTATTCCTCACTTAACACTAGTGGTGATCCTGCCTTGCTTGGGGTGAAATGATTAAAAATAAATATTATATTTTAAATTTGTATCTAACCTACCATTTTGAGAAAAAGATAAGGCAACATTGTCTCTAGGTTCTGCAGATTGGCATGATAGACATAATATAAGCCAAACTTAATCCTCCACAAGTGGACCAGACTGTTGGGGAATAAGTGTTTTTATTGAGTCACAAACTCTAGATAGATTGTCAGCCAAGACTTGGAGAGCTTCTCTATGCCCATTAAAACACCAACCAGTTTAGAATTCAGAGTTGTCCTTCTGGACAAATTTCTAACCATGTTTAAAGAACCTTGCTGGGAGAAGAAGAGATAGATTCATACCTTTCTCAAGGGTCTTTGTGCAAAAGTTAACATAACAAAGTTGGCTGGAATTTGAACTCAGCACCCCAATTTCTCTTTTTGAGCCTCTGTTACACCACCTATACATCCTCTACTTTGAAATCAAGGTTAAATAGTAAACACTGAGTTCTTGATTTAGTTTAAAATGTTTTATCAAGGTAAGTGCTGCTTATAGTTCAGCACTCACTCGAGTCCTGTATACTCCACTGAAGCATGTAGCATAACAGCTCTCAACACGCTAGGCATTACTGCTGTGATTTCCATGGCAAATAGGTTTTTATCTGATGGGATTGGTAGCCTCATGCCCACTGTTTTTGAAATCTTTGTTGTCCTTCTGAACTGGTCGTCAATTAATGCTGAAAAAGCCTGATCTACACTACTATTTACCTCATAGCTGAAGGTAGAAGCAATAGATTCATACTATTTCCAAAAAAATGCTTTGAATATTGTTGCCACATCTAGTCTGACACTCCTGCTATATACTTAGAGATTCTTGATAAAAATCCAAAGAATATGCAATGTTATTAGTTTTGACCTGGCATCTCAGCTTCAGTCACTGTCCCACCATCGTAACATAGCTTCCCTGTGCCTTTTTTATAAATACTTTCATGGTAATTGTTCTGATGAACTTTCCTCTATGGTATCTAGACTTGACAACTTTATGCATACTACTGGATTAGTGGCAAGGTCTCATCATTTTACAAATGAAATGGCTACTTGTAACTGTAAGTTCTATGCTAACAGTTTCTTCTATCACATTTATTGCTGGTGGAGCTGTATTCTGGCTTCTTGCTTCCCAGTCAATTTTTTTTAACATGTAATTTGATTCTTGATTCTAATTTACTTTAATATTCTGTTTGAATTCCTAAGATGAGGTGTTTTTATTTTCACAATTTGTATAAGGATTCAATAAATATGAGGATACATGTAAATAGAGTAAATTATTTTCATTTTTTGTGTTTTTTATTACATGTAATTGTTTTTTAAATTTATTTTTATTTGTGTTCTTTTTTCTCAATATATCTTCTATTTTTTTACATTTAATAAAACCTAGAATTTAACTTTGGTTTCCCCATTTCTTTTTTTTCTTTCTTTTTTTTTTCCTGTGAAATAAAATGAAAACAGTTTACCAAAGATGAAAGCAGAATTAAGAAAACTTTGAAATAAATTTAGTTCCCCTTTTCAAATTAGCACATCATCTTCATTTTATCTTCTGCACATTGCAGTGACTAACACCTGCTTTCCAATAAAGCTGTTCAGTTTCTGTTCAATCTCTAGTGTTCTATTCCTTGCCAACATAGAGGTGAAAAAACATTGGCATTAAAAAGTTTTAATGTAACTAGAATTCTTTTGCAACACACTGATGTGTTGAAAGCCTCACAGCATTTAGTATTGCTGAAGTTATTGCTAACATTTTTTGTGGAGATTTACAAACTCAATTTTATTCAATTTTGCAAATCAGTCAATGAAATTTGAATAAGCTGATTTGTTTGGAAAAATACTTTGACAAAAACCCTGCTCAGTGGTTTAATATTTTTTCTAATTTTATAGGACTTGATGATAATACTTTTAATTTATGTTTTTCTTTCTAACAGCAAAGATTAGATTCTCAAGATTTCTTACATTTGAGCATGCAACATACAACTGGTCATGCATAAATATTTCTTTCTGAAGCCAAATTCCAACTTTTTGAAGCATTTACCTTGTGATTTGTTTATAATTCTCACAAACACAGAGTGAACTGAAAACTAGATTCTTGTATATAAAAAGTAGTTTTAACAAAATTAAAGTGCACGATATGTTGAAAACCAACTGTACTTTGTACCTCCTTACCTGTTTGTACTTCTCCCCAAAATTTGATTTCAATTGGTCAATAATTTTAGAGGGTGTGATAGACAGTCTAACAGAAACCACAGAATTTTTATATATATAGATTTGTAAAGAATCTAAATTTTAGATAAAATATATTTAATATTTTTTCTAATTTTATAGGACTTGATGATAATACTTTTTCATTTATGTTTTTCTTTCTAACAGCAAAGAATAGATTCTCAAGATTTCTTACATTTGAACATGCAACATACAACTGGTCATGCATAAATATTTATTTTTGGAGCCAAGTTTCAACTTTTTGAAGCGTTTGGAGTTGATTTGTTTATTGTTCTCACAAATGCAAGGCATACTTAGAAACTAGAGTCTTGTATATAAAAAGAAAAGATATGCAAAAAAATATTGCATTTTTATCAAATATGTATTTGTTATTTTAATCCCTAAATAGTTTTTAAAATAGTGGTGGTACTTTGTATGTAAAATAATAAAACTTTTACTTTTTCCAAAAAAATGAATGAAAATTTATTATACTAAGCAATACACCCTAGTAAAATCAACTGTACTTTGTACCTTCTTAACTGTTTGCACTTCTCTCCAAAATTTGGCTTTATTCAGTCAATGCATGGCTCTTTTTAGGGTATGTGATTGACAAACTAACAGAAGTTATGGAATTTCACATATAGATGCTGTTTTGACCATAAAGAATGCTTCTTTTGATTGATAATTCTGATTATGAGATTGACATAAATTTAATTTTTTTAAAAAGCACCTTCATTTATAATTGAATATTATTTCCCCAACAATCCTTCTCAAATGCTTTATTTTGAATGATTAGTTAAATAATTTAAGTAATTTTTTTCTTTTTACAGGTGAAAAACCTTTCAAGTGCACATTTTGTGAGTATGCCACAGCCCAGAACAGTACGCTCAAGATTCATTTGAAACGCCACCATGGTAGCCTCATGTATAGCTGTCAGAGTTGTGGCAAGCAGTTTGCTGGAAAAGACCCGTACATGGATCATCTAGCAGTACATGGAACATTGAATCTACGGAATTCTTCAGTGTCTCTGAACAAACTTGAGCCAAGCAGACCTCAAGTAGATAAAAATGACACCAGCAATAATACGTAGCCAGGTGGGCTGCTCAAAGAATGAGTGTACTGGATTGGGAAGTTGGCCAACAAAGCACCCACCCATCAACGTTTAACCGTGGAAAATTTTATTGTTGATTATTATGGATATTTCAGGGATTTTCATTCAAATTCTCTCAGGGGTATTTTATGATTTTTTTTTTTTTCCCTCAAAATTCAACAAAATGTCTACCTTTCTATTTTGAACAGTTCATACCCGAACAAAATTAATTTACAATTATTACTAAGAATCTTATATAGAGTTATATTCTATAAAAGTAAAGTTTGTTTTTGTTTTTCGTTTTTTTTTTTAATCTATAAAATTTAAATTAATTTTTTTTTTTCAAAGGACATATAAAATTGCAATCTAAATTATCTTTGAATTATTTTTCCTGTGAATATTCCTCTCTCTCTCTCTCCTATTCTTTCATTATTTGTTCTTTTCTGTCATTCCTTCTATATTTCTTTTCTTGAATTTTCTCTCTGCCTTCTCTTCTCCTACTCTTTCAAACCCCTTTTCTTTTTCTATTTTGTATCCCTCTCTCCACAACAGCTTCTTATCTATACTTTATTTGCATTTTTTTTTCTTGCTTTCAATACATATTTTTACAATGCTCTCTTTGTCTTTTTTTTTCTTTAATACTATTTTGTCCATTACTTTTTTCATATCTTGCCATATTTAACATATATCTTTGGGCCCATTTTTAAGACATTAAGAGCCAAAAAAGAAAAGTAAAAAGACATCATTGACAGGTCGGTGCCTTTTCAGTTTCAATCAAATGTTTGGATCCCTGTTAACAAAACAGTTCAGCAAAATCTTTTCGGGGACAAGTTGGGATTTTTTTTTAAATTACAAAAAATAATAATCTATGGAAAATGTTTATTTCTGATATATATTAAAAAAAAAAAAAGCTTGACTTTTCTACCCAGCTGCACTTCATGACACAGTTTAATTCCTAAATTCCCAGGAATTATTTTCATTACTGATGCTGGGAAAACAATTACATAACTCATATTGCTCAACTTCTATGGGGTCCTATAACAAATAGAACTTAAAATTAACTTTTTGGAAATTATCACCAAAAAGAAGAGAAATTTCACAATTTTTTTTTCCATATCTGAAAATCGGTTTATATGGATTTTTATTGACAGATTCTTATTACCATATTGTATACATATTACTCCACAAGGAATAAAAAGTAAGTTATACAATTATCTGCAAGATATAAGTCAGTAGGTACGTGTCTGTGTCATTTTTTTAAAGATGGATAGCCAGATTGATTTTTTTTTTTTTTAGTTCATTTTTAACACAACTATGTTCCAAAAGTAAATATATTTTTAAAAATACGACTTGGAAAAGTTTTGGTGCAATATTACAATTACTGTACCTGAGTTTATGGTCTCAATTTTATTGACTCACAGTTCAGTTTTTCATTTCCTAAATTCTTTCTGGAAATTGTCTTGAGTTTGTTCCGAACTGTTCAAATGTGTTGCTTAAAAGAATATGATGTAAGTGACTAAAATTTTAAAAATTGGCATGATGAAAACATTCTCAACATTTTTGAGAGCAAGAACTTTGAAGATAGTGTCTATTGCAAGCCAAAATTCAATATATAATTATATAAAATCAAGGAATTTACTTTAAGTTCACAATATCTAGGATTAGACTCTTAGTCTGTTGGTGCAAAACTAACCCTGACACTTTGCTTTTGTAAACCTTTGATAAATATTGAATTGATAGTTTTTGTTTTGTTTGTTTTTGTTTTTAACCTAAATCTTAAAAAGCTTTGGTGCAATACTAAATATTATAATTATTATACTTGAATTTTTATCTTCTATGAGTTTATAGTTCAAATCTTATTTGCCTACATTTTAAGTTTTTTAAAAACTCATTTTGGAAACACAGTGCATTCAAGATTTTTTTAATAATAGTAAGAATAATATTGTCCATAAATACAAATATGCATTAATTTATGTCATGAACTAAACCAAAAGATTACTGTTACTCAGGATGTTAAATCTCAAATAGTTTTAAGCTGTGTTTATAGCATAAGAATTCTAAACTCTGTATGATATGAATTGATTTGATATTTAAACACTTTAAGCTTATTAATATAATTTCACTCTAAACTATTATCTTATATATTTGTTTTGATGATGAAAAAGCTATATATAAATACATTATTTTCGTATAATTTTATTTCTAGCTTTAGGCAAACAAAGAATAATTTGTTTTGAGTCTTTAAAGTAACTTAAGCAAAAATTTATGGCAATGGTTTCAAGATAGTTTTTTTTATTTATTTATTTAATGAAATTGTATATTTAAAAAAAATTAACACAAAAAGCGGTACTTTTTATTTTAAATAAAAGAAGTTACTTTAAAATTTATCATGATGTTATTTGATATTTGTTTTGTATTATTGCAAGTATTTTATGTTGTAACATTTTTAGCAAAGTTAGATCTTCACACCCACAAAACATGTCAAAAGAACGTTTTTTTTTTCCCCCCTCTTGACACCACTATTATTTTACCTACCTTCACTCCTCAGTAATATTTGTTGTTTTAAAAAGTGATGATTAGAAATGTAATAAAACCTAAACATAGGATGAAAGCGAATTTATACATTTTTATTTTTTGTTCTTGAAAATTTACAACAAAAATATTAAACACTATTAGATTATTTACAAAAATAGTTTTATATTTACACCATTCTAAAAATTAACATTTGTATTAAAACTAATGCAATACAATATCTATATAAAATAAATATGAAAATAATTTTTTATTCATAGATTTATACTAAATACATTTACTAAACTATTAAAATATATGAACCAACTATAAGGAAACACTTATTATTTACCATTTTATAAAAATTGGATCAATTGGCTATTAGCCGATGTTTGCAAACAATTCCAATGAATAATATAATAGTGTAAATAAACAATCAAATAATGTTTATCATTTTTCTTCTCAATTCTCATGGACAAAGAAAATGTATAAATTCACTTTCATAGGATTAGGTTTTATTACAGTTTTAATCATCGTGTTTAAAAACAATGAACATTGCTTAAATGAACATAATAGTGTCGAAGGGAAAAAAACATTTTTATTTTTTACTTATTTTTTATTTTTCTGTGAGCATGAAGGCCCAAGTTTGCCACATTTTGTTTTATCTTGCATGTTTTAATACTGATAGTATTGCTTTTAACTTGAAAGTGATTACAGTTTGTAAAAAGAAAAAAAATGAATAGCATGGTAAATATTTCTAAAAACAGAAAGTGAAGATTATTTTTAATGTAATCTAAAAATCAAGCAATTTACTGGGTGGCTATAAAATCACCATGACTTATATTTTTAATATATACTAAAGTAACTTAAACGGTAAAATACATGTTATTAATATTCTCATCTTGATTTTATTAACACTTGTATAAGTACAACTTTCATCAGCTTTTATTCAGTGTTAACTTGGTTACAACTTAGAGAATTTATAATTATTTTCAACTACTATCATTATGACATGACTATTAGCAATTAATAGACATAGTTTTTCTCCCTTGAATAAACTTGTTTTTTTTTTTGGGGGGGGGGGGTGTCAGTTTATACTTAATAATTGCACAGAAATTGATGGCCCAATTAAATAGGAAATTGCTTTATTGTACAAGCTAGGGCATTTTAATGATATTTTTTGACTGAATAAACAGAATTTAGTAAACATTGATTCATTATCTGTCAGCATTGCACTCGATTAAAAAGTGCAAGGCAAACATTTTAATATACTCTCAGCTTTGTGTCTAACAAAATATAGCAAGGAAAAAACATTGGTGCTCTCTCAGCCTTGTGCCTTACTATATAGAACAAAGCAAACCTCTCGATATGCTCTCAGCTTTTTGTCTAACATAATTATCTAGTGTACTTCTATTTGCACAGAGAGTGTTTAGTTTAGTTTTTGCATATTTAGTTGTTTTTTTATATTTTCTATTGTTCATTGTAAATAGTCTGCTTCCAGTTCCAATATAGTATTCATATGTTGAAGTATGTGTGTTATGTGTTGCATTAAATGAAAAGTGCTTATAGGCATAAAATTGTTGAAAACAATATTACAAACATTAGAGTTTGCCCACCAGTATTATTTTGATATTTTAAAGTCTTATAAAGAGTCTTCGGCATAATGATGGCCAGCATGTTTATCTCACAAATCATTGCAAGTACATTAGTTCCTCTCTCATTATTTCATGACTTTGGTCTTTACATAAGGTACAGTATTTTATTTAACCCATTAATGCTCGCTATTCCAATTTTTGGGTAGTAGACATCAATGTGAAAACTAATAATCAATATCAGATTTTTAGAAACGTAAGATTAATGCCGGGACATTTTCAGAAACGTACGATTAATACCGGGTCATTTTCAGAAACGTATGATTAATGCCGGGTCATTTTCAGAAACGTACGATTAATGCCGGGTCATTTTCAGAAACGTACGATTAATGCCGGGTCATTTTCAGAAACGTACGATTAATGCCGGGTCATTTTCAGAAACGTACGATTAATGCCGGGTCATTTTCAGAAACGTACGATTAATGCCGGGTCATTTTCAGAAACGTACGATTAATGCCGGTCAGTTTTAGAAATCTATAATTAATACCTCATCATTTTAGAAACCTAGGATTAATACTGGTTCATTTTTAGAAACTAATAATTAATGCTGGATTTTGATTTAAATTTTTAATTATTTTTTAATGGGCATTAATGGACTATAAATGATTTCCTCCTTAAAATTTATTTTAGTTTTTATAATTCAAAATCATGTCTTTGTCCATGAAATCTTTTTAAGCACTTAAAACAGATATTTTCATTCTTTATAAAATTAATATCTTTTCAACTATTCCAGAACAATCATTACTTTTATTTATTTATTTATTTTTTTTTGTGTGTGTGTGTTTTTATCTCTATCAATAATGAAGTTACTATCTGGTTTACTGCTAGAATAGATTGGTCCACTCATAGGAAAATATTTTTCAGGAAATAATTTTTATAGATTAGCATCCATTAGATCTTCCTCAAGTCATGACATTTGTCAGAATAAAAAAAAATATTAATTTTTTTTTTTTTTTTCATCGATTTAAATAATATCAATATAGTAGAAAATCAATCCTTTACTTTCTAATGTTGTATAACAATTTGACGAAGGATAAACTTAGAAACGAAGGATAAACTTAGAACCAAAATGCTGATGATCATTGATGAACAACGGACATTTGCATATCAAAATATACAATTATATTTTTATTCGTTTTCTTTGGTGATGTGGTGTGGAGTAGAGGAGTAGTCGGAGAGACATCACATGCATACAAGGGCAATTGACTGGTGGATGGTCTCTGGCCACTCTCCTGCCTTCTTGGTTGGCTCTTCCCCTTCCCTCTATCATTCAGCTGTGGAATGTTGGTTATTATATAGCCAAGTTTCGATTATGTCATTTTTTGCTACGCATATTGTTTATTTTTAAATTATTATTATCGGTTTATATTTTCTGACCTTCACTATGCTGTTTATCAAAACACAATTTCATCTGTCATCTGCATTCTTTTCAAAACAATATTCAATATAAACATACTTTTCACCTGCCAATATAAATACACTTCTGGGCAAAATTATACACCTTGGTCAGAAAATATATAACATTTTTGATATTATATATATATATATATATATATATATATATACACACACACACTTTTGTTCTTTATTTTTAAAAAATCTGATTGTAAAAAGAAAAAGAAAGAAAAACGAGTTTTAGATAATTTTACAGAAAGTTAGGGGTCGATCTACTTAATCACAGTAATTGCTTTCCATACACATGCGTACATATGATTAAGTATTATAGAAAAATATTGCCTAAAATTTAATTTTGCTTTAAAGATCACTTCTTTTAAGTATTGTTAATATATAATTAAAAAAAATCATTGATTTTTTGCGAGTTATCTCCCTTTATTAATTTTTTCTTTTCTTTTTTTTTTCTTTTCTTTTTTTTTTAAAGTAATAGTTATTTCCCTTACATAAATAATAGTGTTCGAAAATTTTTGGTGAGTTATCTTTTATTTGATAAATGTATATCTGATAGACTTTTTGTTTCTCACCACGTATTCTCATTAAACTAAGTTTACTATGCACCATTCCTTTAATATTTTGAGTAACAATTTAAAAAAGGTAATGTTCTAGAAAGGAACCACTGATCTAAAGTCGGTAATAAAATTATTATTTCAGTTTTTCATGACCCCAAGCACATAATTGTTTAAGGGATACTAATATTGCATCAAGTGTCATTATATGCAGGATGTTCAAAATGAACTTAATGTTTCAGAGAAACTCATTTACATAGGAAGTCACCAAGAGTATAAATAACTACAGCTTACGTATGAGGCAGTTGAGTGCTTACCACCTCCCATGAGTTAGTATTACTACATAACTTCATAATTTATTTAATAATGAATTTGAAAAATGTTATCATTATGATATTGAGATATAGAAATTATATAAAAATATGGCTGAAAATTAAAAAGGAAGAACGTTTTTTTTATTTTTACAAAATATTGTATATATTATTAATAATGGCAAAGTACATTTTTTTATTTTTATGCAAACATTTGCTTTTGTTTCATTTGAGACTTTTCTACTAGTATATTGGTATAGAGCAGTGTTTTTCAACCTTTTTAAGCAACAGGACACTTAGGAGCAAATGGAAATATTATGGTACACTTAGGAAAATTTTTAAAGAGTTTAAATCAAATAAAACCATTTTTTTTTTTTTTTAAATAACACAGTTTTAACTTTATTTTAATTTTTTTATTCAGTTATTTATGCATCTTATTTAGTGTGAAACCTGTGTTTGGGGTTTTTCGTGATTTCTTCCATGTTTGGTCAAGTGTGCAATAAGTAGACCCTCATTTTTTTCTTGCTTATATTTGATGTTATTTAGGATTGAGAAGTTTAATTCAAATAAATAAGTAGAAAATTGCAAGAAAACTGATGAAGCGTTTTTAGCATTATGTAGGATACTCCTTTTGTATTGAATTCCAAAATATATCAATATGTAACATCAAATGTTTTATTTTGATATCTCAGTCACTAGAAATGGTGGCCAATTCTTCTTCACATAACTGAAGTCCAATATTAGAAGGGACATTTTTGAATGGATTTTAAATTCAATCATACTTTTGCAGCACAGCAGTTGAATATCGCTGAAGTTATTAAACCTGGAAAAACCTTGAATTATATATTATTTGAATTAAGTAGGTGGTGGACAAAATAATGCAAACACTTTGAAATTTCAAGAAAATTTATTTCAATATTTAGTAGGACCACTTTTGGCAGTAAAAACAGCTTGAATTCTGCATGGGATCAACAAGTACAAAGTTTCGTTTCCAGAGGAATTTTTATCCATTCTTCAAATAAAACAGTCTCCAATTCTTTTAATGCTGATAGCGGAGGATATCAACACCTCATTTGTTCTCCTAAAAATGAACCATACATGTTCAATGGTGTTAAGATCTGGAGACTGGTGGCCAAATAAGATAAGTGTTTCTCAAGCCATTCAGCTACAACTTTAGCAGTACGAATGGGGACATTATCATCCTGAAAGATGGTATTTCCTTCCAGAAACAGTTCCTGAACCATAGGATGAAACTGATCACTCAAATTCTTAAATAGTCCTGACTGTTGATTTTAATAAACTTATTTAAATAATGTTTGTAAAAAAAAAAAAAATTTAGTTTAAAAAGATACTTCTATTAATATTAATCAATAAACAAGCTTTTGACAGTTTAATCAAATTTTCAAAATTATGCTGTTATGGTACTAGGTGTTTCCATTATTGCTATATTTATAAAGGAATAGTGTTTATAGATATAAACATTGCATGGCGACTCAGTTTCACATCTGAAATGATGTTGAAAACATATGTCTAAAAATCCTTTGAGGCATGAAACTGACAGTCACCATGCAATATTGATTTATAGTTCATGCTACATATATACAGCACTGCACAAAACTAAGTGAACCCTCTAAGATAATCTTAAAAAAATTGTCTATTTTTAATCAATGAATCTTAATTAAACTATATATTCATTAAGAAAAACTTTTAAATGAATTACAGCCACTTTCAAAGAATTTTATCAAGCTGGTATAAAAATATTGATTAAAAATTAAAGTCCTAAATAGTGTTAAGATGTTGTTTGCTGATAGAATGAAGCAGCATATAACATCTCTCAAGTTTGGTTCCAAAGATTATTGGCAACTTTGCAAGAGTGTATTGAATAACAGAAAACCATCCTCACATCCACAATAGACAAGTTCAAGTGCTTTGCTCACAAATTCTCACCCATCTCCACACTTGACTTGTCTGGAGTACCCACACCCAATTTCCCACTTAGAACTGAAGTTCAACTGAGTAATCCATCTCTGGTTCCTAACATAATTTCTAAGCTTGACTCTCATTAGGCAAGCAGAGGTGATGGAATCCCAGTCATTGTCCTAAAAGAAATGTGCTTCTAAGCTGGCTCAAGTCTTCTTCAAACTTTATAACTATTGCTTTCGTGCTTGTTGGAAGTCATCATCAGTAGTTTTTGTTTTTAAGAACTCTGGGGAGCTCTCTGGCCCCTCTAGTTATTGTCCTATTAGACTGTTATCTCTTTTTGGCAAGGTATTCAGGCTATTATCAATGCTGAAATAGTTTAGCATCTCACAACCTTCTCTCTGACAAATAGTATGGCTCCCATTTCGCCAGGTCTGTTGCTGATACACTAACAACAATCACTAGAGATATATACCAGGCTCTTGATAAGAACGACAAAGCCCAATCTGTTGCTCTTGATATCTTGAAAGCATTTGACAGAGTCTAGCATGCTAGTCTTCTGTGCAAGCTTCAGAGCTAATGTATTTCTAGACGATTCTTTGATTTAATCCAATCGTTCCTATCAAATTGTGAAATACTACTACTACTCAGTTTTTCTTTCCTGTCTTCCCCGTGTCCGAGGGTTGGAAGTTCTACCATGTCGTCCAGGTCTTCATTGCTTGCTCAGGTTTGAGGCCGGTGCTTTTCAGATCCTCATTGATGCAGTCAGTCCATCTTTTCCGTGGGCGACCTCTAGGGTAGGAGCCTGGGATGACAATGCTCTCAACTTTTCTAGGCCACACATTTTGGTCCATGCGCTGAAGGTGGCCATACCAGTGCAGTCTGTTCCACTGAAGAACCTCCTCAACACTAGCCAGACCCAGTCTAGACCTTAATGAATGTAAAGGGTTCCTGTCAGAGATTTTCAAGGCACAGATCCAGTGGAAATAAAGGTTGTTTTAAATACCCAAACTTTAAGAGCCTTTCATACGAACACAGACATCCCTGAAGGCTCTACCCTAGGTTCTATGCTTTTTCTGATCTTCTTCAATGATCTTCCTGACGTAATCAGTTTCCAAGCAGGCATTTATGCAGATGACAGCACCATTTACTCCTGTCTCAATCTGCCAAGACTGACAAAGTAAACCTGGCTGCTGCCCTTCAAAGAGACCTACACTCTGTGATTGAATGAGTTTGGACATGGCTTGTAAATTTTAATGCCTCCAAAATGAAGCTGCTCTCTTTAGAGAAACTTTTTTGCCTATCAGAATGGATGAAGCTAGTCTCTTAGAGAGCAACACACTTCACCTCCTTAGCCTTGCTCTCGCAAATGGAATGACTACATTGAATCCATATCTGTATCTATTGCTAGGAAGATTGGGTCACTGTGTCACACCAGGAAGTTTTTCTCGTCAGAATCCATTTTGCACATGTATAAATCTACAATTCATCTGTGCATCGAATACTGGTCGGATGCTCCTGCTAGTCATCTTGAGATTCTTGACAAAATCCAAAGGGCGATCTGCAATATAATCAATCTTAACTTGGCAGTTACTTTCTCACCAACATGATGTGGCTTCCTTCTGTTTTTTCTACAAGACAAAGAAAAAAGGACACATGTCATTTTGATTTTTACACATGTACAAAAAATTATCTGCATTAGTAGAAAAATGCCTTTTAGAGCAAAAATGTAAAAAGTATAAGTGTAAAGATTCATTTTCTTTTTCACTTTTTTATTTTTAATTAACATTTTTATTCCGGCTTCATAAAAAATTTTGAACATGGTTGTAATTCATTTAAAAAGGGTTTCACTTAATGAATATATAGTTAATTAAAATTTGTTAATTATCTAAAAAAAAAGAGACATTTTTTTTCAAATATCATCTTAGAGGTTCACTTACTTTTGCAAAGCGCTGTCTATACATCAGGTTGGAACAAAAATTGATAGTTTTTATTTATGTGAATTTCAAAGACATATTTAGCTATTTGTAAAATAAATTATTCCACCATGTGTTTTCTTTTGTTCCAGTCTCTTTCACCATCTTCAAGGCAGCTTTGTGACTCCAACCTCTGTTTAGGGTGAAGAATTGGTCACAGTGGTTCTAACAGACTTCTAGAAAATTGAAGTTCTTCAAAGATTTTATAAATTTCAACTGAAAACATTACTAGCTGCTCAGTCAGTGAACACCAAATGTTTCCTTACAAGGAAATGATAATATTACTATTACCATTATTAACAAAAATTTGTAGGAAGCAAAATAAGTGGTAATCCAAAGACGCCAGGTCAGTTGAGTACAGTGATGTAGTAGGACATCTCAACCAAGATGTGCCAATTTCTGCAGGTCTTCAAACAGACATGTAATTTGGCTTTGTCTTGATGGAAGCAAAACCCTTCTGTTTGGTCAAGTCTGGATGCATATGAGCAGTTACTGTTGGGAACATTGTTTAAATTTAATGTCTGATTTTGTGAAAGGATCTCTTAATAGACATTCCAATTATCACATTATCAAATTCTTTGGATGCAGGACAATTTTTGGAGTGGATCATTTAATTTTGTCCAGCACTTTTTTTGCACCAATATTGTTGTAAACTATCCATTTTTCATTGCCTTGATTGATTCATTTGAGAAGTGAATTGAAGATGGAAATAAAGTTTGTCAAATTTTCTTCTGTTAAATCATGTGGTACCTAAGCATCATAATGATTTACATATCCAAGTGTTTTCAAATACATTACAATACTCATATGAGGTATGTGCATTGTTTGCACTAATTATATTCAGACTATTGTTCTCATCACAACATTACATCCATTATGCCTTCCAACGTTCCTCGGGTTTTTATTGATCTGGGTAACTTACAGGCAATTGTAAACTGAACCCTTTGTTTAATCTACAGGGGTAACGGTTCATGAATTTGGTGACATAGTGATTGTGAGTTCAATCTCTGGATTAGATAGTGTGTACTTAGACTCAGTGGAAACAGTTGAGCAATAACTGAATTATAACTAAAAACTAGACAATATCCCTAAACATGGGCAGTGGAATGCGAAGTCTACTCCTATAGGTTAAACAAAGGGTTCAAATCAGAATTAGTAACATAGTAATTACCAGCTCAATCCCCAGGCCAGGCAGTGTGTACAAAGTGAGCAATAACTGAATAGTACTATAAATAAGAACGAGACAAGATATCCCTAGACATGGGCAGTGGAATGAAAACAGTCTACCCCTGTAGATTGAATAAAGGGCTCAATTCAGCATTCCAGTTTCCCTGATCAATATACACCTGAGGAAGGTTAGAGAACACAATGGCTGAAACAACATGATGATAACAACATAGATGAATACAATAGTCTGAATATAATTAGTGTAAATAATAACTCCTCATCCCAGAAATTCAGGCACATATGTGGAGTATGTGTGACATTGTCTGCAATGTCCCCATATCATGTGATTTAGTGTATCGAGGCAGCAAATAATTTTCTAAACATATACTGTTAAATATAAGAGACAATGAATGTCTATTATGTTTAATCATGAGCCGTTCTAAACGTATTTCGGCTTTAATTTCAGTTGAAAATAAAAACAAAAATTCTCCAACATTTGGATAATTTTTTATTAATTTGGTTCTAAGCTTTCGGCTCACAAGAGTCATCTTCAGAGAGGTTATTAAGACGGTAATAACATCCACCATCACTGACGTAAAAAGAACCTTCAGATATTGGAGGCCATGTACATTAAATCCAAACAATCCACACTTAATAAAATCACCATTAAATCTGGTCATAACACGTTACATTGCATTTGAATACATGGTTCTGTTGTCATTTCGCACTATCACGCGGTGTGACGTCATAGAATCGTATTGCAAATTTGCGAACTGTGTTTGTTATTTTTGGTAACTATTGCCATTGCCTAGCGGAGTTTTATATCAACACAAAATAAAATTGTCGGTGATGGTGGATGTTACTGTATTACCGTCTTAATAACCTCTCTGAAGATGACTCATGTGAGCCGAAAGCTTAGAACCAAATTAATAAAAAATTATCCAAATGTTGGAGAATTTTTGTCTTTATTTTCAAATGAAATTAAAGCCAAAATACAACGTTTAGAACGGCTCATGATTAAACATAATAGACATTCATTGTCTCTTACATTTGACAGTATATGTTTAGAATATCATGTGATATAGATTATTTTTCATAAACATTTCAATTTGGTCATCAGCAACTGCGGGATTGTTCTTTGTCTTCTAGATCAAAATTTCTACTTCAGAACTTATCAACCAACTTATGAATAGTACTTTCAGACATGGTCAGTCAGTTAAGTGCCATACGTGATACATGCTTGGGTGATCATGTCTCGAAAGAGACATGACTGACTGGGCAGAAGATTATCCCGCAGTAGGTTGCCATTGCTTTCTGCGGTAGACTGGTTGCCAGCCAAGGCTATAGAACCCAATCTGTCCTGTTATTTAACCCATAACTGGAAGGAAGAGACGGATTAATACCTTTCCCAAGGGTATTTGCGTGTAAGTGAATGCAATGAATTCAAATAGAATTCGAACTCAGCTCCCCGATTTCTCGTTCCAAGCTGATATGCACTGCACCACATGGTACCATCTCCATAAATAGCACATCTTTTTTAATTCTTTATACAGCATTTTTCCTTTCCTGAAACAAAAAAAAAAAAGCATCAAATATCAAAAATGCATCTCATTTTCCTCCAGTTTCCCTTTTAGTGTAAAAACAAAATTCACAATTTATATCAAAAGATTCATTGAAATTTCTCTTTTGCAGAATATAACAAATTCAGGCTGATTAAGTTCTAAAGGACAAGACATGTCACACAAAAACTTCTTTCTACTTTGTTATACACTTTTTCACTGATATTGTTCTTGATATATAAACATTTATGTATCATTATCTTATACCGTTGATATGAAAAATTAGCAAACTATAAAATAATATTAAAAATTTGATATCGGCCAATTCATTTAGAAACTCCTAAAATTTCTTACTGAAATGCAGTGAAGAGAAAGTCATCCCATGATGCACTCACAAAATATTAAGAGCATTCCATCACACATTTCCAATCTACACATGTGATTTTTTAAAGCCATCAACTGAAGAATTGGGAGAATTGAAAAAAACTAAACATTAAGGCCAGAAATATTGAACTTCAACACCACAAAAAGAATTTTTTAACAAAGCTGGAAATGGCTCAACTACAAAAAAATGATAAAACACATAAGTGACAACCAAAACAATAAACTGAGAAAAAACTCAATATCCTATGCAGTAACACCAAGTAGAAATATGTTGAAAGGCCAGAAGATCCAATTTGGTGAAACCTTGGTAGGTTTGTTGGCTCTCTAGGTTAGCTACTTTCTTATTTATTTGCTTTACCAGTGTATTGAGCACTTTACGTGTTAGGTTACTCGTCTCGGGTTTTTTTTCTTTCGACTAGTACTTTGACTAATGTTCAAGTGCTTAGTTCATTTCTTTTTTGTTTCCATTTTTTTCCCCTCTACGTTTATACTTGGTGGGTTTTTCAAGACGTGTTCAAAGACAAATTTACAGTTTTATATATATATATATATATATATATATATATATATATTGATTGATTGATTGATTGTTTAATACTTAGTTTTTGGTCATAATAGGGTTAGACCAGTGCACATTGGTATTAAAAAGTGTTCAATACAATTATATTGTAGAACTTTTGAATATTTTCCATTTGTAAACAAGTTATTACACGACCTAGGTTTCTACCATGAATGGTGTCTTCAGGCGATTGTTAATAACTAATTTTACCCTTTTTCTTTTTAAGAACACTCATGTAACAGTGTTTTTTTAACATTCACATGCCAGGGAATTTTTGAACACACAATTTTTAAATTAAAACAAATTATGGCGTTTTTATCCATGGTAGTATGAACCTAAGAGGTATTTCTTAGTATGGATACACTTCGTCACAATTTCCGTTCTTTCATTCAACAGTTTGTTTTTATTTGGGAATAGCATAATCAGATCCATATATTCAACTCATATATATATATATATATATATATATATATATATATATATATTCCGGAAATTAACAAAGATT
The DNA here is from genome assembly GCA_037127315.1 of Ascarosepion bandense. Lineage (NCBI taxonomy): Eukaryota > Metazoa > Mollusca > Cephalopoda > Sepiida > Sepiidae > Ascarosepion > Ascarosepion bandense. Next base: position 3,577,690 of record JBBBDQ010030258.1, on the reverse strand, counting down.
CACGAAACTTGGTTATAAACAACCAACAATTTGAAATGATTTGTTTGAACATTATATTTTATTGATACTTGTATTGAAGTAGATATTCTGTTTTTTAATTAAACGGTATTATATATTTATATCTACTGGCCTGATTATTTACGATAAATTTTTATTACAAAGATGTGTGTCATTCGGCAGGATCCGAACTTGTGACCCCTATCCACATAGGGAAAGCTACCATGTGATCTGGCATGTCTTAGACCTCTCGACCACAAATGACCATTAGTCTAAATGAGGTTTTAATCAAGCCTATATAACACAGTTTTCGATTTATCACAAAAACCATATCTGCTCTGAAATGTATCGTAATGTCAACAAATGTAAACTAAAATAAAAAAATAATGTTCAAACCTTTATCAGTAGATTATAGAAGATATTTAAGTACATATGCTTATAGAAGATATTTAAGTACATATGATAGTTTGTATTCAATAATAGATCTTAATTTAACTTTTATTCTTCTGGTGTTAGTTTAAACTGACACCTTTTATCCATATATCTAACCAATAATTCTAAAATATATTCACACATGTGAAACCAAATCAAGTATTCAAACACCACCTATTGAAAAATTCCATAAACTTTTACTCTCTTAATATAAACATATATATATATATATATATATATATACTTGGGGGTCACTCTGAAAGTAATGCCTCCTATTTTATTTTGTTTTGACCCAGATGTATGATGCAGATGTTGATGCCACAGCAGTAATGGTTTAATAGAACTGACATCACATTTTTCTTGCTTGCTTAATTAAATCACTTGGATTGTTACCATTTTAGAAAGGGGAATTTAAATTGTGATTTTCATATCAATATAATGTACTAGCAGTATAGCCCGGTGTTGCTCAGGTGTAATGAAAACTTTGAAACTAACCCATGGTCCTGGAGCTCAGACTCAGCCTAAAGAATATTTGTGTGAAGTTTGGTGAGAATCGGATAAAAATTGTAGCTTTGTATAAAGGGCATACAGACAGATAAACAAACACACACACAAAAATCTTGCCTTTTATATATATATATGTATAATTGTTTTCCTGCACTATTGTAAGAACTGCAACCTTGAAACTTCTGAATATCCTTTTTTATGTCTTTGTCTATGAGTGTATCAAATTTGATTAAAATCGAACCACTCCTTCTATAACCCAATTTTTTCGATTATCAATTTTCGATATTTATCGTGGGTACCTCAACACAAAGCCTAGCTAAGAACACTCACAGATGCTTATCGTACAACTGTATAAATTTTCAAGAAAATCGGTTCAACCGTTTTGGAGTCTATAGGTAACGGACACAGACACACACACACACACACACACACACACACACACAGACAAAGTTCCATTTATAAATAAGTTTAGATTTAGATTATCATAATGGGAAGTTGAATATTATGAAAGAAAAGACTATTTTACATGTGACTGTCTCATCTCTTGCTATGATGTGAAGAAAATTCAATTTGCTATTTGTTTTTAATCATTTCAACCCAAGCAATACAATGAAGCCACTTGTGATTTGAACCTGTATTTTTCTGTATATGATACACAATTAGTTACCACTAATCTACACTAGTTTATCATCCTATAATAAATGCTCTGAATATTATAGTGTCCTTTCTAGCATATTTTAGCTCAGACTACAGATGATTTAATGAAGATGTAATTTATGCAAATAAAAATGAACAAAAAAAAAAACAAGTGGAATAGTTGAGATTAATGTTTTAATAAAGAAAATAACATATTTGTGACATTTTTTTTATTTTTGTTTTTTGTTTCTTATTTTTTTCTTCAATTCCAGTTCACTCTCCACAGAAGTAGAGGTTTATCTTTTGTTTCCTGTTTTGATTTGCCTTTCCAGATCTTTCTAAAGTCTATTTCCACTCTACTGTTTAATGTCTCCACGTAAACTCTGAAATTTTACTTACTATTAGTTTTTTTTTATTTATTTATTATTTTTCCATTCAATAGAAGTAGATAGGTTTGCCTATTGTTCAGTTCACACTCCTCCCTTGCATTTTGAACAGGAGTCGAGGTTCATCCCTTTTTTCCTGTTTAGGATTGTGTTTCCTGTTCCTTCTAAAATCTTCTCATTCTCTTTCACTCCCATCAACTTCCTTGCACCTTGGTGGTATTATTTCTTTGCTTGAATTGAATTGATCTGACAACCATCATATTTCCCAGATCTTGCCCCTTATAAGTTTTTCCTCTTCAAAAATAAAATCTCACTTAAAAAGATTAAGATTTCAAGAGGTTAAAGAAGTCTAGGAGAATGTGATGAGGCAGGTGCCTGCTATCTACAAAAAAAAGGGCTTCTATCAATGGAAATGATGTTGGATAAAGTGTATGATTTCAGGATTACTTAAAAGTAGATTAAATGCCAAATTGATATGTACTGTAGTCTTCTTTTATAGTACCAATACTTTTTGCTCAGGCCTTCTAGATGGCTAGATAGATTTAAATATATTGAGATACATGGATAGATAGATTTGAATAAACTGAGAGAGAGAGAATGATTTGAATAGACAGAGATTTGAATAGACTGAAATAGATTTGAATAGACTGAGATAGATTTGAATAGGCTGAGATAGATGGATATGAACAGGTTTAGATATAAATAGGCTTAAGTAGATAAATAGATGGTTACAAAATGAGAGAGATGTGTAGATAGATTCGAACAAAAGTAAGAAGACAAGTCTGTCATTTGCAAATAAAATGATGCACTGTTAAGAAATACACCAATATATTGAATGAAAGGATGATGGAAGATGAGGCACCGACAGCCTGGCAACATGCTGAACTTATTTGTCCTGATAATTCACATTTGAAATCATTATCATTCCTTGAACTTCAATGCAGAGTAACGTAAATGTATTTCTGTTGTTTTATTTATAAGAGATAAAGGCTAAAGAAAGAAAGCAAGTAAAACATAGAAATTAAAAAATAAAATAGAATGAATAAAAAAAATGAAAAATAAGAAAAACAATAAAAGAACTAAAGAAAAAAATGATTGATAAAAGGAAAGATTGAAAGAAAACAGGAAAGAAAAATATAAAACAAAAGAAAAATGGTAGAAAGAAGTAAAGAAAAAGGAAAGAGAATAATGAAAGAAAAAAGAATAAAAGAAAACATGAAAAGGACAAACGAAAAAAGAAAAAGAAAAACCTTGAAAGATACAACAAACAAAATAGATGAATTAAAAGAACTGTTACTATATATATATATATATATATATATATATATATATATTAACTATATTGAAAACTTGCTATTATTTTATATCTCAGTAGATTAGAGTAGTAGAAGGGTGCCATACAGAATAAATGTGCCAGATAGCTGCCTTGTATCACACCCCAAGAGACACCTGCCCCTTCATTCTAATAGATGTGATCTTCCTGGTAGATAAAAACTCCATTCTGTCATGACTGTGTTCCTAAGCTGTGTTTTTACTCCAGAAATGCATAAAAAAAGAGAATACTGTTTATTGAGAGCTTTCAATATATATATATTCCAAAGAAAAGAAAACAGAAAGGGAAAAGAATGGGATGGGGTGTACTTGTTCTAACTGTTTTCCATTACCAAAGCAGGTGTGCTTTTAGTTTTCTTTCCACCTGGCGAAATGTACCCCAGCCCTTTCTACTGTTTTCCAAACTCCACTTCACTCCTCCTCCTCTTATTGTTTGCATACACTCATTTCTCTCTCTCTCTCTCTCTCTCTCTCTCTCTCTCTCTCTCTCTGTTTAACTCAGTCTTTTCTCTCTGATTTACATTCTTATGCAGAAATTGGGTTGCTTAATAAGAGACCAACAATGAGTTACAGCCTCATCCTTAACACACACACACACACCTATATAAAAAGATTTTAACTGATTCTAAACTTAAATGTTGGTGAGTTTCTAACAAAACTCTAATGTATTAAGAATTAAATTTGAAATGTGAAAATTATGATTAGCGTTTGTTTTGAAGAGCACAGATATGTGATATGATAATAATTTCAATATATTTGTTTAACATCTGGTTCTGATGAGTGTTTCAATAAGAAACTCTCAATCAAATAAATCATTTGAACTTTTATTGACTGCACACACACACACACACACACATATTTATATATATATATATATATATATATATATATATATATATATATATATAGAATAAGTAATGAAAAAGTTAAACATGTTAAAATTAAAGTTAAAATTAAAGACAATTTTCCTGTCTGTTCTTTACTTATTCTATTCATCTTATCATATTTCAATCCATATATTCAATTCACACACACACACACACACACATACATATATATATATATATATATATATATATACTCAGTTATGATCTAAGATTAAGGACAGGATGGTTAAATAAAATAAAGACAAGAGGAAAACTGTATTTTAAATTGCCTACGCGTTTTATCCTGTGATGGACTTTATCAAGGCAAAAAGATGAAATGAGCTTTATTCTAAATTACATATCTATAAACAAACAGTGTTGGCAACCATAAAGACGCTCACAAATCATTTCAAAAGATTAACAGAATATTTTAGTTTTTAGAATTTCTTCATGTGTAGTGCAAAGTCAAGAGATGTTAAAATGAAGAGAATTCGACTGTTTTCTTTGAAATTTTTATTATGTATGTTAATCTGTTTTAGTATAATTTCCATAAGTAAAGGTGAGATTGGGAAAAATCCGGGGCACAAATTGATGTTTTGGTAGTACTGGATGGCGGCGCTCTCGAGAACTTTTCTTCTAAATAAATTGTTTACTCTTTTTATTAGTGTGGCATTTTTAAAATTGAAATTGTCATTGAATTTATTTCTGTGAATCACTAATGCTTTTGTTAGATTATTATTAGTGATGCCTCTTTTGTGTTCATATATACATTTTTTAGATTTCTACTTGTTTCTCTGATGTACATGGAGGAACAATCCTGGCAATTTATTCTGTATACACCTGCTTGTTCATCATTTTGATTTCAGTAATTTTTAGATCTGCTAATGTCCATAATAGTTTTTGAGGTAGTTGTTACTATGTTTATGTTTTTTATATGAGATAGATTGTTTTGGATATTAGATGCAATGGAGTTGGTTGGGAGTATGGTGTATTTGTTATTGTTTAGATTATTATTGTTAACAGTGTTTCTTTTGTTGTGGCTGTATATATTATGTGCCTTTCTTTTTGCATTCTGAATAAAGTGATATGGGTAATGTGCTTTCTATGTATTTTTCTTCTTTTGTTAAATATTGGGGGCTGCATATTCTTAGTGCTCTTAAAAAGAAACCTATAATAATACCAGATTTGATTTTGGAAGAGTGGCTTGAGTAGAAATTTATAAGATTAAATCTATTCAATAAAATTACCATTAGTTTCATCCATGGCCTCCAGACAACTTCAGAATCTTCTGCAACGCTTCTGAATGATTTTCTTGTTTAAGTTGGTGAATGCTGCCAAAAATCTTGCCTTCAGTTCATCTATGTTATTACAAGGAGTTTTGTTGGTCTCTTGCTCAACTGCACTCCACACAAGGGTGTAGAGTCTGGAGAGTTAGGTGGCCAGATGAGTGATGTGGTCGCAGAAATTGACTGACAGCCATGACTAGGTTTGTCTGCTTGTGTGGCATGATGCAGAGTCCTATTACCAAACATTGGGTCTTCCAGCAGCTACCCTCTTGATCCAGGGAAGCACTACCTCCTCATAGTACTTGATGTAGGACTACATGTTGAGTATGAGGCCCTTGCTAACAAATTCCGAAATTCTTTTCTTATCAGAACGATCAGTATTTTTTCAGATGTTATACCTTCGTAATCACCATTAAACTCATTTAACTCTTTCCAAATACTCTGTATTGTCCTCAAATTGATGCCTAAATACTCTAAAATTTTCATATTGGAGCTTCCATCATGAAAACCAAGCAATACAGCATGCTGTTTCCAAATTTTTGATAGTGTGAATTGCCTCATGGTTGTAGGGGCCTCAGTGATGCTTGGTAAATTGGCCTTGTGCCAAATACATCCAAAGTCCCCACAATTTAAATTTCAGAAGGTTGAAGGTTGGATGTTGAAATGTGAAAGGATAAAATATTTTGTGTGTACATTAAAGTAAAGATTTATTTACAAAATGACAAAAGTATAAGAAAGAAAATATAAGTGAAATTTTGTTAACTGAACACTATAATATATTTGTGAGAAGAAAAATATTCATTGAGAAAATGCATGCAGTTTTGTAGTTAAAATTGTTCATAGAGAAATGTAGGTATTTAAAATGTTTGCAGAAGTTTACAGTTCATGGTTCTGTAGTAGCAGAATGTAAAGTCTTTGTTCCTTCCTCTTTTTGGTAGGTTGTGAAACAAACAAAGAAGTTGTACTTAACATGTCCATTTTCTCGTTGTTGTTATTGTTCTCTTTGGCGGCATGGTGTGAAAATGAAGAAAAAAAATTGGCAGCAAAGGCAAGTCATTTTGAAGTTTCTTCCTTACATTGTGAGATGCTATCAGCTACCACTTCTGTCTGACTGACTGCTGTGACTGGTCAGGGGCCATCCTTAAATATTGAAATCTGGTCACATGGTAGGCTCCCAGGCCATTTTTTTCTTTAGCTGTGAAAAAAAACCTTTTGTTGACGTTATTTGAATTTTTCGATTTTCCATCCAATCAGGATCTAGAGTTTCGCTTTTCACAATGACTTGTAAAAAAAAAAAAGCTTCTAGCCATTTGAATCCTTTTTCGCAGGTGTGTAATTGTACTTTGGGTTTTTTCAAATGTTGTAGTCGTTTGAATCCGATTTTTCGGGTGTGCAATTTATTTTGTGTTTTTTTAGTTGGTTGATGGATGATATAGGATTTGTATTCTATATGGTGTGCTTTTTTCTCACAGACAGTGCTCATCTTACCCTATTATACTGTACAGTCAACAAAATCAAAAACAAACAACACATAATTAAAAATATAAAATGGCGACAATTTACCTATCACACCCTTTTTGTAAGTGTATAATAATTCTAGTTTGTCTAAATCTGTTAATTTCTTAACATTTTGAATGTGTGCATCATCTCTCCTTGAATTTAGAACCCCACAAATTATACTAATATTCGTTTAAAAAGTCGAATACATATGAAACCTGATTAAACAATGAAAATCAAACAACAGAAAAATAACAGAATTTCTTTCTTCTCTGATAAAGTATTAATAAAATTGAAATATGTTAGATTGCTAAAAATTTCTTATTTGTTCTTCAACTCTGCTGGATTCTCATCCATATTTGTTCTATATTTGATCCCCACTTATATATATATATATATATATATATATATATATTGTGTATTTTGGTAACAATCTCTCTTTTACACAGGTTTCATTAAAAATGACAGACAAGGTGTTATCATTGACATTTTTATATAATTTTTCATGTGTTTTTATGAAGTTTTTCTTTTCAGAACTCAAATTATATAAGAATTGTCCAAAGGTTTTGTACAATTTTTTGCACTTTCAGCTATACTTTTATCCATTATCAAAAACTAATTTTGTTTTACTTGTAAATTATTCTTCGTAACATAACCAGTTGCAACTGCAAACACATAGACAAAAAAAATAACATCAATACTTTTTACAATAATCAAATGCACAATAACTACAGACGGGATGAATCATCACTTGACAATATCATCCGAAACTATGCAACATCGACCAATTAAAACAAAAAAATTAAATTAATTATTTATTATAAAAAATTCAAAACTGCCAACCTCATCATCAATAATAATAGTTTACTTGCAAAATGTAAACTGCAGAGAACCAGCGTAGTTTAGAAATTTATATGCCTTTGAAGAACTGTGTTCTTCGATTATCCAAGTCCATAAACAATTACATTGTCTACACCATCACAAAATTGACGAGAAGATTGACATTGCATCTTTTCCACAACAGTTCCGTCTGATCCCATTTAAATGCACATTGAGATCTTCGAGGACCTCTTTGTGATATCCTCATTAATAATATATGCATAATAGCATTATCCACATGCAAAGGAAGATTAAAAATAAGGGAGGCATTACTAATGAAAAAGAGAAATCCTACACTTAATAACATCAATTATGAACATGGTAACAATGTGCTTACCGTGTTAGGAACTCAACATACACAAGACACTATTTACATAAACTTTACACATGATTATTTACAAATAAATCAAAATTAACTTCAAAATAAACTTCATTTTTCTGCAGTACAGTGCTTGATCATAGTCAGTGAAGAAATCTGATAAAGAACTGAATAAAATAGGATTTAGAGACACACATTAGATGAAATAACAGACACACATTTGATGAATTGACTGGTAGAAATGACAGAGACACGCATTTGATGAAATTACTAGTAGGAATGACAGAGACACACATTTGATGAAATGACATAGACACACATGAAATGATTGGCTTGTTCACCTAACCTTAACATGATTATAAACACATGAAACATTCTGGTGAGGAAGATGAACAGCAATTTACCAGCAATGATAATCTTTGGAATTCTATTTTAAATGCTGTGCTGTCTGTTTCATGTGAAGAATTACAACAGTTCACAAAATTAAAATTTGAACACCTTCTAAAACTAGTTGCCGAATATGGTGCCTATATTTCACATTGATGTTGTTTTTATAATTTTATGATCATTACAATGGCTCTGTTTTTGAAATATTTCTCTTTGTAAACTTTTCACATTCTGTAATTATAATTATCAATTACAATAGAATGTTTTCTTAGAGCTTCAGTAATTTCGAAAATCTGACAAAATTCATAAAACTTGCAAAATTTGTGGGGATAAAATTTTGCTTTGTAAAAATATTCAGTAAGTCAGTTAAGTGCCATACATGATACACGCTTGGGTGATCATGTCTCAAAAAAGATATGTCTGACTGGGCAGAAGATTTTCCTGCAGTAGGTTGCCTTTGCTTTCTGCAGTAGACTGGTTGCCAACTAACTCATAGCTGGAGGAAGAAACGACGGATTAATTCCTTTCCCAAGGGTATTTTTGCGTAAGTGAATGCAATGAATTTAACTGGTATTAGAACACAGCTTGCTGATTTCTAATTCCAAGCCAATATTCACTGCACCACAGCGCACCTCCACAAAAAATATCCAACTCATCCTTAAAGAAAAAGGAGAAAGCAGATAAAAGAAAATACAACATTTTTATAATTCATAAATTTTTTAGGTAAATTTACAAATTTTTTTTTTAGGTAAATTTATTTCTTTTTATAGTCCAGTTTCTTATGAAGACAGTTTTCATATGACACAAAATAGATTAGAGACAGGAACATTTCTTAATGACCCCTTTTACAACTTCAACTCTGATTGTTACTTTGACTGCTACTTGAAGTGGCAACTTAATAAGTTATCTTTTATTTATACATGTTGCGCAAACATGGCATTAGACACAAGAATAGGTGATAAATATTTAACAGAAAAATGCTCAACTCTATTCTAAAGTGTATTACTCAAAGAGGATAACATTTCTGATAAATTAATAACAGTACACGCTTAAAAACTGAAACGTTACAGATTAATAATTTAATAAAGGTTTTAAATGTTGTGTAATATTTATCTTTTTCTATAGATTATAAGTTAATTATATTTTAAGTTGGTATCCACTCAGTAGGAATATTATATATTATTAATAATTCTCAATAAAAAGAGGTTTTTATTTTATCTGAAATTGATAGAATATATTCTAATAATGTGTCTGCTACAGTTTGAATCCATCTCATTCATTCATTTCACAAAATCTTGATTTGCTTAGACTCTTGAAGTTCTTCTTCATAAACACTATAAACTGCTGCCATATCATAAGACCAATACATACTCTAGTATAATTTGTAGAATTTACATGATATACCCCGCACATTAATAGTGCAAATATTTTGATGAATACTTTTATTAGTTTCCTCAAAATTAAAAAAGGAAACAGTGTTGACCAAACTTCAAAAAATTCAGGTCAAAATTTAGCTTACTTGATTGAGTATCATTTACTCATAGGTCTTCTAGGTCTATTCTTAGACACGCACACACACACACACACACACACACACACAAACATATATATATATTCTTAGACATATATATATATATATATATATATATATATATATATATATATATATTCTTAGACATATATATACATATATATATATAGACATATATATATAGTCATCCGCAGACAGATCTGTTTTGCTGTATCACAGCTCATCAGTACGGTTAGACTCTGATTGCTTTTAACCCAGGATTGAAACTCGACCAAGTTGGCGTCAGTCAGCAATTCTACCTCTGGGCTATGAGCGCTCAGTAGAAGAAGGCAGACTTTTTAGCATGTATACACAGAGGGTGCAATGAGTAAACTGTCACCATTTTATATTTTTTAATTTTGAGCAAGTGTATTTTTTAATTTTGTTGACTGCATGAAATAGTTGGCCATCATTTGTAAGAAAATAAAAATCAATAAATACTCTACTATAATTTGTAGAATTTATGGGATATACTCTGCACATTAATAATGCAAATATTTTTATGAATACCTTTATTAGTTTCCTCAAAATTAAGAAGGAGCAAAATTTCAAATCAAAATTCAGTTTACTTGATTGGGTATCAATTACTTACAGGTCTACTCATATATATATATATATATATATATATATATATATATATATATATTAATGCAGGTTTCATTGAATAATATAGACAAGTTTTGTCTATTAATTTTGTGTAGGATCCGTTCATACCGTCTGATATACTTGATGGTGATGTCGTTGAAAGACAACAAAAAATCACAGTAATTGTTGATTTTTTATCAGGTCTAAGCTTTTGGCTCACATAAGCCATTATCAAAGAGTAAATATTAACACACAGTAAACATAGAACATTTAAGTTATTAACAATAAAGAGAATTGAATTGAAAATATAAGTCCATCCCTACCGTGGCGGATGGCCGAAGACAGTGACAAAATAGTGGCGTTGTGGTCCCTGGTCTGATTACAGACATTTGAGTATGTTATTGGAAATATCAAAATTGATTGTATTCAAACCAGGTTTAAATTGTTTAATGTAGATTGCTTCGAGGATTTTTAGTTTCTGTTTGTTATTTTCTTGTTTAAGTATGTACGTGTTATCAACAAGCGTTTTTCTCAGAAGTGTGCGTTGATAACCGTGTTGTTCTAAATGACGGAATATATTTGAATTTTCATTTAAGTGCAACGTCAGACGGCGTGAGAGCAAATTTGTGGTGTTGCCAATGTAGATATTATTGAGGTTGTTAGAGATACATTCTCTAAATGGATATATATATATATATATATATATATATATATATATATATATATATATATACACACACATACACAGTGGGTTAGATGGGTAAATTGCCACTATTTTATATTTTTAATTTTGTGTATGCACATTGTTTGTTTTTGATTTTTTGTTTTCATCATCTGTATAGTAGAGTCAGTTGGGCACCGTCTATGAGAAAAAGAGCACCATGACACAATTCATTCCATCAGAAATTGGGAAATGCCATGCTATACTGCTAGGTATCCATGTCAGAATCTCCAACATGAATATTTCAGAGTGTTTGGATGTCAATCTGAGGACAATGCAGAATATTTGAAAAGAGTTAGTGATTATGAAGGTACAGTAGCCTGGAAAACTCACTCTGATCTTTCTGATAAGAAAAGAATGACCAAATTTGTTAGTGAGTACCCCAGATTCAACATGGAGACCTACATCAAGTGCTTGACAAGGTAGTGCTTTCCCAGATCAAGAGGGTGGCTGCTGGAAATTCCTGTGTCTAGTAACAGGACTTTGCACCATGCTACACAAGCAGGAGAACCCAGTCATGGCTGTCAGACAATTTCTGCAACCACATCACTTCTTACATTTAGCCACCTACCTCCCCAGACTCTAACCCCCCCCCACTTTGATTATTATGTGTGGGATGCAGTTGAGCAAGAGCCTAACATAACTCCTTGTATCACCAAAGATGAACTGAAAGCAAGGCTTATGCCAGCATTCACCAACTTAAAAAAAGGAGACTTGCAGAATATTGTGAAGTCATTTGGAGGCAGTGGAGACAATGTTGATTTACTGAATAAATTTACTCTTTAGTATTTCAAGATATTTTTGTGTAATTTTGGTTAATATATCTGTTAAAATAAGATGCCAGTGTTATTTTCATTTTTGAATAGTTTAGACCACAATTTATCCATTGCACTATATATATATTGTAACTAATTTGTTGAACTCGTAGGTTAATTTATCTTTTTGTTCATGCATTTACTTTTATAAAGAGTGCTCGATACAAATGTAGAGCGTTATACTGTAATGGTTGTTACAATGTTTTTAAATTCATAGTATCACTACACAAAAAATTTCTCATGTTTCGAAGTATATATATATATATATATATATATATACTATATTTTTAGTAGAAACCTATGTTTTAAATAGATGCCCAATATATATATATTGGGCATCTATTTAAAACATAGGTTTCTACTAAAAATATAGTATATATATATCTGAGTGAGTATAGAATGAGGAGAGAAAAAGAAAAATTTTTTTTCCGTCCAAAACATTAATTTAAAACAGTGCTTGATATATGATGTATAGAGCTGTGAATATTTATTATAAATTATGTTTTAGAACATGTACATAATTTCTTCTATATATTTCCTCTTCTCTACAATCATATGGCTGCTTCAGTGTTTGGGACCCAAACACCTCTTCAGGAGAAAAAAAATCATTAATAAAAAAAATCATTAATAAAAAAAATCATTAATAAAAAAATCGGGATTTTTTTTCTCCTGATGAGGTATCTGGGTCCCAAACACTAAAACAGCCATATGATTGTAGAGAAGAGGAAATATATAGAAGAAATTATGTACATGTTCTAAAACATAATTTATAATAAATATTCACAGCTCTATACATCATATATCAAGCACTGTTTTAAATTAATGTTTTGGACGGAAAAAAAAATTTTCTTTTTCTCTCCTCATTCTATACTCACTCGGATATATATATATATATAAATTGGGCAGCAATTCCTCTTTTATACAAGTTTCATTAAATGAAAATTTCATTCATGACTAACAATTTACTGTTTTTATTTTAATTTTTCAAATTCTTATAATTTTCTTTTCTGAATGTAAACTTTTTCAAAATTGTCCATATATTTTCTATGCCAAACCACTTTCCTCTATACATTTAGTGATTATCAAGGATGAATTTTAGTTTTTACTTTTAACTGAATGTATAGATTGTTTTATGTTTGTATCTAGAGTTATAGGAATGTTTTATTTTCCAAACACAGTGTGCATATTGTGACCGTGTTCATAGTCGATATTATTAAATGTTGGGTTTTTCTTTTTTTATTAATAATGCTTCCATTATTTTTAGCCATTTTTACATGTGTATGGGGATATTATATTTGGTTTATCAACAAATAAATCTGTTCACAAACAAATTTTCTGAACAAGAAAATGACTCAGTTAACAACGATGGACACATAAGCCAGCAACAACAGTGGGCAACAAGCTGGGATTATCAGCAGGAGAACGTCATTTGCAATGTAGCTTTTGCTGTATTGAGTGACAACATGGAGAAAAAAGCCAGGAATATCGGCAGCTAAATGTTAGTTGCAGTGTAGCTTTTGCTACATACAGCAACAACATGGGGCAATAAGCCAGGAGTATTGGTAGGAGAGTGCCAATTGTGGTGTAGTTTTTGCTACATACACATCCCTGCTTTAATTTAATATGCCTACTCTTGAATTTCATTGTTTTTTTATGACTTTTTGTAATATAAATTATTAAATAAGGTACCATGGGGCCAAAGAAAGATAATGATAGCAGTGCTAAGAGACAGAAAAGAGAAAAAGAAAGAACACTAGAAAGATGGTTGATGTTTTACAGAAGGGACTGCACTTCCAAACAAGAATATTTCTTCCCTTCCTCACCACCTTCCACTTACCCTATCAACTCTCCTCTAAACATGTACAGTAAAATTAAATACAATTTTTGTCTATAATTTATCTGTTTAGTATTGAGCTGTTATTTTTATTTTTGCATAAGATTGAATGATTTTTACTGGTGTTGTGTATGAACTTGTACTCAAAGTACTATTCTAAAAATTTTAATAAACAATAATCTGTGAGTTAAGGAATGGATTAATCCATTTTACATTGATTTCTATGGGGAAAATAGTTTCAATTTATGAAAATTTTGAGTCACGAATGGCCTTCAGGAATTAATCTAATTCATGAACTGAGTTCTCCTGTATATTTATATGATAGGTTGTAGTGGAGAAGTCATTGTTGTCATGTGAAGTTTTTTCTTTTTTTTAAACAGGTGACAGTGTAGTTTGTTGTCTGTGACATGACTCATGGTTCAGATGGGACTAAAAAGTGTCCCTCACCCACTTATAAAAGAAAATAAGATGGCATTCTGTGGTTGAAGAGTGAAAGAAGAGTGTGGTGGTTTGTGTCTTTTTCTTTCATATTGCCTTATGCAACACCACCTAGCTGGCATTAGAAAAAGTCTCCAGCAGAAAAAAGTGAGATAATCCCACTCATGTAATACTTCAAAATTAGTGATTTATTTTGTGTTTCTTTTTTCATCAATAGGTGATTGAATTCTAATATTGTATCAAACAGGCATGAACTTTTAAAAACTAAGGAGGTCTTGCAGGGAATTCTTGACACAGAAGATAAGTTTGAAGCATGACAAATACATGAATTGAATTTGAATAACTTGAACATCAATAAGATGCCAAGTGCAAGGGGCAAAAATGTAATACTGATGCAGTCATATTTACAACTAGCAGTATAGCCTGGCGTTGCTCAAGTGTAATGAAAGCTTTAAAACTAATCCATGGTCCTGGAGCTCAGACTCAGCCTAAAGAATATTTGTGGGAAGTTTGGTGAGAATCGGATAAAAATTGTGGATTTGTATAAAGGACATACAGACAGATAAACAGATACACACACAAACATCTTGCCTTTTACATATATATATTATCGATTTTCTGCACTATTATAAGAACCTTGAAACTTCTGAATATCATTTCTTATGTCTTTGTCTATGAGTGTACTAGCAGTATAGCCTGGCGTTGCTCGGGTGTAATGAAAGCTTTTATATATATATTATCGATTTTGTGCACTATTGTAAGAACTGCAACCTTGAAACTTCTGAATCTCATTTCTTATGTCTTTGTTTATGAGTGTATCAAATTTGATTAAAATCGGACCACTCCTTCTATAACCCGATTTTTTCAATTATCGATTTTCGATATTTATCAGGGGTACCTCGACACAAAACCTAGCTAAGAACACTTGCAGACGCTTATAGTACAACTGTGTAAATTTTCATAAAATTGGTTCAGCCATTTCGGAGTCTATAGATAATGGACACACAGACACAGACACACACACACACAGACAAAGTTCCATTTATAAATAAGTTTAGATCAAATTTGATTAAAATCGGACCACTCCTTCTATAACCCAATTTTTTTGATTATCAATTTTCGATATTTATTGGGGGTACCTCAACACAAAGCCTAGCTAAGAACACTCACAGATGCTTATAGTACAACTGTATAAATTTTCAAGAAAATCGGTTCAGCCGTTTTGAAGTCTATAGGTAACGGACACACACACACACAGACACATACACACACACAGACAAAGTTCCATTTATAAATAAGTTTAGATTTAGATTAGATAGATATACTAGTTGAAAATTTAATGTATTTCTGATGAATCTTAATTCTTCAGTTAATGATTGAATAAGTTCTACAACAGTAAAATATCTGTAGAATTTATCCTATCATATCGTTAACTATTTGAGCTTAACAACTTTAACAAAATATTTTAATAACAATCATAAATACAAATGCTAGTTATTACTTTAAGAAGTAAAGAGGTACAAATGAAAAGATTTTAAAGTGACAACATTTTCCATTTTGTTGAACCAACTGTTAAACACTTCTATCTTCCTTTCTTTCTTTCATTCATTTTCTCAATGAGCAAAAGACATATGCTATGTTGGTTTCATTTTCTCACTGAAACCAAGTAGCATATATCTCTTGTTTTTCTACACAATCAGAATGGAATAATCCATTATTCAAGATTTACTGGCTTCTATCTTTTCTTCTTTCTTTCATTTTCAGTGATACCAAATAGTTTTCCCCTCTTTTCACTCAATTCTCCAAGAATATAAATGTAAAGCCAATAGTCATCTCCTATCTCACTAACCTGCATCCTCTCTCTCATGCTCCTTTCTCCTTCCACTCCACTCTCATCAGTATTCTCATCCTTCTCTTACCCACTTCCTGACATCCCCTATAACTTGTCACTTTTTCTCATAACTTTCCTCCTATGTAACTCCTTGCAAAACAGTGGCAGTAAAATACCTTGCTTGGGGTGATATGATTATAAAAATTAAAAAAAAAAATTAAATAGAATAGTCCATTATTTATGAGGTATTGATAATATAACATAACGATTACATGAACTAATGAAAGAAGAGACAAGCACAATTATAATAGGACTAGCAGTATAGTCCGGCGTTGCTCGGGTATAATGAAAGCTTTAAAACTAATCCATGGAGCTGGAGCTCAGACTCTTTGGACGTTGGCATGAAAGACTAAAAAGCAATAGTTGTTTCCAGTTAAAGTGAAACCATAGACTGAAAGGAAAATGAATGGATGTAAGTCAAATTTTGATTTCCTGGTATTGATATCAAATTACTTTTTTTGGTTGAAAACTGAATTTTGAAGGCTAAATAAGTCCTCTGAGTAAATGGTATCATGGCTGAGACTAAGAACTACAATTATACCTACTTAGAGCCAAACTTGAAGCAAAAACTAAAATAAAAGGGCTGAAAAAAATACAGACTTACAGGCAGATAAACAGACACACACAAACATCTTGCCTTTTATATATATATATATATATATATATATATATATATATATATAATCGATTTTTTGCACTATTGTAAGAACTGCAACCTTGAAACTTTTGAATATCATTTCTTATGTCTATGTCTATGAGTGTATCAAATTTATCGGGGGGTACCTCAATACAAAACCTAGCTAAGAACACTCGCAGACACTTATAGTACAACTGTGTAAATTTTCAAGAAAATCAGTTCAGTCGTTTCGGAGTCTATAGGTAACGGACACACACACACACACACACACACACACACACACACACACACACACAAAGTTCCATTTATAAATAAGTTTAGATTTAGATTTAGATTTTGTATTTTAGGTAGTTTTATTGTATTTTTATTTTATTAAAAACAAACAAAACCAGATATGCATGAGTAAAAAGGTCTGACCATGATCCTACCACATTATATGCAATCGTCATCAGTGACTAAATCAGTAACCCCACCAGGCTTTTCTGAAGAAGATTGTTAGATTCCTTTTCTACAGATTTTCAAACCTTCACTGGTTATTAAAAGCCAAAAAATATTTTTTGATTGTAAGAATTTTATTTTTTTGAGATAATAATCATTTTCGTGATATGAGTCTTACTAATTAACCCACAGCTGGATGTAGAATATGTGAATTCATACCCTTTCTAAGGGTATTTATGCATAAGTGAGTATAGCGAATGCAACGAAAATTAGAACTCAGTTCTCCAATTAACAGTTGTCAGCCATTAACCATTAAACCATCTGCACATCCAAACTTAGAGCCCCTGGTATCCATACTGACCAGGCTCAATGTTGCTTAACTTTGGTGATCATATGGGAACTGTTGTTTTGATGTGATATGACCATAAGCCTCTAATGAAGTGGGTGGCTTGACATCCAATGTGATTCAAATCAAAACTTGTTAAAGGGCAGATAAACCTTCTTGTTGGTTCAACAGACATTTTGCACAATGGGTTAGAATGGGTTTCATAGCTATATATGCCACCAGTCATAATGACCTAGTGTTGCTTGGCAGAGGGCTTCTGAAGTCAAAAGCCAGGGTAGAGGGTTCACCTGATGTAATCAATGGTCACATGTTTGTGACCAAGGTGATTCTTCATGTTGGAGAATGTCACCAGATCTATTTACCCACGATTTGCTTTTGTCTTTTCCCTCTCTTTCTCTCCCTTCTCTTCCTCCTTTTTAACTCATCCTTATCCTAAATTATCTTTCCATTTCTTTATCAATCTTTTTTTCATTGCATCTTTGTCTTTTCCCACTTTCTCTTCTTTCTTCTCCTTCTTTTTTACTCATCTTTATCATACTTTTGTCTTTTCCCTCTCTTTCTCTCCCTTCTCGTCCTCCTTTTTAACTCATCCTTATCCTAAATTATCTTTCCATTTCTTTATCAATCTTTTTTTCATTGCATCTTTGTCTTTTCCCACTTTCTCTTCTTTCTTCTCCTTCTTTTTTACTCATCTTTATCATACTTTTGTCTTTTCCCTCTCTTTCTCTCCCTTCTCGTCCTCCTTTTTAACTCATCCTTATCCTAAATTATCTTTCCATTTCTTTATCAATCTTTTTTTCATTGCATCTTTGTCTTTTCCCACTTTCTCTTCTTTCTTCTCCTTCTTTTTTACTCATCTTTATCATACTTTTGTCTTTTCCCTCTCTTTCTCTCCCTTCTCTTCCTCCTTTTTAACTCATCCTTATCCTAAATTATCTTTCCATTTCTTTATCAATCTTTTTTTCATTGCATGAATAAGTGTTTCCAGTCTTTAACTCAGATATGTGGGTGGGTGGGGGGAGCTAGTCAGTTGATCAACTGCATATTGACCTTACAACTGAAGATGATGATAAGTAGGTTTAAATTAGTAAAAAATTATAAGTAAACTTAGTCTTAGAAGGGTTAAAATCCCTGGCAATTTTTCTCTTCCTTTCTATCCTCATCTTAAACCACCTCTTTTTCCTTTACTATGTTTAGTTTCCTTTATTTCCTCTTCACTATCCTTTCCAATTCTTTATCAATATTTCTTTTTTCATTGAACCTTCGTCTTTTCTCTCTCTTTCTCTTCCGTCTCATCCGACTTTTCTACAAGTCTTTGTACTAACTTCTTCTTCTTCTTCTATGTGCCCTGTCCCTTCAGGACGTAGGCGATCATGGCCCTCCACGTCTCCCTATCCCTTGTGGTCCTTTGTATGTTTGTTCCTGTTACTCCTGGCAACCCCCGTTCCGTCATCCACCCGACCAGGCCCTGCAAATATGTTATCCGCTGCCTTCCTCTGTCTCTCTTTCCCGCTACCTGACCAGTCAGTATCAGGTTCTCCAAGCTCGCCTTCCTCATTACGTGTCCCAGGAACTTCAGTTGTCTCTTCCTGATGCTCGGTATTAATTTCCTTTTCATTGTCATTCTTTCCAACACCTCATCGTTGCTTGCATGTTCAGTCCACAATATCCGCAGCATCCTTCTGTCAAACCACATTTCCGCTGCTTCCAGTTTTGTCCTCATTTTCGATGATATAGTCTAGCACTCACTGCTGTATTGAAGAACTGACATCACATAGCAATCCAGCACTCTTTTCTTTGTTTCTAGTGAAATTTTCCTGTGTGTTAGTACTTTGCTCAGCTTCTGGAACGCGTCCTTTGCCATGCCAATTCGCCTTCGTATCTCTGTGTTGCACTTTCCATCTCCTATCATTTCCAATTCTATATCAATATTTCTTATATCATTGCACCTTTGTCTTTTCCTTTTATTTCTCTTCCTTCTCCTTTCTTGTTTACTCATCTTTATCCAAACTACCCTTTTCAATTTCTTATCAGTCTTTCTTTTTTCATTGCATCTTTGTCATTTCCCTCTCTTTCTCTTCCTTCTCTTCCTCCTTTTTAACTCATCCTTATCCTAAATTATCTTTCCAATTCTTTATCAATCTTTTTTTTTCATTGCATCTTTGTCTTTTCCCACTCTTTCTTTTCTTTCTTCTCCTTCTTTTTTACTCATCTTTATCATACTTTTGTCTTTTCTCTCTCTCTTCCTTCTCATCTTTCTTTTTTACTTGTCTTTTTCGTAAATCTCCTTTCTAATTATGTAGTAATCTTTTTTTCTTTGCATCATTGTCTTTTCTCTCTATTTCTCTTTTTTCTCCTCTTCTTTTTTAACTCATCTTTATCCTTTCTGTCTTGTGTTTTCCTCTTCCTTTCCTGCATCCTCCTTACCTTATCTCTTCTCTTCCACCTGTACACACCAACAACTCTCTTTCCCCAACCCTAATTCCTTTTCATGCCTGCTGATGAAGCAAATCCCCCTGCAACGATAATTATGTCTGTGTTGTTTAGTAGAAAAGGAATGGGTGGAGGAAGTGTGATTTCAAACTCCATCACAGATTGTCAAAACCACCTGGCAAAGTAGCTGCCTTATTCTCTTGTCGCTATATACCCCCCCTGTCTGTACCCCGCCCACTGTCCTACTTTGAGGGCAATGTTTTCTTCTTCTGGTTCATTTACAGACCCAACCCCCACTCTTGCCGATGTCTCCAGTTTCACTTCATCTTTGCATCTTTTATACACATTTCTATATCAGCCTTTTTGCTAATCTTTTTTCTCCACTTTCTCTTCCTTCTTGCTTTTTGTTTCAGATGAACTCTACCAATAACTTCACCAAATGTTTTATCAAGAAAAATTATTTAGAATATTAGCTATTTTAGTTGATTAATCTCACTTATTGTGATTCATTTCATATTTTATTTTTTCAGAAATATATGATCTTAGTTTGGCAAGGTTAAAGGATATATTTGAATTTACAACCCTGATATAAGAGAGTTGTCGGGATCGGATAAAAGTTCTCTTATATCCGGGTTTTATCTATTTTATATACATTACCGCAGGCTCTAATTTGGCACCAGAGAGAATTTCTCTTATACCAGGGTTTGTTTTTATATAATAGTCTCTTATATCCGGGTTATTATTAATTTTATAAGAATTCCCAGGTTGTAAGATGCAAATGGGTGTGGGGGTGACTGCTTTTATTTCCACTCTATGCTGCATATTAAAAAATAGTTGGAGAATGTAACAATCTGAATGTTAAGGAGAAAACAATAATATGAAAGAAAAACTAATTAAAACAAAAACAAAACGTGTTTACTGCTAATGACACATGTATCTCTTGTGGTATAGGACATATTATCTTTGGCACACCTGTGCATTAATTCCATACCTTTATTTAAGGCAATATAAATAACTATGACAAAGCAGATATTCTCAGTGTTATTACTTGTCTGTTTTTTAACTTTGATTTATAGAGATGTTTTTTGGGAAAAAAAATCAACCATAATACATAAATGTGTTACATGCCACTATGGAACCTCCCCCACCAAAACAAAACAAGGACACAAAGTAATTTCTAAAGAAATAATGGATTTATTTTTAATCCAACAATTTATTTAAAATGTTATTAAAATATCATGTCCACCCATCCATCTGTACTCAAGCTCAATCTCCTTTGGCTGATTGTAGAGTTGCTCCTTTTGGTTCAAGCCCTCTCTTGCCCCATGTTGTGTTGATTGATTGCAAGATCAGCCTGGTTTGAATGTGCGACTGGAATCAATGACTTGATTTGGACCCGCCACAGTGTAGTCACAATGAAAACAAGTAAATGTGAATAAAGAAAAATATTTACATACAACTCCTGGTTACAAAGTTGTTAATACAATTATGACGGCTCAAGCACATCTATATTCTTCATGCAATAACTATCAATCCTTCCTGATTACTGTGACACAGTGTTGTTGCCTTGAGTTTTAACAAAACTTTTGAAACAAGGCCTTAAGTCAGAGGTTGTTCTTCAGGGCAGCAAATCACATCAGATCAAGTGAAGTGGTGGTCTTGTTTATTTCTCTTGTGTCTCCGGTCTATGTCTCTTCACCTCTGCTATTGAATCTGTCTCCACTGTTCAAACCCTCCAGCTTATATGGAGCCTTGCATCCAGCAGGGGTGGGCTATGATGTGCTCAGAGAATGCTAGCATTTCCTAAACAACCAATCAGGGATCTCCCCTTGGTTACCTGATCAACCTCATCTCCTTCCTGCTTTGTGTGAGTGCTTCTCACCACTGCCTAAGGGGCATGCAATGTTTCTCTGACTTTTCCAAAATCTCATCAGAGCCTTTTTTTTCATTGGTCATTTGATCAATTCAGTGGGTGCCTCTCACTATAACCGCTCGAGAGGCATGGTCTTGCCCAAATGAACAAATTGTTAATTATTGTCTAAAATCCTTTCTTATTGGCATTTTGTGTGTGATTGTTTCTCACATCTTTGGGTTTTTTTAATCATTTCACCCAAAGCAAGGTGTTAATGTCACTGATGTACAGGGGGTTACATAAGACAGTTGAAGTATTAGGCAGGAGGAGAGTGAAGACAAAGAGGAACCAGCTACAGGGGGTGAAAGAGAAAGGGCAAGAGAAGGATGTGAACACAGAAGTGAAGACAGTTGTGAAGGTAAAGAGAAAGGAAAAGAACAAGATACACGGGGTGATGTAGAAAGGGCTGGAGTTAAGTGGATAAGAGATAGAAATTGACTTTGCATTTAAATTTCTGGAGGAAAGCAAGTATATGGAAGGGAGTTCCACAGGTGGAGAGCACGAGAAAAGAAGCTTATGGAATAAAATTGTCGCCTGCATTTGGTTGATCTAACTGTAAAAGGGTGAGACCTTGTTGCCAGTGTGGTTGCCCAAGTAAATTCTTGTGGAGGGGGCACCAGTGAACCAAGTTTGTCAGAGCAGAAGCCATGAAAATATTTATAGAAGAGACAGAGAGAAGCCACATCCCGATGATGAGAAAGTGGCTGGAGTCAAGCTGCAAGGTCTGGGGTTTATCACCTTCTCTCACTACCACTTTTGTCAACAAGTGACAAAAAAGGGGGCAATCGCTTGGTTTGGGACATTTGTATCATGTTTTCATGTTCAAATCTAATTACTATTGTCTTAAAAGTTAGTTCTTATCAATTGACAATGATCATAAAAAATATTATCCAAACTTCTTGCTTTGGTATTCAATTGTCATAAAGAAATTATCTAGTTTCTTTTCAGAGGTTCATAGAATACATTGTCACTTATCTAAGTCTTTGAGCAAAACCAGATAGTTTCTTTGTTTTCAAAACTTTAATTATCATTTTCCTTCCCTTATTTTCTTTTGTTGGGTCATCACTATATTAAAAGTTAGTTTTTATCAATTGACTCAATTTTGCAGCCAGGGATGATGAATACCTTAGAACATGCTTTCACTTATCTGTCATGAGCAAAACCAAATGGAGAAAATTTAAACACCATTTGCAGTTTTATCTTCTTTTGCCTAGTCATCAGTATATCTTTCAGTCTATCAAAAATTAGTGTTTTCTGTCTTCTTTGTTTTTTTTCTTCAGTTAACTATCACCTTTTCCAAAATAGTGTTGCAATAATGTATAATTTATATTTGAAATAGATGCCCAATTTTTTATTTTTTATTAAACAGTGTTTATTACATTTATAAACCTGTGCTTTTGAGTATTCTTCAAAAAAAAAAAAAAATGTGTTCCCCAGCAGGGATCAAACCTGCATCTCCCTTTGTAAGGGAAACCATTGTTTCAATTTGAGTTATGGGCAGGATTTAATACTGTTCAACTGCAGATAGCTAGGGATAGAAAGATAGAGCACTCTGTCTGTTTACAAGATGGCAAATACTTTTCTGAAGCAAGAATAGATAGAGTATACAAGGAATATATCTATTCTGGACAGATTTATTCAAGGCAATATAAATAGTAGAGATGCTGATAGATGCAAGTCCTGTGTCCCTGATGCATAAAAATCTTTAAAGGGCGAAGTAAATTTTCCATTTGTGCATCCATTGGACACAAAGTTTCCTCATGAAAAGCAATACATTGCACACATTCTTTGAAATCGATTTTACTAGTTCTTTTCTTTTTCCTTCTTTCTTTCTTTCACTCACTTTCCTTCCTTTTTTCTTTTACTTCTTCTTTCCTTCCCTCACTCTTTCCTTCTTTCTTTCACACACGCTTTCCTTCCTTCTTTCTTTTTTTCACTTACTTTCCTTCTTTCATTCAGTGGCAGGAAATAGACATTAATGCCACCTTACCAGAAAGTTTCTTAGCTTTTTAAAATAATTATTTACTACCACTGAACTTATTGAAGTTTGCTGACCATTCCTTTAAATACTATTTTCATATTATATTTATTAATTCAACTAATTAATTGTTCTGTCAATTAAACAAATTTATTCTGTCATAATTCTTTAAAAAAATATAGTTTCTTAATTGAACTGTGATTAAGTATAAATGCTGTTTGTTTTGAATTTATTAATTTAAAAAAGTTGTTCTGTCAGTTTAAGTGACTCAGTATGATTAATTTTTTTTTAATGATGAAAACTGTAGCCTTGCAGATTAACACTAAAAAATTATAATATGTAATTATATAATTATAATATATAAATGTGACATATCACAGTATAGACCTCACTCCCCATAAAAATCTCTATAATATATAAATGTGTCACATGGCAGTATGGACTTCCCTCCCCATAAAAAAAAAAACAAAACAATACACTTTGACATAATTTTTTTATAATTTAATGAATTTAAATTTGTTTACCAAAATAAAACTTAAATACACATGTCAATGTAAATGGCATTACATAATTAATATTCAAGACATATCATGTGAATATGTTGACAGTGAATATTAACTTCCATTCTCCAAAGAGTTAACATCTCTCAATACATATTATATACTTATAATTTCTTAATAAATAAAAAGCCTTCATACCTGAGACACATGTACATAAACTTAAGCAGGTTTAGAAATACTTTTGTGTATGCCCAAACAGCCACAGATAACAGAGAAAAAAATAAATGTATTTTGATATAATCTATCTAAACTTATTTATAAATGGAACTTTGTCTGTCTGTGTGTGTGTGTCCGTTACCTATAGACTCCGAAACGGCTGAAACGATTTTCTTGAAAATTTACACAGTTGTACTATAAGCGTCTGCGAGTATTTTTAGCTAGGTTTTGTTTTGAGGTACCCCCAATAAATATCGAAAATCGATAATCAAAAAAATCGGGTTATAGAAGGAGTGGTCCGATTTTAATCAAATTTGATACACTCATAGACAAAGACATAAGAAACGATATTCAGAAGTTTCAAGGTTCTTACAATAGTACAGAAAATTGATAATATATATATATAAAAGGCAAAATGTTTGTGTGTGTATCTGTTTATCTGCCTGTATGTCTGTATTTTTTCAACCCTTTTATTTTAGTTTTTGCTTTGGGTTTGGCTCTAAGTAGGTATAATTGTAGTTCTTAGTCTCAGCCATGATACCATTTACTCAGAAGACTTATTTAGCCTTCAAAATTCAGTTCACGACAAAAAAAAATTATTTGATATCAATACCAGGAAATCAAAATTTGACTTACATCCATTCATTTTTCTTTCAGTCTACGGTTTCGCTTTAACTGGAAACAACTATTGCTTTTTAATCTTTCGTGCCAACGTTCAAAGAGTCTGAGTTCCAGGACCATGGATTAGTTTTAAAGCTTTCATTACACCCGAGCAATGCTGGGCTATACTGCTAGTTTAAACATAAAATATACTGTAAAGATAAAATGAATGTGAGACAAATGACAGTTTTAACAAATGTTTAAAAAAAAATATTCAAATAATCCAGAACCTAAACTGAGATCAAACTACTTACATAGGGATAAAAACTCATTTCAGCAAATACACAAAAATAGAAATGAGCATAAGACAAGAATGTGTCTTCTCACCAGACTTATTCAACTTATATAGTAAGGCAATCCTGTAAGAGAAGTCCTATCAGGACTATTGGCGACCACAATCTTAACATAAGTCATATAAATGTCATATCTAAACTTATTTATAAATGGAACTTTGTCTCTGTGTGTATATGTGTGTGTCCATTACCTATAGACTCCGAAATGGCTGAACTGATTTTCTTGAAAATTTACAGTTGTACTATAAGCATTTGCGAGTGTTCTTAGCTAGGTTTTGTGTCGAGGTACCCCCGATAAATATTGAAAATCGATAATAAAAAAAAATCGGGTTATAGAAGGAGTGGTCCGATTTTAATCAAATTTGATACATTCATAGACAAAGACATAAGAAACGATATTCAGAAGTTTCAAGGTTGCAGTTCTTACAATAGTGCAGAAAATCGATAATATATACATAAAAGCTTTCATTACACCCGAGCAACGCCGGGCTATACTGCTAGTTGTTTATAGCAGACACTGAAAGAAAACAAGAACTCCTACAAAAAGTAGTAAAAGAAAGTGAGAAGAAAGAACTAATCATCAATCGTAAGAAGATGAAATGTATGATTATTAGCAAAAGGAACAACACAAGATGCAAACTGCAAATTGAAGAAAGTAAAATCAAACAAGTACAAAAATTTAAATATCTAGGAAGTATTTTAAAAGAAGACAAAAACTGTGACTCTGAAATCCAAAGATGTATTGGAATAGTAAAGGTTGCCTTCCAGAAGTTAAGTATTAAGAAACAGGAAAATTTGATTAGAAACAAAGAAAAGATTGCCGAACTGCCATATAATATCAGTTCTCATATATGGCAGTGAATGCTAGACAATCTCCCCAGAGATAAAGAAGAGACTTGAAGTAATAGATGTAATTCTATAGAAGGATGTTGAGAATATCATGGACAGAGCATGTGAGTAACAAGGAAGTTTTAATGAACATGAAAACAAAAAGGACACTTATACTTAGGTTCAGAAACATAGTTAAAATTTATGTTATGCAATGAGAAAAAAGATCTTGGAGAATTTGATACTCACAGGATGTATTGAAGGCAAGAGGGGCAGTGGAAAATAGTGAATAACCTACCTAACGAGTTTGTGAAAATGAGTGGCCGAACAGGAATTAGGAGAGATAGCAAAAAGAAACCTCATTATGGGCTACAAAGGACAGAAAGTTGTGGTGATCCCTGATTTCCAATGTCCTGAAGAAAACAGTGCATAAAAGAAGATATATCCTAAAGTTAACGACTAATAGAAACATCTACACCAATAGATATACAGAGAAACAAACATTGTGTCTGTTTGCATATAATATATGCAGAAACGTTTTCTGTAACAAAATCTATTTCTTCATCCAAAGGAACAATTTGTTCTCTTTATAGAAGAGAAGAACATTTAAGGGATGAGATGGGAAAGCCAACAATGTTAGAAAAATCACAGGCCCAGATTATTTGTTTAAGGTAGTTCATAAAAATCAATATTTTCTACTGTTCTGGGCCAGTTGATTGATTATTTTTAATTTTTTAAAAATAATTTCTCCCCAAGCAAGGCAATAATGCCTCTAAGACACTAGGAGTTACTGAAAGGGAATAAGAAAACTTTAGTGTGAAGAAAGGACAATAAAAGAACAGGTATCAGTTATACAGAAGATGGTAATTGATGTTGCATTTAAATATTTGAAAATTGTAGTTGGCAGGAAAACCAGAAGAGTTTGACAGGCAAGAAAAGAAACTTTTAGAATAAAACTTAATAATATCTAGTTATATCAATAGTAAAATAATGAGACCTAATTACCAATCTAGTACAGAAGGTCTTCAACATATGTCAGAGTTCTGCTCCTACAATGTGTTGTAATGCGATTTTCAGTGTAACTCAGAATGTAGCTGTGATTTTCTGTGAAAAAGCATTTATGCCACTGAACTATGTTAATGAAATAGTAAAGTAATAATTTAGGACATAACATATTTCTATGACATATGTTAGCATAATTAAAACTAAAAACCACACAAAGAACACAAATATAATATATATAATATACATATAATAAAATTGTTTTAAGCTGCCAGTGATGTTATTGGGTCTCGGTAGATGAGATGAAGTGTAAGATCTTCAAGCTCTATGAACAATACTTTTGGACATACATTAGCCATTCAGTGGGCAGGTTTTATTTTTTTGGCAATTGCAATTATTTTTAGAAGGGTTATTGTTGCTATGAGTTGGGTGACAGATGTTGTTTATGTGTACCAAGTATTTATTGGATATATTAGCATTATGTTGTGAAATATATTAATCTATGATCATAATGCAACTATAACTGACTTTAATAGTGTTTTTGCCAAAGATGTTTTTTAGTGTGGGTGAATGGTAGAAATGTTTGTGAATTAAGTTTAGGAAGAGTTTATTGATGTTAGTTTGGATGTTACAACTGAAGGCTGGGTTAAACCAAATAATGTTATATTTACATGATTTCTGCCTACCTTGTTTTTAACAGAGTATTCTAAACTAGTGTTGAGTTTAATTAAAGCATTAATCTATTTAATTTTGGGATTGTTAAAACTTCCTTATTGCTAGAGTTGGCACTTAAACGAAGCTGGATGGATTTATGTAGGTTGTTGATTCTATGAAGGTGATTTGATTCCCTATTGATGTATTTATGATTATGTGAGTCCTTAGTGTATGGTTTGTATAGACCATGGCTCAGGTCAAAGGTAACACCTAAGAAATTTTTGACTTTAATGTTAGTTATGGTGGTAATATTAAGATTAATTGAAAAATTTTACTAGATCCTTTCTGAGTTTATCCATTTTTTGTGGATCAGTTTTGTGGAGGATTATATATATTTCCTCCGGTCACACTCAGGAGGGGATAACCTGTGAGAAAACAGCTAATAATCCTCTCAAATAGTTTGGCATCATTTTTGACAGCTGGGGTACACTCATTTTTATTATAATACTTTATAATTTTTAGTTTTTTAATAAATGATAATAAATGTTTAGCAAGAGGAATGTATGAATGACAAATACAAACAGTTTGAACATTTGAGTGATTGACATGTTTATATAATCAATCAATACATTTTGTTTTCATTGCTGTATACCTACTTTTGCATTCCCCATTATATATATATATATATATACACATCATCATCATCATTTATCCATCACACCCAGATAGTGCATATGGTAGCAACTTTTTATTGCTGTTTCTGTAACAAACTGTTTTTTATGGGGCAGGGTTGTTAGCCCTGCACCCAACCCCCAAACCTGGAGGACCAGTTGGACCATTCTTGGTCCTTATGTTTACAGCACCTGGTATTCCCAAACGGTCACCCATTTAAGTACTGACCAGGCTCGATGTTGCTTAACTTCAGTGATTGGACAGGAACCAGTGTATTCAACACGATATAGCCATAGACACCATTCTGGTCCTTACATTTACAGCACCTGGTATTCCCAAACGGTCACCCATTTAAGTACTGACCAGGCTCGATGTTGCTTAACTTCGGATATATATATATATATATATATATATAAAAAACATAGTGATGATCCACGTATGCTCTCTTAATATGTATAGGAAAAACTACTAAAAAGTTGTAAGTTTAAAAATGTATTTTTTTGACAGTATTTATTTATTTCTATTATTATATTTGATATTTCAGACTGTCCTAGGCCTTTCATCAGAAACAAATGATTTTAAAATTTAAATTAGAAACATTTTCGAAGAGCGTTCGTCCGAGAGATTGTTTACATCATGTGATGCAGAAAGCGACAGATTTTTTTAATATTTGTAAACGTAAACCTATCTTTAATAATACTTATAAATTTTGTTTTAGAGAAAAATTTTTTAAGTGTATCTAAAAAATGTTTAACTATTGAAATATTTATAAAGATTCAAAACACCTAAGTCCCTATTTAACCCTAGCCTGTATGTATTTAATTTTAAAATTCAGTATTTTTCTTTCTTTCTGCATGAGTATATAGAACTAAAATCGGAGTCTATTAGTAAACATTTGCAGTTTTCTAATGTATGTCCTGGTTGATTGAAGTGTTGGGCTATAGGTGAATATTGGTTGTTCTGGCGTATGCTAAGTTTATGATTATTGAAACAGAATCTAAAGCTATTTCCAGATTCACCAATATATCCACTATTTGGACATATTGAACAGAAGAGAAAATATATAATGTTTTGGCTGTCACAGGTGAGGCGTGGTGGGTGTAATTTGATGTTGGTGTTGGGTACAGAAAATACTGCATCGTTTACTAAATGTTTACAAATTAAACAGCAAGATTTCTGACATTTGAAATTCCCTGATAGGTTTGTATTTTTTAGACATTTGGTAGAAGTGAGGATAGCTGATAGGTTGGGTGTTTGTTTCATTGCATTTATGGGTGGTTTATCGAAAATGTCTGATTTTTTTGTTTGATTCGAGATTCTTGTAATCATTTTTTAAATTTTGAATAAGTGTGTGGGAATATTGATTGTGGTTAAAAACCATGGGAATTCAGTTGTTTTTTCTTTTTTTGTATGTGAGAAGTGTGTTACGATTTATGTGGATGGTTTATTTAGTGCTTCTTTTATTATTTTTATTGGGTATTTACATTTTAGAAATTGCTTTGTTAGGTTGTTAATGTTGTATAGAAAATCTAGATGGTCTGAGCATATGCATTTGATTCTTAGAAATGAGCTGTATACAATAGATTTTTTTTAATTTAAGGGGATGACAACTGTTAAAGTGTAGGAATTTATGTTGGTTTGTGGGTTTGTTGTATAGACTATTGGAAAGTGTATGTTTGCTTAATTTTATCATGACGTCTAAGAAAGGGATGGATGCGTATGAGTAATCCATGGTAAATTTAATTGTATTGTGGAAGTTGTTGCAGAAAGTAAAAAAGTTTTTTAATTTTTCTAATCCATGAGTTCATAATAAGAAAATGTCATCAATGTATCTAAAATAATGTGATGGTTTATATTCTGAATTGTCTAGTATCTTTCTTTATGTATATGTGGCAATATTTTTATTATAAGTTTATAATAAAAACATCGTTTACTGCAACACAAGAGCTGTTGTGCTTTGGTACTATCTTATTAGCACCTCATCAGGCAGTGAAATATTTTTTCTGTTAAAAATCATTATATGTAGAAACTTAAAAACTACACAATTTTTACTATATACAGACAATTAAGTGGGGGATTTTTTCTCACTAACAAAATAGAAAGCCAAGTCATGAGTTATATGAGGAATTTGATTATAAGGATAAGGGGGTGTCGAGAATTGAAATGACTTGAAACCCAGATGTTTTTAATGTCTAATGAAATAAATTGAATGCGTATATAGGTATCATTTGGCATGTCTGAAAAGTTATCGCATGTCCTCATGAAACGGTTACAGGATTTTCTTTAAGTTATTTTTCACTTAAAGTAGTGAAAAAGTGACAAAGATGGGAAAGTTTTTTTTTTTTTTTTTAAATACAATGCACATTAAACATATGTAGTTGACTTATCTATCTTATGATCTATCCATTAACCGAAATAAATTAATTATCAGAACATGGGAGAATCAATACATTTATGCCAGGGGGTAGATTATAGATTATGTAGTTATATTAGGAAAAAATAACTATACTTTAGGGTATATTTTAGACAATGATGACAGATGAAGTTACTCTGCTACATTTGTTTAGCAGGTTTAACTTTAGGAATTTAATAATTTGCAATTTTTCCTGTAAACATAAAAAACATGGCTAAAGATTTACAAGTTCTATTTTTTTTTTTTTTTTTAATATTTTCCATTTTATAGTAGGAGTTTTATTGGCTTCTTTTAATTGCCAATAACAAGTAGAAAGTGATATGCTATTGTGATAAGTTATTAAAAGATGAGATGTGCAAATATTGGCGGGATTTAAAAGGGTTCTTGGTTCAACCAATATAAAAATTTTTTACTCTAGGACTTTCTATGGTAGAAATAGAGCATAGGTAGACTATAGAGTCAGTTAGACATTTCTTTTGTAATAGACACTGAATAGGTTTTCACCAATTGCAGTTATTGCTATTGTGATCATTAATTTTTTTAGGATATTGTTGATTGCTTAGGTTGTTATATCTGTTTAAAATTCTATTATTATGTCTTTTGATGATCTTCTCAAGGTTATCCATACAGCTACAGAGTATTTCTGTTAAAAATTTTGCTAAGGTTATTTTTTAGGAAATGTTTCTTAACTAGTTTGAGGAATTTATGCCCTAACTTAGTACTTATCATCTGGTTAAATTGGAGTGTATACCAAATAATTTTTCTCTTTCTATTATTATTGTTGTTGTTGTTATTATTATGTTTGTTATATTTAAGGTCAGGACATTTGTAGCAACTGTTTTTGAGGGCAGTGTCATAGAATTTGCTATGTTTATAAAAGATGTCTTCATTAGAAGAGTTGTTAATAATTCTGTTTTCAATAGAGAAGGGTATATGTTTGGGGATTGATCAAGGGTAGTTAGATTTAGGGTGAATGTATATAGGATTAGCATTAGTTTTTAAGTAGGCTAAGTGTTATCAAATAGGTCAAGTGTTACATTTAGGAAGCCTACATTTTTTTAGATTAGTTTTTATAGTAACTTTATGATTTAGATATATAATGCTCTACTAAGTATCGAGCACCCTTAATAAAGTAAATCACAAGCAGTGAACTTCTAATATATATATATATATATATATATATATATATATATATATATATGTAGTGGATACTTTGTATTTGAAATAGATACCTCAATTTTCTTTATCAAACAGTACGTAATATATCTGTTGACCTGTGCATTCAAGAAATCTTAGTAAAGAAAATAATATTCCTTGGCAGAGATCAAACCTGCTTCCCCCTTTGTAGGGGAAACACACATTTGATCCAGTATGCCCTATTACCTAGTCATGAAGAACAATGTAGCAAGCAAAGTTTCATTCTCCCTCTTTCAGAAAGCACATCCTCTTTATCCAGATTATTTTTTTTGAACGCTTCATTGCTACTCAGTTTCATATCCAAAACATTAGCAACTTAATGAATTTATTCCCAACCCAACCTTTTAATTTCTTCAAATATTATTGTAACTGATACTCTGTATTTAAAATAGATGTCCCTTTTTTATTTATTGAATAGTGAGTATTATGCCTATTATGCTAACCATGCTTCCAGGAAGATCATGCAAACCTTTATCATATGCAGGCAACATTAAACTGATTTCAGAAACTGATGACTTCCAGTTTTTCTAATGTCCCTAGCACTCATCAAATTTAAACCTAATTTATTGACTATATATGGAACATGTTGCAAACTTCATTAATTTCCCTGTGGCCAAACACAACTCAGTTATTGTTCCTAGATAGATATACTTAGGTAATGTATTCAGCACCCATAGACTCCATGGCACATCATATAGCTTCAATTTTGGTAAGGGAAGAAGCTACATGTTATAAGATAGGCGTCTCTAATGTTTTGGCACTTCAGTTTGTATACACATACATATGCCCTGACATACATTTAATGTATAATTTTTTTTTTTTTTAATCATTTCA
Source organism: Ascarosepion bandense (assembly GCA_037127315.1). Classification (NCBI taxonomy): domain Eukaryota; kingdom Metazoa; phylum Mollusca; class Cephalopoda; order Sepiida; family Sepiidae; genus Ascarosepion; species Ascarosepion bandense. Next base: position 3,544,299 of record JBBBDQ010030258.1, on the reverse strand, counting down.
CCCCAAGCAAGGCATTCCACTGCCACTATTGCGCAGGGGGTTACATAGGGGAAGGTGAAGAGAAAGAGAGGTTAGATATAGGAAATGTCAGAAGGAGGGTGATAGACAGGTAAGGATACTGAGGCTGAGGGTTGGGCAGATGGAAAGAGTGTTTGAAAGAATGGATGCGAGTTAGTGCGTTAGGAGGTGTTTGTTGACCTTATATTTAAACTCCTGGAGATTGTAGCTGTCGGAGAAGCAATCATGTGGAAGGGAATTCCACAGGTGGGAAGTGCGAGAAAAGAAGCTGTTGGAGAAGAAATTGCGGTTACATCTTATCGGTTTTACTGTAAGAGGGTGGGACCTAGTTGCTAATCTAGTATCTCGTGCAAATTCGTACCTAGAGGGCACCAGTGATCTAAGTTCATCGGAGCAGAAGCCGTGAAAGTATTTATAGAAGAGGCACAGGGAGGCCACGTCACGTCATTGAGAGAGTGACTGCAGCTGGTCTATAATATTCAAAGTTTGGGTGTGAGTATCCATTTGAAACCCTGAAATTATATATATATAGTAAAAGTGTTATTTTTGTGTATTAAAAAGCTCTCTCAAATTACTATTTAAAATTGAACACTCTTATTTATATAAGAAATATACAAATCATATAATTCAAATAAATAAAACTTATTTAAAAACATAAAATTACTAGAATATATTTCAATGTGAAAAAAATTCTCCATAAAGATCTAGTGACAATAGTCAATAAATTAATAAAGTTTTAAATATCTATACATGTCAAAAATACAAAAATGGACATTGAGGTCAATGTTCAGTGGCAACAGACCTTCATGCTTAAATGCAATCTTTAGGCTTGAAAACAGACTATCATAACTAGGCTGCTGACCATTATATATATATATATATATATATATATATGAGCAAAAAAGTGAATGAATAATCAGGAAACCTGATAATGATAACAATATTGGTATGATGAACAAAATCTGTTTCTTATAAAATTAACAAAGATCTGTTTCAGAATTAAAAATTAAATGTCAAAACTCAAAAAAACTATGAGTAGCTTCAAAACATTTTACTTCGAATCAAGTTTACAAATAGAAAGATTTCAAGTAAATTTTTTTTCCTTTTCAAATATAACATTATTCACACCTTAGAATTTGATGATTTCATTTGAGCAGGCAATAAAGGTGGATTTTGATAATTAAAGATATTTAAAACAATAAAAACACAAGATTACATTGGAAGGTAACTTAAAATTTGCATCTAGGCTATATTTTGTGTTACCTCAAATGAACAGGTTTTATTATGATCATGATGCGAAAAGTATTGTTGTCTGGACCAGTGAGATATTTGGAATTTGGACAATTTAGATCAGAATATGGAAGTATGTGATCAATATTGTGAACTAAGCGGTGTTCATCAAACAAACAAGTCTTGGAAGCAATTGTTCGTATGTAGTCAGCACCAGCTTGAATTCTAGCTGCTAGCACCGTTATATGGACATGGCGTCTTATTTCAGACATTGCTTTTACGGACAGACGGATAGTTTTATAAGCCCTAGACTCGATCTCAAAGTTTTGTTGCAGCCCAATCATCATGCAGCTGCCAAAGAGCACCCCTTTTGGATAAAGATCAACATGCCAATCTAAGCAACAATTTTCGTCAGTTTCAGAGCTGCTAATTGGAGTTGAAAAGAAAGCTGCTCTCACATCATATTCAGAGAGTTCATTGTAGTTGTCAATCATTAATTCCGTGCTCCAGATGTCGCTAGTATAGTTTCGAGGTTCATACTGTAGACTCTCACCACTAATACTGTCAAGGATGAAACGTTCTTTACCACTGGCTGAGTGATACTTCATTGCATGGTTTATTTTCTCATTGAACACAGTCTTGAACTGTTGGACAAATGAATCTTGTTTCATTGCCTGAAGTTGTGATAGTCTCATCATTGAAAAACGGATATATGGGATAGTCTGTAGCACCAGTTGTTTCATATAATCTTCTTGGTTCATACAAGTCTTGTCTCTCTGTGAAAGAATCCACTTCTTCACGCCAAGAAACAAGTTGTGCTCATCATGAACAATCAGATCGGAACTTTTAAGAAATGAAATTAAAAAGTCCACAGACATTACAGAGAAATCAGGAACAGAGATTATTTTTTGGAAGTTCATTGAAATAAATTCACGACAACATCTTTCTACTTCTTTGTGCCCACACAGCACCGAGTACTGAAGCCATGACACTGCTGTGGTTGGTGTTTCTGTCAGCATGCAATGATTGCACATGAAATCAGCACAGATATCGCTTAGGTCATCAATGCCATATTTGTCTGCTAGAGTTAGAAGAGGCAGCACAGACTCATGAGTTAGGTGAATAGAACCAGTGTAGATGTATTTCATGAAATCTTGGAATACTTGGATACATTCAGGTTCTTCTTTGAGGACAATGCGCTCTTTGTAAGACTCTGGCCATTGAGGGTTTGTCAGCATTGTTTTGAAAACGTCACTGCACATACTCAAGATCAGCTTGTGTACAAGGAAGACTTTGCGGCCAACGACAAGCTGCACATCACTGAGCTCAGGGTCTGAGTACAGAGAGAAAAGTCTCTGCAACATGATGCGAAAGTTGTCGACATGCTGGCCGGTGTCCAAGCCAAACCAAGTCTTCTTGGTGGGTGGAGCTCCTTCATTGTAATCTGTACAGCAAGCACAGCACTCACGCACACACTGGCCTAGTAAATGAGATGTTTTCCAATCACCCAAAGCTGAAATGACAATAAATTTAATGTTAGATTCATGGTAATTACTGGATAAAAAAAAATTAAAAAAAATATATATATATATATATTGTAAGAATTTAAGATGTTTTTCTTTTTTAAATATGAATATTTCTCATCTGTTACAAATTCTAGAAAATAAAAATTAAAAATTTAAGGTCAAAATTTAGAAATATCCCTTTTGAATGTTTTATAAGAAAGTTTAAAACAAGAAAATACAGTTATTCAGTTATTTCCTAAAAACACACACACACACGTTTTCAATGACATTAAAAAATATCTTTTGGAAAATATGAATTAGATTTTAAAAATCTCCAATTTCCAATTCAATATTAATTGCCTTAGAAGCATTTTCACATTAAAAAGTGGAAAAAATACCGTTACATGTTTTGTAGAGGGACAAAATTCATGTGTGAAAGAAATTTTTTTATACAATTGTGTACTGGTCTAATTTAATTACGAACAAAAACTAAGCAATTAAATATATAGACAGTGATAGCATTCTAAATTTCTAGGAACCCATTCTATAAAGGCAGGTATCAAAAAGAATTAAACCATTTTCATAATTTAATAGAAAACATTTATTTATTAAGAAGATATTTGCAGATTGAAAATCTGTTCTCATCATATTTCTGTTCAGAAGTAAGATGCTTTTTGACTCTAGTATCATCTGTTGCGCTGCGTTTTTTTTTGTCACATTCAAACTGAATTGCTGCAGTCCAAAAGATCTAATGGAAGACCCATCAAATTTATGATTAGAAGACTTGCGATATTTATTTTCACTAAGTGTAACTAAAATGTTACCTAAACCATTGGCTATTTATATATAAGATTATTTTTTGATAATCCAACAACCAGTTTGCTAAGCTCTTATAATTTTAAGAATCAATCAATAGCCACTATTGTGTGTGTGTGTGTGTGTGTGTGTGTGTGTGTGTGTGTGTGTATATATATATATATATATATATATATATATATATATACACATACACACACACTCCCGATCAAAAATTTAAGACCACTTAAAAATCTTTAAAAGAAATTTTTTTTTTACAGATAGATTTTAAACTCCTCCCACTTAAGGTTACCAATACTACAATCTAAAAGGTTATAGAAACAAAAAGCTACATTCCAAACAGTTTATTTAGAAATTTACATTTTTATAAAATGAGGCGATTTACACATGATCAAAATTATAAGACCAGAGACAAAAATTCTACGAAATTGTACAAAAAGTGTATGAAAATATTTAACAACCAAATTTAATAATGAAGTCTACCTCCACTGCTTTTGATGACTTCAAAAATTCTGTCGGGCATGCTAGAAATAAGCGTTTCCATTAAGGTGCAGGGGATGTTGCTCCAGCTTCTGAAGATGGCTTCACGAAGTTCATTTTTTGTTGAATATTGTTTGCCATTTCAATAAACATCTCTTGTCATCCATCCCCAAACATTTTCAATTGGGTTCAAGTCCGGTGAGCATGCAGGATGTCCCAAGAGATGGACCCCATTTTCTTGTAGAAAGGTCAAGGTCCGTCTTGCAGCATGGATTGCAGCATTATTCTGTTGGAATAACCATCCATCCCCACACAAACGATGGCCCTCCATCATCAAAGATGCTTTTTGTAGCATGTTAATACAACCAGCCGCTCTCTGATGAACCTGCATCGCCTCGAGCTCCATCGTCCCTCTGTAAGAAAAGGCACCCCATGCCATTAGGGACCCTCCACCACTATGACATGCAGAGAAAATTTCAGGTGGCATGTTTTTGTTATATCAATATCGTTGGAAGCCATCAGGACCATAGAGATTGAATTTTTTCTCATCAGAAAACAGGACTTTCTTCCACTTCTCAATGTCCCATGTTTGGTATTCACAACCAAACTTTAAGTAGCCCACCTTGTGACGTGGAAGCAGCCGAGGAATTTGTTTACGCTTTTTATTTACCATGCCTTTTTGTCTTAAGTGTCGTCTGATGATTACGGGACTGCAATCAGCATCTGTGACTGCCTTAATTTGACTAGAAGAAAGTCCCCCGTCTTTCATAACAACCCGTCTTATTCTCCTACTCAATGCAGGAGAAATTTTTTGGGGCCTACCAGAGGATTTTGCTTTTCCATAATTCTCACTGTTCTTTAGAAAGTTGCAAATCACAGTTTTACTGCAATTTATCTTAGCTGCGATCACCCGCTGTGACAAATCTTGTTTATGGAATTCGAGAACACTCAACTTTGGTAAGTTTGCTTGCTTTAGGCATGATAACACCTTTACGCAGTGATTGCTAATCTCTAACTGAACTAAAAACATTGGAATTGCCATAGATCTAACAATTTATACCCCTGGTCTTATAATTTTGATCATGTGTAAATCGCCTCATTTTATAAAAATGTAAATTTCTAAATAAAATATTTGGAATGTAGCTTTTGTTTTCCATAACCTTTTAGATTGTAGTATTGGTAACCTTAAGTGGGAGGAGTTTAAAATCTATCCATAAAAAAAGAAAATTCTTTTTAAAGATTTTTAAGTGGTCTTAAATCTTTGATCAGGAGTATATATATATATATATATATATATATATATTTGGACAGCAATCTTTCTTTTAAACATGTTTCATTAAAAATGACCAACCAGGGAGATTTTATTAATTATTTACTTCATTTTTCACACATGCACTCACATTCGAATATTAAAATATAATATATAATATATAAGCTAAAGTTTAAAATAATCTGAGGGCTCAGTTTTATATTTTACCTGCCTGACGATTATGCTAACAGCATGAAACCAAGTAACAAATTTTGATGACCATTTAATATTATAATATACTATTTATATATAAATAACTGAATGATGAAATTGAAAAAACTCCTATATAACATGTTTTTTCTACAGACAAAATGTGTAATAGGAAATTTTTCTTTTTCCACTTTATCATTTAATTATTCACCATTTTGTATGTGTGTGTGTGTGTGTGTATGAATAAAAATAGAAGATGCAGACACAGGAATCAATACTGCATGGTGATTGTTGGTTTCACACCAAAGGTTTGAATATTGCTTGACATGAAGCAAGCAGTGTTTATTCCTATCTTCATACTGTGTTTACCTATTAATACTGAGCAATATCTCCCATAAATATAGCCAATTTCATTCTATGAATTTATTTATTGACAACTTAAGATTTAGTTTGAAGATAGCACTGAGGTGTGAAACTGATAACCACCATGCAGTTTTGATTCCTAAGCCCTAAGAAGTTTTTGAAAAACTGCATTTGAAAACATTATGAAGACATTAAAAAAAAATGCACAAAAATAAAAATAAAAATTACAAGATAATATTTCTTTTTTACACTGTAAAAGATTTTAGACGCGAGAAACAGTTTCAGGGGATAACTCTCTAGTCTAGCCTTCTTTAATTTTTTTTTACTTATTCATTCAATGGTCGTGCTATGTTTAAAAATATATTAAAAAGGAAATGCATTCATGCGAAATTCAAAATAGTTTAAGTGATATATTTTTTTTTTAATCACTTCCAAAGAAAAATATTGGTTTTCATTTTCTAAAAAGAAAACGGTTTTTACTACGTTGAATACTGACCAGAACACATATCAAAAACTTTTCAGACCAAATGCAGCACCAACCAAAACCAAAATATAAGCTTTTCTCCATAAAAGATGTACTTCTTGAAAAACTGAATACAACTGAACTGAAATATCAAAGCATAATAAAGGACTCTTTGTTTAAAAGAGAAAAAAAGACACAGAAATAAAAATAAAGAATAAAATAAAAAATGAGAAGAAAAATTCAAAATTCAAAAATAAACAAACGAAAATCCCGTTGCTATATTCACTGAGCAATTTTATGCGATGAGTGAAATCACGTGACAAACCTGACTTGCAAAATGTGGTGATCGCACACTTACTGTTATCGCAAGCACATTTCAGCGAATGATTCATAATATAGTTCTGGTGCTATTAATATCGCTTACCAAAAACCGAGCCGGAATTTAGCAGACGACATTTTTTGCTTTTTTTCATTTTCGTTTTCGTCTTTTATGCGCTCGACCACTTGAAGAAGAATCACTTCATAACTTTTTCGTTCACGTGACCAAAAACGAAATAAGCATGGGAATTATTTTTTATTAGTTAAAAATGAAATGACCAGCAGACCACTATCGATCGTATTCTCAAGTTTCAATTTAAGAAGTTTAAAAGATGCCATGAGTGACGAAATTTAAAACGAGATATTTGTTTTCCTCACAGTAAATAATATTTTTATTTAAGAAATATTTATTTACCAAATTTGTTTTAGATGCTTCGCAGCGTAATAGCAACATTTTAAAATTTTTTTTAACATTTAATTTAATTTTTACAAAAATTCAAATTGATTAAAAAAAAAAAATTTTTTTTTTTGACGTCTACAACCTAATTTAAATCTTGACAATAAAAGGAGAAAAATAAAACAACTTTCAAGAAAAAAAAGTTTTTTTTAGAGAATTGTGTATTCAACAAACACTCCTTCCTATCCAACGTTTTGAGGCGAATTTCAATTTTTTATTTATGTTTTTAAATCAGTCTGATTATGATATCAATATTTTCCCCATTAAAACAACAACAAAAAAAGCAATGCAATATCACACTGGTGAGTCACTGGATTAAAAGAAATGAAAATAAAATCCTCAACTGAATTGACAAAAAAACTCATATAAACTAAACAGAAACTTTGTCAATTATGTATCACTTAAAAAAAAAAATAAAGACAACCAATGAAGACAAGCGCAATGATTTGTCAGTTACCTATGTCGTAAAAATGACTAACGAGATAATTTCAGTTCCTCTCATAAGAATTTAGCATTAAAATGTTTCCACTGTGATACTTACTCTGTAACACAAAAAACGAGCTTGTAAAAAGAAACGAGATATTAAGACATGTCCCTCTCAATTTTGTCAAAGACGAGAAAATGGCGTCAAGTACACCCAGATCTTTCAATGAATCTCGTTAATATTTTATCTTATAAAAACATTTAAATAAACAAATAAATATTCCTTTAACAACATAGGTATCTTAAACGTGTAGTCTTCTTGAAAGAGTCCTTTTTTCTTCAAATTGTCAGTGTCTCTATTTTTTTTAATTCCTTAATTTTACAGGTACTTTAAAAATAAAAAGTAAAAATTAAAATATAGAAAATTAAATAAATTCTAAAAATATTTTAATTCTTTAAAATATTTATTTCCTGTTACTGGGCCTTTATTTCATTTTCTGCTATAAAAAAAAAAAAAGCGTCAAGCTTTCTTTATGAACACTCCATCAACAAGTCAATTCAAAAAGAAAAATAACCCCAAAAAACAAGCATGTACTTTCAGTGATAAGATATTCTTTTAGTCACGCCAATGTGAATAGAATTTTTAATTATTGAAAGCGCACAAGTAATTTTAAGGACAAGAAATCGAAATTTCAAGTTTGTTTTGTGATGTGGCCACGTGACCAAAACATTTTTTTTTACTGCTTGCATAATTTCAAATTTGACTAATTTCCGTAACTGCACAAGTTTTACGATGTTTTATTCCTCTTAAAAATAAAAGTTGAAAACTTCAAAGTGACAATTTTAAAAACAATTTCTACTTAAAAAAAAGAAAGTAAAAAACTTAACAATATTTTCATTTAAATTTTTTTTTTAGTCCTAAGAAAAATATTGCCTTGAAAGACTTATATAAGGGGTGATTTTTTTAAATGTGAAGAAAGCTTTGAAAAATAGAAGTTTATTTCAAAGTTTGAAATAAACTTATATTTCTCTTTTTAAAAATAAAATAGTTCGTATGATCGAATTAAGAGTTGATTGATAAAAGGAGAATGAATTGAAATGAGCAAACAGAAAGGAAACAAACACAAGAAGATCAAAGCTGGTTCTCCATGCAGCAGGTTTGACCAGAAATTGGTCAAGTCCCTTCGGCATTTAGGGAACGGCTCAGACATTGATCCTGCGTCGGGTGGGGCCTAAATGGAGATGATGCCTCACTTCCAAACTGGACTTTTTTTTCTTAGTTAGACCCCAAAATGATGAATAAAAGTGAAATATAAATATGAATTATTATTTTACTATTTTTTTTTTTGATTTCCCGCACAAGAAAGATTGTTTTATTGTCGCAATTAATGTTATTTTTATTTAAAGATAAGATTAAGAAGCAGTTTATCGTAAAAAGTTGATTTATATATTTAAAAAAAAAAAAAAGACAAAACAGCAGACTACATTACAACGTACGTCATACTCAAACAGCAAACTCATGTCATTTTCCTAGTAAATTAAAAAAAAAAAAATTGAGCAAAAACAGAACAACTTTGAAAAAGCCGTGTCGATATTCCCTCATCCAATATTTATTTTTTCAAAGAAAAGGCATGAACTCCAAATTTTCCTATGCCCACCAATGCAGACATGCTAAGTGAGTGAGTTTTAAGGTAAAAAACTCACCCACTTAGCACGCTCATTGTACCATCTGCAATATAAAATAATTACCGCCACTAAAATAAAATCAATTATTTTTCCCAAACTTACACCAGGAAATGTTTAATTTTTCATTCGAGATAAAAAAAATGAAGTTTAAATTTAAATTCAACAATACGTCAAGAAGGAAAATTAACTTGTGAGGGTTCATAATTTCCAAAAACGTTCGCACATAAGTAGTTCTTTTAAGATTCTCTAAATGAATGGAGAAAAAGGTAAAACGAATGTTAAATTCTGATAAAAAATAATCCCCTTAAAAAAAAAAAAAAAAAAAAATGCCACGGGTTTTTCTATTAAGTTTTTATTCACTGTGTTGTGGAAGTTTATTATTTTTTTTAGTTAATCAAATCGTTCAGTGCTGAAATAATATTCATATTCTTCGATCTTTGTATAAATGATTTATTTCGAATATGTATATAATAAATATTGTGAAAGACACGAAATAAAATGGGACAGTGTCTGTAAAGAAACATTTTCTAAAAAGGTAAGCAAATAAAAAGAAAAAGCTATCCACAATTTCAAGTTATGGGTGCAGGTTGGCGCAATAACAACATTAAATTTCAGTAAATTTCTAAAGACAAAATAGAAACTATCCCTTTATAAAAAAAAATTAACATTTTCATAAATCAGTTACTTTTTTTTTGTAATTAGCGTGATAATTCCGAATTTTGATTTCGAAATTAAACTTTAACCGTTGCGTCTACCGTAAAAGAAGTCTAATGAAGAAATGATATTGAAAAAAACCAAACAAACAATTATTCTTTTGCAAGTAAATATTTTTCAGCAAAAGTTTTCTTGTATAGTAGCGTGGGTGTAATTAATGCCAGTGTAAAATAGTGCCCATGCTATGTTCATTATTTTTTGTGCTTATTTTTTATTTTCTGTACTTTTTTTTTTAGTTGAATCATAATGTTTTACTTTTTTCTTGCAGAAGTCAAACCTACCTAGGTTATGGAAAACAAAAACAAAATGTGTCAGTTCAGTAGTGCTTCGAATTTCTAGATTTTAAGCAGAATTTTAGTAGTATATGTTATTTTTTTTATTTTAGGTTAATCTTTTATCGTTAATTTAATAATTAAAATTGCCATCGACATCATTTTTATTAGCTTTTAGTACCTACTTTCACTTTCGCGAAATTAATGTTTGTTTGTAAAATCAACTAGTAATTTATTTAACTCTTCTAGTCATCCGTAGACAAAATTCGTGACCATAAAAAAAAGTATACGTACTATTATCTTTTTTTTTTCCCTTCTTTTTAACGTGTTCTACTTATTTTTGAAGTAAAATTAAAAATAACAAAAACTTGCACACGTCGATAAAATACTTTTTGGGTCGTAGACTAAAGGATAGTTCTGAACGATTTTAGATTAAAAAATATATCCATAAGTAAAAAATAAGTTGTAGCGATACAATAAAAAAAATAATAGAAATTTAATTGAAATTAAAAACGTGTTATTTGTTGATGTTCAGTTTAATGCAACTTTAAGCGAAAGAGAAAATGATAACAAATTGGGGGCTCAATTTTAAAATACACAACATTCAACATTGATTAAAGAATTATGACAAAAGGGCGACCAGCAAGAAAAGAAACATCACGAAAACAAAACAAGAAAGAAGAGACTAAAAGAGAAAAGGAAAAAGAATCTGAGGACATTCCAACCATCATGAAAGAAAAAGAGGAAAAAATAAAACTAGGATATCATCCATTTTTAAATCTATTCATCTTATTCTTATTTATCAATAATGTTTTTAGTTGTTAGTACCTACCCGAGGAGGTAGTGGTAGTAGTTAGTGCACTAAACAACGATGAAGTACCTAGAGAAGTTGGCTGGCCACCTTGTATATGGAGGTACTGCATGTCTGGTGCGATGGATGGAGGAGACCAGCAACAAATTTTCCGTGACTCTTTCTTCTCTCCTTTTTTCTCTTCTCTCTCTTTGTCTTTCTCCCTAGTGTTTATTCACACCCTCTCTGTTTGAATTGTTTTTCTCCTCTCCCCGCTGCATCTCCAACTCCTCTTTCTCCGTCACTGATTCACTGTACTCTTCCTACTCCTACTAGAGTTCTCCCAATGCTTCATCTAGTCAATTACCTCCTCTTTCTACTTTCTATACCATTGACCCCACCTTTTCCTTTTTTTTTACACCTCTGATCATTAGTCTTTTTATCAATCTCTTTAATAATTGTTCAATATCTTTTGCTGTCTTTCTCTTACTAGCGTTTTTTTAATTTCCTTTTAGTCTTAATTTACCATTTTTTAAAAACTTATTCTCTGCCAATTTGTTTCCTTATGACTCTGGTTAAAATACTGTCTATCCTAACTTATTCAATAAGATTTTTTGCATTTCTATCTATCTATCTATCTATCTATCTATTGAAGAAGAGATCACGTTTTTGTTATAAACTGTTTTTGTAGTGTTTTCTATTGTAAAGTTTGCAAAAAAAATTACCTACAAAGTCTTGTTACCATAAAATAATTCTACAATGATTTCCATTTCATTGAGACATTTAGAATATTAGAAAAAGGCAACGTTTTTATTATTTATTAAGATATTACATTTTACTATTTATATTAAACTTGGAAAATTTAGACTTGTTTCTTATAAATTCAAAGTCTAAGAGAAAAACTAATCCTACTTAACCTTAAATTATCAAAACGAATTTAAACGAATAATAAAATTATTACTAAATCAAAACACACACTAAACACACAGATAGATACATAGATAGAGGGAGAGATCTAACAAAGATTTTATATTTTTCCTACATAAATTATCTTGTTTTTGTGCAAAAAGAAGCTTCAGTGGCATAGAAATCTGAATTGTCATATTTCTATTTTTTGACCAATGAAAACCCCTAAAAGAAAAGGACATTACATTTTCTAACACAGGAGTAGGATGGGTTTGGCTATTGTCCCATTCACACTCCTCTCCAGTCTTTTGAACAGGAATGGAGGTTTGTCACTTATTTCCTACTTAGGATTGAGTTTCCAGTTCATTCTAAAGTCTCTTTATGCTTAATGTCTGTGTTTTATTCAATAACTATTTCATTTTAATCTTTTTTTCTCTCTCTTCCACCAAGATGAGTAGATGTGTTCGCTTTATGTCTGGTTCACAGAGTAACCTCTACCGTCAGTGACTCTTGGACATTGTATTGGGTTAACATTAGTTAAAAAAAAAAGTAAAGATGATCTTTAGAAAATTTGAAGGATCAAATGACTGCAAAATCTGAGTGTTTTTTCCCTTTTTAATTATTGAATAAAAAATTAAGAAAATATTTTTTAATCAATGGTTTTGTGTGTAAGTGAATGCAATGAATTAAAATTCCAGTTGGGAAAGGTATTAATCCATCTCTTCCCTCCAGTTATGGGTTAAATAACAGAACAGATTGGGTTCTATAGCCTTGGCTGGAAACCAGTCTACCACAGAAAGCAATGGCTACCTACTGCGGGAAAATCTTCCGCCCAGTCATGTCTCTTTTGAGACATGTTCACCCAAGCATGTTTCACGTATGGCACTGAATTAGTAAAGTAATACTAAATTAGTACGCTCAGTTTAGAGCCTATTATTTTCTCAAAATTTTAGTAGACAGATATTCAATAAATTAAGAAAATATCTAAATTTATCAAACATCTGGCCCTGACAAACCTTTTGATGTGAAACACTTGAGTCTGCTAACCAGATAGATCACTTGTACTTTTATTTATTTATTAATTATAGCCGTAGTTATGTACTGAGCATTTTTTGGCAGAAGTTCTGCCAACCTGTAAAAACATGTGAAATTATCATAATTTTAATATATTTTCTCACTTGTATTATTATAATTATTACTACTATTACTACAACAACAATAATAATATAGATAAACAGAGAGAGGGAGAGAGGAAAATTATATGTGTACACATTGCTAGATTTGCCTATAAGCTTAGCAGGCTGAAACCTAGGGTCTCAAAATCATGGGGGCCTCCAGGTGTATAATGTTTTTGACACCATTATAGGTCTTTTTTACACATGTTGTCATAATGCATTGTAGACTGTAAACAGCCCTTCTGTAATTTTAAACACCCATCATCATCCTTGGCTTTACTCAAAACATTTAATTTAACACTCTTCCATTTTCCTCGACTCGTGAGAATGCAGTATTTAGATGAGCCTCACATGTGGTATAGCCTAGGGCCTCTCTTCATCTAAATCCAGCTCTGTGTGCACATGAGACATATTTTGATTTAAGCATTCATGTGAATGTTGTCACTTACTAATAAAGAACATAGAGTCCTTTTCAGAATAAGCATTCCTATATTATGACTGTGTGGAAAGTATCCAGCTATTTAATATTAATGAAAAATAGCTTATCTCAGACAATCAAGACTTAGTTAACTCAAAGTACTTACTTTAAGACCTACCACACTTATCATAATGTCTCTTCAATGTTAAAAACTTTAGAATCTGGATCATTAAATCATTACTTGTTACATTCTTCTTAATCTTTTTCACAGCATTTCAATGGTGATGTTAGATTTGGGAAAAACCAGAAATCTCAAAAAGTCAAATGTGGGCTATAATGGGATTGACAGACCTAGATGATAAAACCTTACACAATTTGTTAAAGAATCTATTCATTAAGTCACAGGGTGTAGAGACTAGCATCTTATTATTGACTGAGTAACCTAATAAAAGAGTTTTTGTTCATATGTTCTCAGTAAGATTTCCAAATAGTTGGATATCATCCAGGCTAGTCTCATAGGCAATTTTATAAAAACCAAATAGATCCATTCTATTATTCACTAGTAGATAATAATTGTTTATTAGGTCAGTGTACAGTTGTATTAAAAAGAGTTCAATACATATATAATGTAGAGCTTTTGAATATTTTTCATTTGGAAACCAGTTATTTATGCAACCTTAATGTTGCATAATTAACTAGTTTCCAAGTGAAATATATATATATATATATATATATATATATATATATATATATATATAAAATGTAGATTTAATAAGCCGGTTAATAAAGTCTGAAGAATAAAATGCCAACAAACTGATACCAATATTGTCAATAAAACTGATATCTAAATCTAAATCTAAATCTATCTAAACTTATTTATAAATGAAACTTTGTGTGTGTGTGTGTGTGTGTGTGTGTGTGTGTGTGTGTGTGCGCGTGTGTGTGTGTGTGTGTGTGTGTGCGCGTGTGTGTGTGTGCGCGCGTGTGTGTGTGTGTGTGCGCGCGCGTGTGCGTGTGTGTGTGTGTGTGTGTGTGCGTGTGTGCGCGTGTGTGTGTGTGTCCGTTACCTATAGATTCCGAAACAGCTGAACCGATTTTCTTGAAAATTTACACAGTTGTACTATAAGCATCTGCGAGTGTTCTTAGCTAGGTTTTGTGTCAAGGTACTCCCAATAAATATTGATAATCGATAATCGAAAAAGTCGGGTTATAGAAGGAGTGGTCCGATTTTAATCAAATTTGCTACACTCATAGACAAAGACATAAGAAACAATATTCAGAAGTTTCAAAGTTGCAGTTCTTACAATAGAGCAGAAAATCGATAATATATATATATATATATATATATATATATATATATATTAATAATATTCAAAATAATAACTAAACAGACTCTGTAAGTATCTAAATCCTAAATTTATACAAAGATAAACTTTAAGAAAAACGAATAACAGACAGAATCTAATTCCGTTAACATCCGTCGCACTAAGGCGTTGGATAAGAGGGGGGAAAAAAAAAGAAATCCGCGGAATAAAGACAAGACATATGATACTCTGCAGTAAAGAAAAAAACCCCAAACGGAACCAACCACAAAAAAAGAAGAAAAAGTGCTCGATACAAATACAAACAAATGCAAAAGTACAAATGAAAAGCAAAAGTAGAGCAAAGACACATAAAGAATCACAAGATAGCCAAAACCTACCGCGGTTTCACACAACGGCTCGTCAGGGCCTGACGAGCCGTTGTGTGAAACCGCGGTAGGTTTTGGCTATCTTGTGATTCTTTATATATATATATATATATATATATATATATATATATATATATATAAAAGGCAAGATGTTTGTGTGTGTGTGTCTGTTTATCTGTCTGTATGTCCTTTATACAAATCCACAATTTTTATCCGATTCTCACCAAACTTCTCACAAATATTCTTTAGGAAGAGTCTGAGCTCCAAGACCATGGATTAGTTTTAAAGCTTTCATTACACTCGAGCAACGCTGGGCTATAATACTGCTAGTGTATTATATTTTAACCTTTTGAGTGAAATGAAGCATGAAGAGGAAGATTTTTATGGTAGAATTTTCAAACAAGCCTGTATTTTTTTCAATGATATGAAGAATAAACAAAGAAGTAGGACTTACTCTTCCAAGGGATGTTGTTGTCGTCAGCTAGACGTCTCTCTCTGGAAATTATACTCTCTGAATAAACTCAAATCCCTGTTTAACCCTTCAATGTGTGGATTTATTTTGAAAATAAATTTAAGTTCTGATCTCTGTCTGTCTTCTCGGCTGTTGACTGAAGATGCTAAAAGTACTTATCTGATGTTATGAAACAATTAGTTGAAGTGTGTAGCGATAGAGAAATTGTTGTTGTTTCTAATGGGTTTTTTTATGGTTATTGAATCAAAGATGGAACTCCATTTCAGTTTCTTCAAAATAATTTATTTTGCATTTGTAGCAGAAAAGCAAATGTATAAGATTTGAACTGTCACAACTCAGAATCATTAGTTTGAATACTAAGTGATTTTTTTTTATATATATATAATCACTTCACTCCAAGCAAGACAGGGCCACCACTAATACACAGTGGGTTACAGTGAGAGAAAAGACAAGGTACAGGGATGTTGAAGAAAAGATAAGAGATGGATAGGAATCAAGGAGATAAAAGATGGCAATTGACATTGCATTTAAATTTTTGGAGATTGTAGCTATCAGGAAAGCAAGAAAACAGTAGAAAGCTCCACAAATGGGAAGTGTGAGAAAATAAACTATTAGACTAGAAGAGAAAATTATATTTAACTACTTTGACGGTAAAAGGGCAGGACCTAGATACCAAGTGCAAGAGGGTGTGAAATTGTTATCAATGATGATTTGTCTATAGATTTGACATGGAGGGTTTATTGCAGGTGACATTCCCTTAGTCAGGTGATGAATTCTATATCCCAGAAGATGTTAAGAGTGTGTCTAGAGTGGGAGGCTGATGTCTAACATGAAACAAGTTATTGCTGAATATGTTTCTGATTGTTTAGTTGAGTTTATATGCTGGAAATCTTTTGTTAGAACATGGGAAAGCTTGTGAATATTGTAATTAAAATAAAAAACTATGAGGATTCTAGAATTATTCTTTTTTTGTTTCATAAGTTAGAAGAGTGCTTCTATTTTGTTTGGAATCCTTAGTAACTGATTTTTTGATAGTTTTAAATGAATAATTCCTATTAAGTAGAGGTTTGAGGATTTGGTCAATGTAACCTGAAATGTGTCACGTCAGGGTTCTTATTTCAGAAGCTATTCATCAACCGGGCAGGTGGATCTTTCATATCATGCCTCTTGTGTGGGTTTCTCTATGTTTTCTATTGAGAGATTGATGATTGTGCATGTGATTACTTTTGAAAGTTTATATAATTTAGGGATGGTGTAGGTTTGGGCAAACAATGGCCTAGGGGCTGAATGCAGCCTAGCAAAAGAATTCATGCAGCCCACCAAATCATAGTAAATTTGAAAGAGAAACTTACCAAGCAATGCCAAATAATATTGTGAACATTAACATTTTATCCACAAATGGCTAATCTGGCTACTTTGTTACTACTCCAATTATTTTATTGTCTTTCGTTTGAATGATTTCAGTGTCCTTGTAGATGTCAAAGATGGGGCATTTTATTTCAGTTCAGCTTTTATTATCTTACAAACTTTAGTCAAAATGAGTGATTTGAAGCCATCTAAAAAGTGAAAGATTGAAAACAAATGCCAGGTGCTTAACAAAGAGTGGACTGAATGGTATTTCTTTACTGATGTTAAAGCTGTATATTTGAAACAGTTGCTGTCTTCAAGGAATACAATTTGAAACTGCAGTTTTAAACCAAGCACCCCAACTTTGGACACAATTTGTCAAAGCAAGAACTGTAAAAGAAGGCAATTGATCTGGTAAAATGTTTGAAGCAAGAACAGAACATATTTGAGAAAACTCCATCTTTACAAAAATATGTGACAAAGGCAAGTTTTGTATTAGAAAACAAAATTGCAAAACAAAACAAGTCATTTACAGAAGCAGAATGCAGTAAAGATTACATGGTTGATTCTGTCAGTGTTGTGTGTCCTGAAGTTAAATCAAAAGTAGATTGATTGATTAATTGATTGATTTTTTGGGGCTTTACGGCATATCAACCACTGTGGGGTCATTCAATGCCAATGTGATATTATGTATATATGTTGTTTTGTTTGGTTCTGTAATATATTTCCGCTGTATAGTTGGTTTGGTAGCTATTTGTTTGTTTGCTGTTTTTGTTTGTTTTGTTTAGAGAAGTTTGAACAGTTTCGTCTCTTTTAAATATTGTATAATTTGGTGAGGTTTTACTTTTTGAAACACTTTGCGAATGTTTGTTGTTTTGTAATATTTCCTTTGGATGTTTTGTACTTTTTATATTCTATTAGTATATGTTTTATTGTTATCTGCTGGTTGCAGAGTGTGCATTTGGGTGCTTCTGTAGCTTCGATCAGATATGAGTGGGTTAGTTTTGTATGTTCAATTCGAATTCTATTTAGTAGAATCTCTTCTCTTCATCCCTCCATTGTTTGTTTGTTGCATAGATGTAATTGCAATGAATATTTAAGAACAGCCGTTAACATCCAATGGTATTTTTCAGTGGTTTTTTAGAGCTTTTGATGAGAACACTGATATTCAGGATACTGTTCAGGTACTAATATATATCAGAAGAATTGACAAATATTTTGAAGTTAACACATCACTCAATAAATTCCTGGTCTACCTAATAAAACAACAACTTTTAGGCAAAATACGACTCTATGGTTCTTGCTTTTTTAAGGTAATTGATGAACAAAATACAATGCGTATCCCAAAATACAGAGGCCAAAACCTTGCCTACTAATGTTTGCATCTTTGATCATTTTGGATAGCTTTTACCTGCTGCTGTCCACTCAACTGACTGCCAATTTGACTCCAGAGTGAAGTAGTGGCTCCATGTTTCATCCATTGTCACATATTTGCACAAAACTCCTTGTTACATTGAAACAGCTGCAAACAACACTCAGAATTGTCGACATGGTGTTGTTTTTGATCGACTGTAAGCAAACGCATCATTTGTGTCTGTACGACTGCATTTAAAGTCAGCATACCACCTCTTAACCATTGTTTCTGATAGAGCAGAGTTTGTATAACACTTATCAAGCCATTGCTTTGCTTGAATAGTTTTTTTTCTATCAGAAAGCAATGCTTTACCAACAAACAAAATTCAGATTTCTTCATTGTTTGGAAAATTTGCAACAGTAGCTTCACTTAAATAATTGTAATTTGTAAACTAATAATCTGATTGAGCCCAAATTTTGTCATGTACCATTTGAAGGTTAGTACTTCAAAAAAATTATATGGATTTTTTATTAGTGGCACCATCTATATGTCAGTCTCGGGACTTATTGAGCGATGTGTTACAGAGGAATTGTTATCTATGAAGTCTCTCAAAGACACTGTTACTGGAAAAGATTTGTACAACAGTAACATTAATAGTTTAATCAAGTCTAGATTAAGCCTGCATAAAGTGGCAAGTATTAAAGTGGTGCTCCTTCACTCATAGGCAAACATTGTGACCTTGTGACCTTGATGAATGATAAACTCAAAGAAGATTTTCTATCATACAGATTGTCTCTTCACTGCATGATACATCAAGAAAGCCTCCGTAAGTCTTCTTTAAAACTCAAATATGTTATGGATCCAGTGGTTTGTGCAGAGAATTCAATAAGAGCACAGGGATGCAAGCACAGGCTATTCCAAAGTTTCTTGGAAGACATTGAGGCATATTTTACTGATGTGCTGTACCACACAAATATATACTGGCTAAACATATGAAAAACTAGCAGTATAGCCCGGTGTTGCTCGGGTGTAATGAAAGCTTTAAAACTAATCCATGGTCCTGGAGCTCAGACTCAGCCTAAAGAATATTTGTGAGAAGTTTGGTGAGAATCGGATAAAAATTGTGGATTTGTATAAAGGACATACAGATAGATAAATAGACACACACACAAACATATTGCCTTTTATATATATATATATTATCAATTTTCTGCACTATTGTAAGAACTGCAACTTTGAAACTTCTGTATATCGTTTCTTATATCTTTGTCTATGAGTGTATCAAATTTGATTAAAATCGGACTACTCCTTCTATAACCCGATTTTTTCGATTATCGATTATCAATATTTATTGGGGGTACCTCGACACAAAACCTAGCTAAGAACACTCGCAGACGCTTATAGTACAACTCTGTAAATTTTCAAGGAAATCAGTTCAGCCGTTTCGGAGTCTATAGGTCACGGACACACACAGACACACAGACACACACACACAGAGACAAGGTTCCATTTATAAATAAGTTTAGATACTAATAAGGGTGTGGTGCCTTAAAGCAGAGATTGTCATGTTTTTTTTTAATATGAAAGAAATCTCTTGTGACTTTTCAAAGGAAATAGAGAGTGATGAATGGGTTTGTGATTTTGCATTCACTATAGACATTATGCAAAAGCTGAATGAGTTAAACACAAAACTACAAGGCAAAGATGCATTTACTCATGAATATACATAAAAGAAAAAACTCTTCAATCAAAACTTAAACTTTTTGCCAAGCAGCTTAAAGAGCAAAACTTTGCTCCTTTTCCTCTGTTGAAGACACAAGCTGTTACACAAGCATTATTAGACAAGTACAGTTCCCAGCTAATAGATCTAAAAAATATTTATCAGAAGATTCAATGATTTCAAGAACAGTTCAATTTTATCACCTCATCTTTTGCCTGTGACATTGAAACTGAAGAACTGTAGGTGGAACTGATTGATTTACAAGCCAACAACGCTTTGAAGCGGCTATATGAAAATAAACTGCTGGTCAAGTTTTATGCATTTCTGCACTCAGAAAAGTTTAAAAATCTAAAAAATTTTGCAAGTAAGATGTTTGTCTTGTTTGCATCAATTTGCATTTATGAACAGACTTTCTTCATATTGAAAGTTATCAAGTCAAAGAACAGATCCCTTCTCACAGACTTGAATCTTTAGTCAAGCAACTAGATACCTAATTTTAACAAACTGGTAAGTGATTGCAGTCAGATGCATCATTATCATTGAGTCATTGAGATCCTTCTGTTGCTGAGTTACTTTGCTATTGAGTCATTGAGATCCTTCTCTTGCTGAGTTACTTTGCTATTGAGTCATTGAGATCCTTCTGTTGCTGAGTTACTTTGCTATTGAGTCATTGAGATCCTTCTGTTGCTGAGTTACTTTGCTATTGAGTCATTGAGATCCTTCTGTTGCTGAGTTACTTTGCTGATGAGGTCATTGAGATCCTTCTGTTGTTGAGTTACTTTGCTATTGAGTCGTGAGATCCTTCTGTTGCTGAGTTACTTTGCTATTGAGTCATTGAGATACTTCTGTTGCTGAGTTACTTTGCTATTGAGTCATTGAGATACTTCTGTTGCTGAGTTACTTTGCTATTGAGTCATTGAGATCCTTCTGTTGCACAAGTTCTTGCTGTTATTGAGTCATTGAGATACTTCTGTTGCTGAGTTACTTTGCTATTGAGTCATTGAGATCCTTCTGTTGCTGAGTTACTTTGCTATTATTGAGTCATTGAGATCCTTCTGTTGCTGAGTTACTTTGCTATTGAGTCATTGAGATCCTTCTGTTGTTGATTGCATATTGGTGTTGAATACTTCCTTTGGAGATTTGCCTTTTATTAGGTCAGTGAGGTCCTTCACCTTTGCAAGTTACTTCCTGTATTGAGTCATTGAGATACTTCTGTTGCTGAGTTGCTGTTATTAGGTCATTGAGATCCTTCTGTTGCTGAGTTACTTTGCTATTGGAGTCATTGAGATCCTTCTGTTGTTGAGTTACTTTGCTATTAGTCATTGAGATACTTCTGTTGCTGAGTTGCTTTGCTATTAGAGTCATTGAGATCCTTCTGTTGTTGAGTTCTTTTATATTGATCATTGAGATCCTTCTGTTGCTGAGTTACTTTGCTATTGAGTCATTGAGATACTTCTGTTGCTGAGTTACTTTTGCTATTGAGTCATTGAGATCCTTCTGTTGCTGAGTTACTTTGCTATTGAGTCATTGAGATCCTTCTGTTGCTGAGTTACTTTGCTATTGAGTCGATGAGATCCTTCTGTTGCTGAGTTACTTTGCTATTGAGTCATTGAGATCCTTCTGTTGCTGAGTTCCTTGCTATTGATCATTGAGATCCTTCTCTGTTGCTGAGTTACTTTGCTATTGAGTCATTGAATCCTTCTGTTGTTGAGTTACTTTGCTATTGAGTCATTGAGATACTTCTGTTGCTGAGTTACTTTGCTATTGAGTCATTGAGATCCTTCTGTTGTTGAGTTACTTTGCTATTGAGTCATTGAGATCCTTCTGTTGCTGAGTTACTTTGCTATTGAGTCATTGAGATACTTCTGTTGCTGAGGTTACTTTGCTGTTAGGGTCATTGAGATACTTCTGTTGCTGAGTTACTTTGCTATTGAGTCATTGAGATCCTTCTGTTGTTGAGTTACTTTGCTATTGAGTCATTGAGATACTTCTGTTGCTGAGTTACTTTGCTATTGAGTCATTGAGATCCTTCTGTTGCTGAGTTACTTTGCTATTGAGTCATTGAGATCCTTCTGTTGTTGAGTTACTTTGCTATTGAGTCATTGAGATCTGTTCTTTATAGTTACTTGCTATTGAGTCATTGAGATCCTTCTGTTGTTGAGTTACTTTTGCTATTGAGTCATTGAGATCCTTCTGTTGCTGAGTTACTTTGCTATTGAGTCATTGAGATACTTCTGTTGCTGAGTTACTTTGCTATTGAGTCATTGAGATACTTCTGTTGCTGAGTTACTTTTTGCTATTGATCATTGAGATCCTTCTGTTGTTGAGTTACTTTGCTATTGAGTCATTGAGATACTTCTGTTGCTGAGTTACTTTGCTATTGAGTCATTGAATCCTTCTGTTGCTGAGTTACTTTTGCTATTGAGTCATTGAGATCCTTCTGTTGTTGAGTTACTTTGCTATTGAGTCATTGAGATACTTCTGTTGCTGAGTTACTTTGCTATTGAGTCATTGAGATCCTTCTGTTGTTGAGTTACTTGCTATTGAGTCATTGAGATCCTTCTGTTGCTGAGTTACTTTGCTATTGAGTCATTGAGATACTTCTGTTGCTGAGTTACTTTGCTATTGAGTCATTGAGATCCTTCTGTTGCTGAGTTACTTTGCTATTGAGTCATTGAGATCCTTCTGTTGCTGAGGAGTTACTTTGCTATTGAGTCATTGAGATCCTTCTGTTGCTGAGTTACTTTGCTATTGAGTCATTGAGATCCTTCTGTTGCTGAGTTACTTTGCTATTGAGTCATTTGAGATCCTTCTGTTGCTGAGTTACTTTGCTATTGAGTCATTGAGATCCTTCTGTTGCTGAGTTACTTTGCTATTGAGTCATTGAGATCCTTCTGTTGCTGAGTTACTTTGCTATTGAGTCATTGAGATCCTTCTGTTGCTGAGTTACTTTGCTATTGAGTCATTGAGGATCCTTCTGTTGCTGAGTTGCTGCTATTGAGTCATTGAGATCCTTCTGTTGCTGAGTTACTTTGCTATTGAGTCATTGAGATCCTTCTGTTGCTGAGTTACTTTGCTATTGAGTCGCTGAGATCCTTCTGTTGCTGAGTTACTTTGCTATTGAGTCATTGAGATCCTTCTGTTGCTGAGTTGCTTTGCTATTGAGTCATTGAGATCCTTCTGTTGCTGGAAGTTACTTTGCTAATGAGTCATTGAGATCCTTCTGTTGCTGAGTTGCTTTGCTATTGAGTCATTGAGATCCTTCTGTTGCTGAGTTACTTTGCTATTGAGTCATTGAGATCCTTCTGTTGCTGAGTTACTTTGCTATTGAGTCATTGAGATCCTTCTGTTGCTGGGGTGCCTTGCTATTGAGTCATTGAGATCCTTCTGTTGCTGAGTTACTTTGCTATTGAGTCATTGAGATCCTTCTGTTGCTGAGTTACTTTGCTATTGAGTCATTGAGATCCTTCTGTTGCTGAGTTACTTTGCTATTGAGTCATTGAGATCCTTCTGTTGCTGAGTTACTTTGCTATTGAGTCATTGAGATCCTTCTGTTGCTGAGTTACTTTGCTATTGAGTCATTGAGATCCTTCTGTTGCTGAGTTACTTTGCTATTGAGTCATTGAGATCCTTCTGTTGCTGGTACTTTGCTATTGAGTCATTGAGATCCTTCTGTTGCTGAGTTACTTTGCTATTGAGTCATTGAGATCCTTCTGTTGTTGAGTTACTTTGCTATTGAGTCATTGAGATACTTCTGTTGCTGAGTTACTTTGCTATTGAGTCATTGAGATCCTTCTGTTGTTGTGGCAGGTTACTTTGCTATTGAGTCATTGAGATCCTTCTGTTGCTGAGTTACTTTGCTATTGAGTCATTGAGATACTTCTGTTGCTGAGTTACTTTGCTATTGAGTCATTGAGATACTTCTGTTGCTGAGTTACTTTGCTATTGAGTCATTGAGATCCTTCTGTTGTTGAGTTACTTTGCTATTGAGTCATTGAGATACTTCTGTTGCTGAGTTACTTTGCTATTAGAGTCATTGAGATCCTTGTTGCTGAGTTACTTTGCTATTGAGTCATTGAGATCCTTCTGTTGTTGAGTTACTTTTGCTATTGAGTCATTGAGATACTTCTGTTGCTGAGTTGCTATTAGATCAATGAAGAGATCCTTCTGTTGTTGATTTCTTTGCTATTAGTGTTGAATCCTTCTGTTGCTGAGTTACTTTGCTATTGAGTCATTGAGATACTTCTGTTGCTGAGTTACTTTGCTATTGAGTCATTGAGATACTTCTGTTGCTGAGTTACTTTGCTATTGAGTCATTGAGATCCTTCTGTTGTTGAGTTGCTTGCTATTGAGTCATTGAGATACTTCTGTTGCTGAGTTACTTTGCTATTGAGTCATTGAGATCCTTCTGTTGCTGAGTTACTTTGCTATTGAGTCATTGAGATCCTTCTGTTGTTGGGGTGCTTTTACTGTTAGAGTCAGCTGAGATCCTTCTGTTGTTGGGTCTTTTGCTATTGAGTCATTGAGATACTTCTGTTGCCAGGTTACTTTGCTATTGAGTCATTGAGATCCTTCTGTTGTTGAGTTACTTTGCTATTGAGTCATTGAGATACTTCTGTTGCTGAGTTACTTTGCTATTGAGTCATTGAGATCCTTCTGTTGCTGAGTTACTTTGCTATTGAGTCATTGAGATCCTTCTGTTGTTGAGTTACTTTGCTATTGAGTCATTGAGATACTTCTGTTGCTGAGTTACTTTGCTATTGAGTCATTGAGATCCTTCTGTTGTTGAGTTACTTTGCTATTGAGTCATTGAATATTGTTGCATTGTTACTATTGGTGTTGAGAATCTCTTCTGTTGCTGAGTTACTTTGCTATTGAGTCATTGAGATCCTTCTGTTGCTGAGTTACTTTGCTATTGAGTCATTGAGATCCTTCTGTTGCTGAGTTACTTTGCTATTGAGTCATTGAGATCCTTCTGTTGCTGAATTTCTGCTAGCTGTTAGGTCATTGAGATCCTTCTGTTGCTGAGTTGCTTGCTATTGAGTCATTGAGATCCTTCTGTTGCTGAGTTACTTTGCTGTTGATCATTGAGATCCTTCTGTTTGAGTTATAGTCCTTTGAATAGTCTTCTGTTGCTAGGATTGTTACACTGTCAGTCATTTGAATCCTTCTGTTGAGTTACTTTGCTATTGAGTCATTGAGATCCTTCTGTTGCTGAGTTACTTTGCTATTGAGTCATTGAGATCCTTCTGTTGCTGAGTTACTTTGCTATTGATCATTAGAGATCCTTCTGTTGCTGAGTTACTTTGCTATTGAGTCATTGAGATCCTTCTGTTGCTGAGTTGCTTTTGCTATTAAAGTCATTGAGATCCTTCTGTTGCTGAGTTACTTTGCTATTGAGTCATTGAGATCCTTCTGATTTGCTGAGTTACTTTGCTAGTCATTGAGATCCTTCTGTTGCTGAGTTACTTTGCTGTTAGTCATTGAGATCCTTCTGTTGCTGAGTTACTTTGCTATTGGTGCATTGAGATCCTTCTGTTGCTGAGTTACTGCTATTAGTCATTGAGATCCTTCTGTTGCTAGGTTACTGCTATTGAGTCATTGAGATCCTTCTGTTGCTGAGTTGCTTGCTATTGAGTCATTGAGATCCTTCTGTTGCTGAGTTACTTTGCTATTGAGTCATTGAGATCCTTCTGTTGCTGAGTTACTTTGCTATTGAGTCATTGAGATCCTTCTGTTGCTGAGTTACTTTGCTATTGAGTCATTGAGATCCTTCTGTTGCTGGTTACTTTGCTATTGGGTACATTGAGATCCTTCTGTTGCTGAGTTACTTTGCTATTGAGTCATTGAGATCCTTCTGTTGCTGAGTTACTTTGCTATTGAGTCATTGAGATCTGTTGCTGAGTTACTTTGCTATTGGAGTCATTGAGATCCTTCTGTTGCTGAGTTACTTTGCTATTGAGTCATTGAGATCCTTCTGTTGCTGAGTTACTTTGCTATTGAGTCATTGAGATCCTTCTGTTGCTGAGTTACTTTGCTTTATTGAGTCATTGAGATCCTTCTGTTGCTGAGTTACTTTGCTTTTCAAATAAATATTTTTTCTACTTTATAATATTAATAAAAATAATTCCTTTTTTTTCTTAAAACAAAGTTCTTTTGTCTTTTAAATGTGTTTGATGTAAAGCTCCTACTTAAAAATACTTATAAATAAAAATTGTTTTTCTTTAAAGTTTAAACTGTTATTTTGTCTTTCAAATAAATGCATTTCAAATGAATCTTCTACAGTATTTTAAAATATTTGTAGAGTTCAGAATGCCACTATGTGTTCCTTGCGGGGTCACTATTCATGTAGGTTTCAGAATTCTACTGCGTGTTCCTTATCAGATCCCTGCTCCCATCAGATTGATTTTGGCCAGTCAAGAAATGTGGATAAGTACTTATATCAGGTCACATGACCAACTCCAACTGCATGTCCATTTTTTAGGTGTTAAGAAAATTTGACAGGGGTCATAGTTCAATTTGTTATTTCCTGTCCAATCAGAATTCAGAATCTTAATTTTCACACTGGTTTGTGAAATTTGACTTGGTCTTGTTTTTTTCAAAATGTTTTCAGTCATTCTGATTTTGTGAGTGTGCAATTCTACATTTTTTTGTTTTCATTATTTGTTGGAATGATATAGGATTTGTATCTTATATATTAATAACCAAAAAGTAATTCCATTTTTTTCTTTAAAAGCCTTTTATTTTGTCTATTTAGATATTAATTATTTTGGTCAATATATTATGCAGCCCTATAAAATTATGAATTTTTTTAATGTGGTCCGTGCACTGAAAAGTTTGACAATCCCTGGTGTAGAATGTGCTGGGTTTAGTTTTTTTCCAAGACTAGAGCTTTAATTTCTGCCTGTATACTTTGGTCTAAATGGCTGATTAGAGTGTGGAGTTCTGATGTGAAATGTTTAGTGGGATCACGGGTGAGTTTTTGTAAAAATTTTAATCTTTGAGCTGATTTAAACCAGTGGAAATATACAAAAACTACCAGAGACTGGTTTTGTAACCTAAAAATCAAATTATAAGTGCAAATTTGTACAACTAGATATACAGGGTGAAAATATTTTATATCTTCATCCTTAGTTCTGAATTGGTTCTTTCTACTATGATTATACTTATTTTGCCTAGTTCACTTTTAGTTGGGTTTATGTGTCTGCTTGTTTGTTTTGAAGTTTTCCTTGTGTTTTTTTTTTTTTAATAATTGTTTATCCAATACAAGACCCAATAACCACTCAAGGTAGAGGATTACTGCATGGAGTTGTATTAGCATAAGAATGGACAAGAGTTAGGAGTACAGAACTGAAGTAGACTTTAGAAGGAACTGGAAACCCAATTCTAAACAGGAAACAAGAGAAAAAAAAAACCTACTCCTGTAGAAAAGACTGGGAGGGAGTGTGAACCTGACAATAGGCAAACTTATTTACAGTTAAAAACAACAAATATCTGAAAACCTTTTTAATGCAAATAAAAAATATATAAAGTATTTTTCTTAAAACAAGCTTTGTTTATATCAAATATATGCAAAACAATGAACATAGTGTTTTGATAAAGATGACAGGCTCATTCCAAATGCCTGTTGAAAAAAATTACTAATCTTGTTATCTTATTCTTATCATTCAAACAAAATGATTCTCGTCATTGATGCATGAATGTTCTTACCTCATTTTGATTTAAAATGAACGCTTGGAATTTATCAATGCAATTTTTGGGCGATTATTTTAGCTTCCATGTTGATATTGCATTCTGTATTAATTTTTTATGCTTTTCTGTATGTTTTAGTTATGTTGTCTTTGAGTGTTATGATTTCATATAAATTTCTCTTTTCTTTTAAACTAATTCAGCCCATGCAAGGCAACAATATCACTAAGACACAAGAGGCTACTGAAAATGAAAGAGAATGAAAAGATTTTAGAAGAAACCAGAAACTCAATCCTAAACAAGAAGCAAACAATAAATCCTGACTCCTGTTCAAAAAACTGAAGAGGAGTGTAAACTTTTAAACTGAATGATAGGTGAACCTATCTACTCCTATACAATTACTAACTTTTTAATGTCTTCTTTCTTTTTCATGCATGCTAGTAATTTTTGTCTCACTTGTTACTCAGTCAGTCAGTCAGTTAAGTGCCATACGTGATACATGCTTTGGGCGATCATGTCTTGAAAGAGACATGACTGACTGGGCAGAAGATTATCCCGCAGTAGGTTTCCATTGCTTTCTGCAGCAAACTGGTTTCCAGCCAAGGCTATAGAACCCAGTCTGTCCTATTATTTAACCCATAACTACTCATTTATAGAAAAAAATATCCCTTTGTTAAAATTTATTTTCTTTTCTTTATGCAAAATATTGTTGCTCCTGCTCTTATTCTATCTAGGAGTAGTGCTGCAATAGATCCAACCTGTTAGAAGGATGTTGCACAAGCTTTTAGTGTCTCCATAATAGTATTTTTGTTTAAGTCCATAAAAACCACTAGTAATACAGGAGTCTCTTTTAATAGATGTAATATACACAAATTTGTCGCAAGCAGTTCCAGAGACACATAGTTGACTTCCAGGTATATCATTAATTCTAGCATTCACCAGATTTAAATCCCATTGGTCATGTGTGAGACATTATTGCATTATTAGAAAATTACCATAGGTAGCTTCAGACAAGATTAGATAATACATTGTACTGGATAAAATTTAATCAAAAGATGGATTGAAAATAGACTGGACAATTTATTAGATAAAATGGCAAAAGTTGATCCATTCAAAATCCTAGAATATTGCCAGTATATTTTGTCCCATCTTTTTCCATATAGCCATGTTGTGATGTTTTTGCAGCAGGAAATTTGCTTCTTCTGGGTTTATCTCTTTATTCTTTCTATATCATACCTTTTCTTGCTGCAAAGGACATAGTTAAGAGGCCTCTGATTTATGTTCTTATTCATACCAAAAGGCTCAGTTTCTTTCCTGCATTTGGAATAGTTATGTAACTGAGAAGCATTTTTGGTAAATACACTTCTATTTTTGGTAAATACACTTCTATTTTTGGTAAATACACTTCTATTTTTGGTAAATACACTTCTATTTTTGGTAAATACACTTCTATTTTTGGTAAATACACTTCTATTTTTGGTAAATACACTTCTATTTTTGGTAAATACACTTCTATTTTTGGTAAATACACTTCTATTTTTGGTAAATACACTTCTATTTTTGGTAAATACACTTCTATTTTTTCCATAAGTGGTGAGAATGCTTTAAATCCCATTTTCATTATTTGTATCATTTTATCCACAATGCCATTAGACTGTGGGTGATAAGAGGGTATCTTGTATGGGATTAATCTAATTTGTTTTTACCACAGACATAAATTCTCATCACAAAATTTGGGTGCATTGTTGGTGACTAGTGCCTGGCATCATCCATTCCTTGAGAATATGGTTTTAGTATTTGTTTTATTGTGGTAGCTTTTCTGTCTTTTACTCTGACCATTTCTAGCTATCCTGAATATGAGTCAACTAATGCTAAGAATAATCCCCTATTTTTAATATGTGTGTGATTCCTATGGACTCTAAGCCATGGTTCTATGTGAATTTTTGCTTGCTTGAAGTTCTTTATTTCTGCACATTTTGGGCATCTCTTAACATATTCCGCTACATCTTTTGAATACCCTGGCCACCACGCTTGCAACTTTAGTCTTCTTTGTGTTGCTGTTATGTCACAATGTACATCATCATGTACTTCTTTTAGTATGTCCCTTCTCGGTATTTGTGGAGCTACTATTACGTCTCCATTGCATATAATGCCATTTTCTAAAGTTAGTTTGTACTTAGTTTCCATAAAGGTTTACTCTGCCATCAAATGATTACTCCATATATTATTTTTTTATTTTCTACTATTCTGTTTAATACTGAGTCTTGCTTTGTTTCTATTTTGAGTCTATTCAGAAGAAGAATATCTGTTTCCACCCAGTGTATTATCTTATTTTCAGTATTTTCTTGTCTTTCTTCTGTTTCATTCTTGAACTGCAATCTTGATAAAGCATCTATGTGAGGAATAGTGTCCCCCTTTGCATACACTATGTCAAAATTGAATGCCATGATTTTTATTGCCAATCTTAAAATCCTTGACGATGTGACTTTTGGTAATACTTTTCTCAGGTTAAATATGAATTCTAATGGTTTGTGGTTCGATTATAAGACATTTTTTTTCTATCAAAAGGTTTTGTGCCCTCTCCATGCTCCATACTATTGCTAGTGCTTCTTTTTTAATATTCGAGTAGTTAGTTTCTGCTGATGTTAATATACTTGATATGTACATGATTGGGTGTTCTTGTGGTAGAACAGCAGCAATCGCCTTCTCACTTGCGTTTGTGGTTAACATTATTTGAGGGGGGGGGAATCAAAAACTTTTATCATTGGTTTGCTCCTTAGAATATTCTTTAGTGTTTCAAAAGTGTGCACTCAAATTCATTGATTTTTTTTGCCTAATTTTGCAAATGGTTCTATTATGTCGGTGTATCTTGGTATATATTTACTATAAAAATTTATCAGCCCCCAAAAGAGATTCTAATTAATTTTTATTTGTTGGAGCAGCTATTTTGGTTATTTTATTTGTTAGTCTATCTTCTGGAGATATGCCTTCTTTTGACATTTGATATCCTAAATATGATATCTTCTTACAGTCAAAATTACATTTTGCTTTGTTTATGGTCAAGCCTGCTTTTTTTATTCTCTTCAAAATTTGCTCTATTTTATATTTTAACTCTTCTTTAATTCTCACTCTTACACTTGTATCATCCTGGCATATTATCATATTTTTTATTTTTCCCAATAAGGTTTTTGCAATTACTTTTTGAAAAATATGACTGGAAGTTTTTATCCCAAATGGTAGATGTGTCCATCTTAATAAACCTATAGGGGTGTTTATGTTGGTTGCTTCCTTGAATTTCTTGTCAATTTCTATTTGATTGTATGCTGCCTTGAAATCAATTTTTGCAAAGTACTCCATTTTTGCTAACTTGTGGTTTGCAGTTTCAATATTTGGCAATGAAAATGAGTCTGTTCATATCTGATGATTCCCCCTATCTTATAATCACAACATAGCCTTAAATCTCCGTCAGCTTTCTTTATTGCTACTATCAGTGATGTCCAATTACTACCACCTTGTTACTCTTTCTAGTATGCCTTTTTGTATCATTTGTTTAATTTTACTACTAACAAAGGTAGAATATGAACTGGAACGTTTCTTGACTCTATATACTTTGGGTTATAGTTCTTCTATAGTCAAATCCTTGCTTTATAGCATTTCAACAATCCTACTGCATTTCCTTCTGCTTCTATGGAATTGATTAGTCTTGCTGTGTCTACTAATAAACCATGATCTTTTTTGCATGCTACAACTGTAATGGGAATTATTTCAAAATGCTTGTCTGTTTCAAAATTGCCTTGAAATGTACCATTGTTTTTATGGTCATTCCATCAAATTGCTTTAACTGTATGCTGCTTGTTCTTAATTTTGTTCATTCTAATTTTTTCTAAAAATGTTTTAGTATCAGCATAGTTTCACTGCCTGCATCAACTTGCATGTCAAGTATGTGATCATTTATTTTATTTTTTCTCTACCTTTTTTTGTGTATTCATTGTAAATACTTCAGCTTTTTCTTCTTTGGTTTGAGCTGTTTTTACTTCACTTATTTGCTTTTCGTATTTGCATATGTTCTGAAGATGTCCTTTTTTTGCAATTTGAGCATATTTTTCACAAAGCTGGACATTTATATTTGTCTCTCATATGAATTTTTCTACAATATTTAATTTTAATTATAGATTTTGTAGTGCTCATCCTATATGTCTTGAATCCTTCTTTTGGTTGATTAAATTCACTAATCAACTCTAATTGTTGTAAAAACTTGACACTAGATTCCAAACTCATTCTGCTACTCTGCAGACATTCTAGTATTTTGTGCTTGTGGTTTTGATCTTGCAAGCCTTCAATTAATCTAAGAAGAATTAATTCATCTTGTGCAGTCATTTCATGTGCTCCCAATTTTTTGAATTCACAGTACTTTACTCATTCTTTCAATCTATATAGGTATTGTATAACTGACTCCTGTGGTGCTTGTCTTGTTTCCAAAAACTTGGTTCTTTCTGCTATTACCAATCTTTTTTTTGATTTTATGTTCTTTTTTATGACTTTCAGAATTTTTCACATCATTTCTTCTAACTTGCTCAAATAACACACTGTTGAAATTTTCTTCACAGCTTCTCATCCCACTGTAGCAAGAAATAAATCAGTTATCTTATTTTCTCCACCATCACTTGTTGAGTTTTTTAATTTTTTTACTCTTGCAAATGCCACAACAGTTTTCTTTTATGTTTCTACATTTCTGAGTTGTCCAGTGAAATCATGGATTCTATCAGTGATGCCATTGTCATGTTTTGCATATCAATGTTAGTAGCAGTAGTCATAGCACAGCTCAGTGCATCCCCTGTGATGACAGGCTATTTTCTCCTACTTCTCCAAGTACTTTCTATATATACTGGTCTCTTTATTAGCTTACAATACTACATCTTCTCTCTAGCATTACTCATTTCTTGTGTTCCAGAGTATAGCCAAATCTTTCTTGGACATTTCAAATACAATAGACACTTGAGAAGGGTTAAAGGATATACAGTTGAAACAGTGAACCCCCCCCCCCAAAAAAAAAACCCCAAAAACAACAAAATTGAAAAAATTAGTTCAAACCAATTAACTTACAAGAAGATCATTATTGATTTGCTACTTTTTCAGTTAAATCTTCTGAATTCATCTGTAATATGTCATATCCAATAACTAGTAGGACTTTCATCTGGAAAAATCATTGTTATTCTCAAAAATTGTTAATGCAACATTCACTTGGAAAAATCATTATTCTTACAATTCAATATATGTTTTGGTTTTAAATAATTCAGAAAGGGTTGATAAGCCATGAAAAACAAATCAAGCAATCACATTTATTAATGTTAACATTAACCTGCAGATGATAGATGCAAATTTCTATCATTATATTTCGATAACTCAACCAGAAATGACAGTAATTTCTGCCACAGTTAATATGACTTTATTCGATAAGACAGTCCCTAAAAGAATATAAGCATTGATTGTGCAAAATAAAAGCATTGATTAGTTCATTGGGTAGTTCACTGAAACATCAGAAAAAAAAAGAAGCTTATTGCTCACACTAAAAAAGCTTAGTAACACGAGCTCAATAACTAGAAACAGCAACAGCTGGGATGAAATGAGAAATTTTACAAGAAAGGTTAGTTGGCACATGAAATAAAAGGCCTTCTTTTAAAACCCTCCTAAAATTTACTGACTCTGTGCATATTTAATGAAGGCTGGAGAGTCCAGCAGTTACAATGTTGAACTAAAAAATAAAAATAAAAATGAAGGAATTGATTGAAGAAAGAAAGAAATCATTAAATTACAATCCTTGTCTACTTTTTATAAACTAGTTTTTGTTTTTTTTTATGTCAGGTAAAGAATGCCATGTTGACTGAATAAAATAAATACAATGCAAGACATTGTGATCAATTTAGGATTGTGTCTTTTAAATATGTTGATAACATTTAAAAAAATATATTATAATTGTAACAATTTACATTCAATATTATAAATCCATTATTATAAATAACTACATTATAAAAAAAAGTTGAATACAAAATGTTTTGACTGGAAATTTATTATAGTGGAGTTACAATAGGAACTGGGACCAGAAATAATAATTATCAATTTCTTTTTTAATATTATTATAGACTAGCAGTATAGCCTGGCATTGCTCAGGTGTAGCTTTCAAACTAATCCATGGTCCTGGAGCTCAGACTCAGCCTAAAGAATATATGTGTGAAGTTTGGTGAGAATCGGATAAAAATTGTGGATTTGTATAAAGGACATACAGATAGATAAACAGACACACACACAAACATCTTGCCTTTTATATATATATATATTATTGATTTTCTGCACTATTGTAAGAACTGCAACAGTGAAACTTCTGAATATCGTTTCTTATGTCTTTGTCTATGAGTGTATCAAATTTGATTAAAATCGGACCACTCCTTCTATAACCAGATTTTTTTGATTATCGTTTTTCCATATTTATCGGGGGTACCTTGACACAAAACCTAGCTAAGAACACTTGCAAACGCTTATAGTACAACTGTGTAAATTTTCAAGAAAATCAGTTCAGCCATTTTGGAGTCTATAGGTAATGGACACACATACACACAGACACATACACATACACACAGACAAAGTTCCATTTATAAATAAGTTTAGATTAAGCCCTCCTAATTATGAATATAAAGAAAATGATTTATTAAATTTTATCAAAGTTAATAGTGATGGGGTTCAATTTGCAATATAAGTTTATTATAAAAAAATTGATCCATATACAGAAGCCAAAATAAAATATATCTATTACTACATGAGTTCTTAAAGTGAAAAAATAAAAAAAAAATTTTTTAATTTGAGTATTTTGCATGCTTTTTTCATATATTACTATAAATGAAGAACTCCAGATTATGATATTACTATCAATTAAACACTTCAGGTTAAGATATGACTATCAATTAAAAACTCCAAATTATGATACAACTATTAATTAAATATGCCAGATTAAGATATTACTATAAATTAAGAACTCCAGATTAAAATATTACTATTGATTTTAAACAGATCATATTAAGATATTACAATTAATTAAAAACTCCATATTTATGATATTATTATTGATTAAACACTCCAGATTATGATATTAATTACTATCATTTAAGAACTTCAGATTATGATATTACTATCAATTAAAACCCACAAGATTAAGATATTACTATTAATTAAGCAGTCCACATTACTACCAATTAAAGTCTGACATTACTACCAATTAAACACTCCAGATTATGATATTACTATCAATTAAGAACTTCAGATTACCATATTACTATTGATCTTAAACACTCCAGATTAAGATATTGCAATAGATTAAAAACTCCAGATTATGGTATTACGATTTATTAAAAATTCCAGATTATGATATTGCTATCAATTAAGAACTCCAAATTACGATATTATGATCAAAATTGAGTCACAGTAAATGAACAAAGATGAGATAATTGAACAGTTTAAAATACATACTTTATATAACGAATGCATCATAAAACAAGAATATGAAAGAGAGACAAGAATATGAAAGAGAGACTTACTAAAAACACATTCTTATATAGCAGTTAAAGTCAAGGCATCAAAAACAAAATCTAAATACATCTTGCATTATTCAGGTTGTTCTTGGCCAACATTGTCTATTCTTGGAATGGCTAAAACATCTGTAGTACCCTCTTAATAGAGGTCAGAAATAATACTACCTAAACATATTAACTTTGTCTTCTTCTCCCTCCTCTTCTCCAGGTGCTTCCACCTAGGTCAGGAACTACTATCCCAGAAATCTCTTCATCTCTCACTCCCTCTCTTTCTCTCTCTCTCTCTCTGGCCCATCCCTACTAACCAACAACTAGTAGCAGTTCAGTTTTTTTTAGTTCCTCAAAAGATTGCACACCAGCCACACGTGCTACTCCCGTCAGCGGTCATTTTTAGCCAGCTATGAGGGACTCACACAAGAATGTAGACGAAGTTATATAAAGTTTGTTTTAACAGGTTAATATTTGTATCTCTTAATTATTATTCAAAACATGCTAGGTACAAATATTACACATCCATTCAGTTCACTGGTCTCTAAGCCTCACGTCTTCATAGTGTCAAGGTAGCCAGTCTAACTCAATATCTCTGGTTTGGTGCTAAACCCTTTTGGTGCACAAATTTGGGTCTGTCTCATTATAGTCAGATAATGAATTCCTCTAATAATCAGAAAGTCTTAACACCCAAGGGGGAGATAATCTATATTATTTATATTCTTCCATCATACAGAAAAATATGCAATTCAGTGTTCCATTGCATGTTTCCAGTTCATAACAGTAAACACAGTACGTAGTACATAACCATGAAATCAGGTCTTTCTTTTTTTTGATAATTTAAATTCAATCCTTTATTAATACAACAAGCATTGCAACAGTTCAACAGATAACAAAAGAAAAAAGGAATAGGAAATATCAGTATGTTAGTGTAAACACAATAGTTGGTGTTTACTTGAAAATTAACTTTTTTGAAAGTATTCACAAAGTTCACTGGATGTGAAATATCAATAACAAGACTATCATATGTCCTTCAGCATTATTATGGCTGTTTACTAGTGAATGCCTTTTGTGAGTGTCCTCCCTTTTATTTTTTTCATATCCACTTGTAAATTTGTTAATAATAGCTTATGTAGTGTATGCACACAATAAAATTTTATTAAACAATAAATACAATATTCTACTGTTGTTAAGGTATTACAATTAATAACTATACCAATTAAAATGAGATTAATCATTCTTTTGTTATTTGTCTTTATTTTCATGACACTACATTTTATTATTTATTCATTGTATGGTTTAATTATATTGGACTATGTATATGTTTATATGAGAGTGTGCATGATTAAAAAGGATACCTTTATTATTTACTTCAGTTGAGCCATATAATTTTCCCATGAAAGCCTGTCATTATGAGACAGATCAAATGTTCAAAGGTAGTTTGTCTTCAGGACAGAATAGTTTGAAGAGCACTTGTGTTGGTAAGTCTTTTAAAAAGTGATTTTCTTCAACCGGAATTATTATTTGGGCTAAGCCCTATGGATGTTTTTTATACATCTTGCTGGATTGTTTCTTTAAAGTATTGGTAAAGTTCAGTTGTGATAGTAAATACAGTACCGTTAAAAAATTCTACTGTGAATTGGATTTATTTATTTATCATATTTTTATTATCATTATCATTATATTTTTATTATTATCATCATATTTGTTATTATCATCATATTCAAATTATCATGATCATCATATTTTTATTATCATCATATTTTTATTAGCATTATCATATTTTTTATTATAATCATGATTATATTTTTATTATCATCATTATTTTTCATCATCATCATCATCATCTTTTTCATTATCTTCCATTGGATTGATTGCATGTAAACAGTTTAATGCCTTATCAAGGACAACCCTAACAAATACTAATACTTTGGGTCAGAGTAAAGCTGGGAGTAATGACAACCATGTGGTGATTCCACACTTCCCAAGCCTGCAAGCAGGGTCTCGTCACTGAATATAGTTTAAAGTCTTTACCAGGATTTTGTAGATGAATTCCAGTTAGAATCCATAACTTGAAAGTGCTGATGAACAGAAAAACTGTCTTCTGTCTTCTGTTGAGCTTTCCTAAAATAAACAGTAAATCTTTGCATTATTTCAAGTGATTCCATGCATTTTGTGAAAATGTAGTATTTTCAAATTTAACACTTGCATGAAGTAAGTTGCTTTCTTATGTGCATGTTAGCACTTGTTTTAAATCTTGTACCCATTCTTAATTACTTCTTCGTAATTGAAGATTTTAAATTCTTTATTCACTTGTAATTATCACTTTCAACACCCTAGATACAGCTTAATGTCTTCATCAAGGACAAGTTTAGCCCAAATAGAATTTAACACATCACTCAATAAGTACTGGGCATGACATATAGATGGCCCCACTAATAAAACATCCATATGATTTTTATGAAATACTAACCTTCAAATGGCACATGGCAAAATTTGGGCCCAATTGGATTATTGGTTTACAAATTACAGTTATTTAAGTGAAGCTACTGTTGCAAATTTTCTAGACTATAGAAAAATCTTTTGTGTGCTGATAAAGCATTGCTTTCAGATAGGGGAAAAATACTGTTCAAGCAAAGCAATGGCTTGATAAGTGTTATTCGAACTGTGCTCCATTGGAAACAATGGTTAAAAGGTAGTATGCTGACTTTAAATGTGGTTGCACAGAAACAAATGATGCTGAACTCCCAGGTTGCCCAAAATTGGCAGTTGTCCCGGAAAACACCAAAAGAATCCACATTTCGGCCAATCATAAGTTGAAGTTGTATAAGATAGCAGAGAAGTTAAACATATCAGAAAGTAGTGTATTCACCATTTTGCATGAACATTTGTCAATGAGAAAGCTGTGTTCAAAGTGGGTGCTGCGTTTGCTCACAGTTAATCAAAAACAACAACGCATTGACTATTCAGTGCATTGTTTGCAACTGTTTCAATGTAACAAGAAAGAGTTATTGCATAAATGTGACAATGGATGAAACATGGATCTACCACGTCTCTCCAGAGTCAAGTCAGCAGTCAGCTGAGTGGACAGCAGCAGGTGAAAACCATCCAAAGATGCAAACATCAACAAGCAAGGTTTTGGCTTCCGTATTTTGAGATGCAGAAGGTATTTTGTTCATCAATTACCTTGAAAAAGGAAGAATCATTAATATCAAATATTATATAGCATTATTGGTATGTTTGAAGGAAGAAATCACCAAAAAACGTCCACAAATAAAGAAGTGAGAAGCGATCTTTCACCAAGACAATGCACTGTATCACAAGCTGATCACAATAACGGCAAAATTACATGAATTGCATTTTGAATTGCTTCTGCATCCACCCTATTCTCCAGATCTGACCCCCAGTGACTACTGGCTGTTTGCAAACATCAAAAGAAATGCTCCAGGGAAAGAGATTTGGCTTCAGTGTAGGAGTGATATATGAAACTGAGGTGTATTTTGAGGTCATAGACAAATCATTCTATAAAAAAAGGCATCGAATTGTAAGAGAAGCGTTGGAATCAGTGTATCACCCTAGAAGGAGACTATGTCGATGAATAAAGTCGAATCTTGCCTAAAAGTTGTTGTTTTATTAGTTAGGCCCAGCATTTATTGAGTGATGTGTTAGTCATATTTAGGACTAAGTTGATCAGAATTAGACTAACCTATAAATGGATGTGGTTTAAAGTCATACATTGGACTATATTGGTCATTTTGTTGTGACTGAAAAATGGATGCAGTTTAACACCATACCAAGGATAAAATAGGTAAGAAATAACCAATAAGAAATGGATGCAGTTTAAAGTCAAACCCAGGACTATATTGTTTGTTACATTGTGACCAATAAATGGATGCATTTTAACTACTTATCCAGGACAGAACTGATATAGGATGTCTGGATTGATCAGACTGGATGCAGTTTAAAGTTTTACCCAGGACTGAACTGATGTGATTAGTCAGAATTTTTTGATCGATAAATGGATGTAGTTTTAATGTCTTACCGAGGATTGCACTAAGATTGGCCCATAAGTGGATGGGACTATATTGATTATCATATTGTGATTAATAGAAAATGGGTGCAGGTTAAAGTCATATCCAGGACAATATTGATCATTATGTTCTGATCAATAGGAAATGGATGCAGTTTAATGCCATACCCAGGATAAAACTGATAAATGGATGCAGTTTAAAGTCTTATTGAAGACTATGTTGATATGTGACAAGAATCAGACTGGCCCATAAATGAATGCAGTTTAAAGCCCGGTTCACACTCCACCCACGTCTATTGAACAGGTGAAGAGGCTCATCTCTTGTTTCCTGTTTAAGATGCAGTTTCCGGTTTTCTCTTTTCCAATCTTCTCACTTTTCTTTCTTTTTTTTTTTCAATTGGAGTAGATAGACTAAATTATTGCCTGGTTCATACTCCACCCTTGTCTATTGAACAGGTGAAGAGGCTCATCCCTTGTTTCCTGTTTAGGATGCGGTTTCCGGCTTTCTCTTTTCCAATCTTTTCACTCCTATGTACCCCCCACTGCACATCAGTGGCATTACCGCCTTGCTTGGGGTGATATGATTAAAAAAAAAAGTCATACTCAGGAATAGATTGTCCAATAAATGGATGGCCAGTAAATGGATACAGTTTAATGTATTATCCAGGGCTATATTGATATAACTGGATGTAGTTTAAAGTCTTACCCAAGACTAGGTTGATATGATTGGTAAACAGATGTTGATAGGACTGTACCACTTCATTGAGGGAGTAGCCACAACCGGTCCTCAATGAGCAGTCAAAAACAGGCCTGAACTTTTCCGTTACTTGTTCATCTGATTTGAAGACTAGTCTGTGAGGAATCTAAATATATTTTGTAAAGTCTTGTTGGATGACTTCAGTTCTTACATTAATCACTTTGGTCTCTTCTTGGTGAAAAATATCTTGGTGAATAGTAGCTAAAGAAGACATAGTTTTATCAAGCACTTTCAAGGCTACCTGATAGTTAGATATCACTGATTTGATCCTGTCCTTATGCCTGGGTAATTCATATGAATTGTCTTTGAAGTCTATAGTTTTTCAAATTTATCTATTTTGTTTTTGTCATAATCACTGCTACACACGTTTTAATCAAAGGATGAGGTGCATGGATCTGCAGTAAGCATTTTCTCTAAGTTCTGTTCAACTTTTAATTTGAAGGCTTCTGGGAATTTTTCCATATAGGTGTATCTTCGTTTCAGTATGGATTTTACTTCCTGTTCAGAACATGAAGAATATTCAGAAATTATAGTATGGTAGATATTTTGAATGACCACTCTCAGAACTCCTTGAATGTTTATTTGATTATTATTATTATTATTATTATTATGAGAAAAGACCAACTTGTAATTTAATTTAGTCAAATTGGTTATCACTTGGCTAAAGTCATGAAATTTGAATTGAATATTAAACTCGCCATCTAACAAAACAGGAATAGGAAGTGATCTCCCTTTGCCTACATTCACCTTCAATTGGATTTGGTATAATTTTTTACTGGAAACCCCTACATAAGTTTCTACTTGGAAATTGACAGGATTCAGACTTCATTCAGAGAATTTTAACTTCTTTAATATTTCTTTAGAGAAATACAACCACTGGCTGCTTGTACCAATAAATAGTATTAAATTGATATTTTCTTCATTTGTATTAGTGTCCACATGAGAAAAAATGAGATCACCATCTCATAGTTATTGTATAGTGGCGATATATGTCCCTTAGAAGAGCATTAGTTACAGGAAAAGAAAAATTTATTCTGAAGTTGAG
Source organism: Ascarosepion bandense (assembly GCA_037127315.1). NCBI lineage: Eukaryota > Metazoa > Mollusca > Cephalopoda > Sepiida > Sepiidae > Ascarosepion > Ascarosepion bandense. Next base: position 3,503,134 of record JBBBDQ010030258.1, on the reverse strand, counting down.
AGCAATCTTAAACTATGTCTGTGTATCTAATGTATCATTTCAAATATCTGCATCTCACCACTATAGTCTCATAGGTAGGGTATTTTGTACCCTTCCACATGAGGTGACCACATGATCCACAAAATTTAGAGTGTGTTCCATTAGAGCCCAAATTCTGTTATGCCGCTCCATTATCTTCCCTTTCATTGGATTTATTACTTTTAGCATCTTTTTCGTATACACAAAAGGGCTTCTTATTTTTCATCAATGTAAGAATGGCTTAGTGGATGTGTGTTGTGGTACAGTGGATATCAGCTCAGAACGAGAAACCGGGGAGCCAAGTTCGAATTCCAGTTGAATCCATTGTATTCACTTACGCACAAATACCCTTGGGAAAAGTATTAATCCATCTCTTCCTTCCAGTTATGGGTTAAATAACAGGACAGATTGGGTTATAGACTTGGCCAGCAACCAGTCTACTGTAGAAAGCAATGGCAACCTACTGCGGGATAATCTGCCCGGTCAGTCATGTCTCTTTCGAGACATGATCGCCCAAACGTGTATCACGTATGGCACTTAACTGACTGACTGAAGAATAACTTCATTATAATTCACAAACACTTCCCTTAAGGAAGGATAACTGTTACCTACCTTGTGAATAATTTCCTGCCTAAAATTATTGGGTAGTTTATCAAATATGATGAGGATTACTAGTTTGAACCCAAAGGAATATTCCTCAAAAAAATCCATATCATGCAAAGTTCTTAATTCAAATAAATCAGCTCTCACTTCCGCATGTTATTGTTTAATAGTCACAAAATCAGGGTCATACTTAGGTGAACTAATTAATGTTTGTTTGAAGATCTCATGAATTATAAAGGGCACATCCCAAAATTCTTTTGTTAACAGACTTATTGCAACTTCATAATTGTCGTCCTCGAAAGTTAGATGTGAGATTAACTGAAGATAACTCTTTAACAGGGTTAGCTTCACTTTATTAGAATTAATGGAATTAGTCCAGTTGTAAAACTGTGCTATAAAATTCTTGAACTTAAACTTAGAAGGATTAATTCTGCAAAAAGTAGCACACTGTAATTTAAAATTTGAGATCATTGAATGGTTGAGGGATATAGAACTGGCTTTGCTGTCATGAGGAAGTACTCATTCCTTAAATAGATTCTTTAATATTAGCAAACCAGTTATTGATGCTAATTTGAAAATCATATTTGTCCTTTTGTTCTGTCACAAAACCACTTTACTCTAAGCCTATGTTGGCTTTGATGCAAATCTCCTGGATTTTCTTATCCAAGATTTTCAATAATGGCTTTCTTTCTTTTTAAATATTTTTCTTTTAAGCTTTTATCTTGCTCCAGCAATTTCAAACTTAGATTAATTTTATGTTTTAAACTGTTTTTGGAGACAATAAGGGCTTTAACTCCTTTTAGCTCTTTGTAATTAACCATCATGACATAATGAATCAAAATTATTTTTTTATGTATATTGAACACCAGGTAACTGGATTCATTTCAATGAGTGGTGAAAAAGTGCAAATTTGTCATATATATATTTTAGACAGCACATGTTCAAATAAATTTCACTTAATGTGAAGGCCAAAATTAATTATATTTAGAACACCACGTGTCTAATAAATTTCACTGAATGAAGAGAAGACAAAATGCGCACATCCTAATACAATAACGGGCTAAATTTAAAATTGTTACTGAACAAGTGGAGAAGAGGTTCAGCATAAACAGACATGATACAGGTACAATATTGTCATTTAAGAAGAAGAAAGAAATAATAGGATAAAGTAGACTTTATTACCAGCATAAGTATTTGTAATGTTTGTAAAAAAGGAAATTTAAAAATCTGTATAAATTAAGATTGGCAAAACAAATTCAAATTATCATAGACACATTATTTGAGCACAATCAGTTTCAGGCAAAACATATTTTCATTGAAAACTAACAGTATAGCCCGGTGTTGCTTGGATGTAATGAAAGCTTTAAAACTAATCCATGGTCCTGGAGCTCAGACTCTTTGAACGTTGGCATGAAAGACTTAAAAGCAATAGTTGTTTCCAGTTAAAGCGAAACTGTGGACTGAAAGAAAAATGAATGGATGTAAGTCAAATTTTGATTTCCTGGTATCGATATCAAATAAGTTTTTTTGTCGTAAACTGAATTTTGAAGGCTAAATAAGTCCTCTGAGTAAATGGTATCATGGCTGAGACTAAGAACTACAATTATACCTACTTAGAGCCAAACTCGAAGCAAAAACTAAAATAAAAGGGCTGAAAAAATAAATAAACAGATACACACACAAACATCTTGTCTTTTATATATATATATTATCGATTTTCTTCACTATTGTAAGAACTGCAACCTTGAAACTTCTGAATATCATTTCTTATGTCTTTGTCTATGAGTGTATCAAATTTGATTAAAATCAGACCACCCGAGTTTTCGATTATCGATTTTTGATATTTATCGGGTGTACCTTGACACAAAACCTAGATAAAAACACTCGCAGATGCTTATAGTACAACTGTGTAAATTTTCAAGAAAATCGGTTCAGCCGTTTTGGAGTCTATAGGTAACACACACACACAGACAGACACACACACAGACAGACAGACAGACAGACAGACAGACACACACACACACACACACACACACACACACAGACAAAGTTCCATCTATAAATAAGTTTAGATTATCAATAAGATAAATATCCTAACTGAGTAGATACCAACTTAAAATTTAGTTAACTTATAATTTATGGAGAAAGATAAAAACTGCACAGCATTTAATACATATATCAAATAAATAATTTGCAAATTTCAACTTTTAAGCATGTAGCATTATTTAAGCTGTCAGTAATGTTATACTCTTCAAGTAATACACTTTACATTTCTACGATTTTTCTGTCAAATATTCTTGTGCATTTTGTGTCTACTATGATACTCACATGTGAGTTATAAATAAAAGCACAATGCATCAAGTGAGTAGTTCAAGTGAGAGTCCATGTGATCGTCTGAGTAGCAGTCAGTTGTAATAGTCTAAGACAAAGTCATTAAAGAATCTTCTTGTGTCTAGTTTGTTTCTAGTTGTGTGAAAATTGTAAGAAGAAAGTGGACCCAGGAGAGTCTTAGTATTAAAGTACAGGATGTGGTGTCACATGATAGTAACAAGGCGTATAGCTGTACTTGGCAAAAAGTTTGTAGCTGTACTCTGCAGTTGGTGTATAACTCTGAGAAATATCTATTTTTATGGTGCTTTGAGTGAGCCATATTTCAAAAAGAAAAACAATTTTTGCAAATCACTGCAACTAATTCTGGAATATATAAATTTTTGCATTTATAATTTATCTACTTTCTCCTTTTTGTTTCCATTTTATTTTGTGTATGAGTTGAATATTTTTACAGGGCAAACATTATTTCACCAACTCAATCTTCCACATATTTATTTACCACATGGTAAACTGGCAAAACGCTGTTTGTTTCATGCTAGAGGTACCATTAATGTGCCAGAAAGTTTGTTAGCAGGATTTGTGTTCGGAAGTGCAGTGTAGAGGACATGCCATGATGTGGTAACTCCAAGTTTATGCAATCATCATCATCATCATCATCATCATCATCATCATCAAGATGACTGCAGTCAGACAACCATAATCAGTCTACTCCATATGTTACATTGTGATTTAGTTTGCAGTTGTTCTTTTAATCAGTAGGTATCTTCAGTCATGGTCAATGATAGTACATGCTGGTCACCTGTAAGATCATTTCCCTTGCACCTGAATCTTATTCTCCTGTCAGCAATTATAGTCATCATCAGCTTTGACAATTCACCATAGAACATTTGATTAGTTATATGTTGCTGCTAAATGAGATATTTTTACCACTCTTAGCATCTTGGTTTAATCCCCATCAAGTTTCTTGTTTAATGCTTTCATTAGAATTCATGTATTAGAGTCATACAGGATGGTTTTCACTGTAGTTGTACATAAAAAAAATCCAGAACCGTATTCTGCTATCAATGAGTAACTACAAGGAGTGTTTGCTTGTTGTTGCTTCAAGTAAGTCTTGAATAACTATATTCTGGTGTGCATCTGCATTTAAGGCTCTCAAAGTGGAATAGCAAGGCAAATGTTAGTAGCAATGAGAATTGTGAGGTAAAAAGGTTATTGTGTTTCCCTTCTGGTCAGTACCATGTTGGCAGTGAAGGAATTCTACTCCCATACATTTCACTTTTTCCAACAAATATGAACTGACAGGTTTACAGGAAGTAAAGTGTGTATCTATACACACTCATGGCAAAGCAGAATTAAGTACAATTGGTATAAAGAAAAAAGTGATTCTTCATTCTCCACTACAAATGATAAGTAGAGATATGATGTCTAAAGACTTTCTTAGAAATTGACTCTTGTCTTCCCTTTCTGCAATAGTGCTAAATTTTCTCATGTTCTAAATTTATCTGTGAATGCTGGTAGCCGGGATACTCAGCATTGCCCTGGAAACAACTTCAAATATAGCAACATAAAATATTTTCTTTAATATATTTCTTATTACACAAGAAATTAAAAGAAAGAAGTTATTTAGACTCATGAAAAGTATATCTGTTTTTGAAAAAATATTCTGATGCCCAAATCAAATAATGTCATCTTTTAAGTTGGCAGGGATTTTGAATACATAATATTAATTCTTCTTTCGTTGGGAGCCAGTATGAAAAGGTTGTTTGGGTGTAGATATGCATCATGACTCTTACCTGAGGTTTCCACCAACCAACTAATGATCACTCTACATCATGGTTCATTTCTTGATCTTGTAAGTATTCCCCAAAAGCTGGAAAGTGTGTGTTGCATCCTCACAAGATAAATATGATGAAAGAAAAATGCCAAATAAGAATGTGTACACTGTTTGTAATATTATATGTAGATATTTTATTCAGAGCTTTGCCTACTTGCTAAGGTGGGTAGGTAGGTGATACTGGGAACAACTTCTACCATTTCAGCTTGACTTCCTACCAACTCCTTCCTGATCTACTCATCCCAACTTGGTGGCTGGTAAGTACAAAATGGAAGTTTTGGAACCACAACACAGACATGTCGTTATAGGCCAGCACTCGGATATACCTTACTTCCGATTTTGTTGCCACTTGATCCCTGAAAATCCCTCATCCACCCCTTTACTTCCCATTAACTGTTGGTTAAAGTTGGTGCTGCTTAGAAGACCAAACTTCAGAAGGAATTATCTGCTGGTCTATTAAATAAAAGCACATGAGATTTAGAAAAGTCTCTTCTCTTTCTATATGGCATTACATGGGGATCCAACCCTAGAATAACCAACATGGAGGTGGTTAGAGAAAAAAGTATAGAGAAGTTATGAGAGATTGACAATATGTCTTGTGTGCCTATTTACCATCAAAAATGTAATTGTTTTGTTGTGATATAAATCATAAAGTTCACACTCTAATTTTATCTCCAATGTCTTCCAATAATCTCAAAGATTAAATTTAAACTTTTCTGCCCGACCATAGCAAACTTAATATTCAGTCTATAGCACTTCATTTAGCTAGAAATAGCCTACAATGTTCTTTAGAGGCTTATAATGACTTGAATTGATCTCTAACATCTATTTTAAAACAGTATCTGTGACAAGCAGATGTCTTGTGAATTTCATGCTACTATAAATAAATTCCATATTTCAGGGTTTACTTAAGCTTAGAACCAAATTAATAAAAAATTATCCAAATGTTGGAGAATTTTTGTCTTTATTTTCACCTGAAATTAAAGCTAAAATATGACATTCAGAACGGCTCATGATTAAACATAATAGACATTCATTGTCTCTTATATTTAAGAGTATATGTTTAGAAAAAAAAATATATATATGTTCTAATTCAGAAGGTCAACTGATTACACTACCTTGGTTTCAACCCTTTGGTATCTTCAGGCATTTAATATTAACTGATCATCCAATGATTTTTCAAACGCATAGTAAGAACTTTCAAAACGCATGACTGGAAGTTTAAAATAAGGGAGAAGCCAATCAAGAATTGTTAACATTTTTCTTCTGGGTTTGTATGATCAGAAAATATGTCTTCTGACGTGTTTACATCTGAATAATACTTTGGACCTTTCATTTAGCAATGTTTATTTATTTAAAATATGTATTTATCTAAACTTATTTATCAATGGAATTTTGTCTGTGTGTGTGTGTGTGTGTGTCCGTTACCTATAGACTCCAAAACGGCTGAACCAATTTTCTTGAAAATTTACACAGTTGTACTATAAGTGTCTGCGAGTGTTCTTAGCTAGGTTTTGTGTCAAGATACCCCCAATAAATATCGAAAATTGATAATCGAAAAAATCGGATTATAGAGGGAGTGGTCCGATTTTAATCAAATTTGATACACTCATAGACAAAGATATAAGAAACGATATTCATAAGTTTCAAGGTTGCAGTTCTTACAATAGTGCAGAAAATCGATAATATATATATATATATATATATATATATATAAGGCAAGATGTTTGTGCATGTATGTTTATCTGTCTATATGTCCTTTATACAAATCCACAATTTTTATCCGATTCTCACCAAACTTCAAACAAATATTCTTTAGGCTGAGTCTGAGCTCCAGGACCATGGATTAGTTTTAAAGCTTTCATTACACCTGAGCAACGCCGGGCTATACTGCTAGTTATATATGTATTGATCACTTTTATACAACTTTTTTATACAACTGTTTACTGGTCTAATTTGACTCTGACCAATAACTGGTTAATAATTATATATATTGTCATCTGCAGATAGATCTGTTTCGCTGTATCACAGCTCATCAGTACGTTTAGACTCGGATTGCTTTTTAACCAGGATTGAAACCCGACTGAATTGGCATCAGTCGGCGACTCTACCTCTGGGCTATGGGCGTTCGGTGGAAGAAGGCAGACTTTTTTAGCACATAATCATTATATGCGCCCAATAGCTAGAGTGCTCTAATTCATTTTACTGAATGAGCGATATATATATATATATATATATATATATATATATATATATCTCCAGGTGAAGAGAACCAACAGTTTTACAATTATGAGTTTTATAAAAGTGCTCAATAAAAAAATATTATAGAGCATAATGTAATTCAATTTTTTTTTATTTTAAAATTAATATAGTTTACATTGCGACACGGACATTTCTATGTTTCAAGATTTTTACCTCATCATCAGGCAATGTTAAATCATTGTTGTGAAAATGATTTTCATTTGAATATAAGAAACAATACATTTGTTATTTACGGATGTGGGAAGACAGAAATATTTATGTGTGTGTCCTATTTAACTAATCAGAATAATCAGAATATCTAATAAATTTGTTTTATATTATGAAAGAATAATAATTAAATAGATATTAAAATAATTAAATTGATATTTAAATTTTTAATAATTAAATAGATATTTTTTAAAAATTGTATTATGATATTAAGAATTGTATTGGAATATAAAGATAATATAAAAGATTTTATAAAAATAATAAAATGAATTTTAAAATTTTTAATAAATAAATAGATATTAAAAATTTTCTTTACAAAAAAACTTAGAATAAAATGCATTCTGAATTGAAATAAAAATAGTATAATTACACTCAAAGGTTGAAGGTCAAAAATATAAAATATTTTCTTTCTTTTCTTTTTTCTTTTTTCTTTTAGAAAATGATGAGATAGAGAGAAAACTAAGAGAATTATTTTTTTAATAAGAATGAAAACATCAAAAATGAAGTCTAGACAGGGGTTATAGTGGGTTATCCATTCTTTTCCAGTTTATAGTGAGGGGGTCTGTTCTTTTGAAGGGTAGTAGTTGTGTGTTGTTACAAATTAACGGAATTTGGCCGTGTTGTAGATAGCCCACTATAAGTCATAAAGAAAGGTTATAAGCCAAGAAAAGCAAATTGAGTTGAAAAATAACATTTCATATATACATATATATACATATATCAATTAAGGTTTTTACAATTAAAGTAATCCTTTACATATGGGTCCAAGGGACATTAAAATGTTCATGGCAATAAAATGCTGAAAAGAGAATTAATGCTTACGAATGTGGGAGTGTTGTAAGTAAGGAATGTCTTTGATGTGTCCGCTCTTTAGGTCAGTAAGTAGTTTTGAGACATCGAAAGATAAGACGAGAGGGATTGGAGGCTAGCATAGTAAGCCGCTTGACTTAGGTCAAGGGGGATACTGATTACACTCCTCTCTCTCTCAAGTCTGGGTTTGTCTGTCTGGTGATGCTTTCTGTATTGGCTTTTTATATCTTCTTTTTGGATTGCAGCCGATCATTTGGGAATTCATATCCATATTTGATTCTGGGCTTCCTATTGGCTGATAAATAAAATTTGCGTAGGCTTGCAAACTGGAATTTAATATTTAATTAATTTTTAGTTTTCAACCGGAACATCTGCACAAACCCGGATGCACACAGACGAGTTTTGGTCATTTGCTTTCTGGTCGTTAGAGTGCAAACATCCAGTCCATCGCTTTTGCTCGGTCGGTATCACCACAGGCTTTTTAGCGATTGACACTTTTGCACTTAAGATTGAAAGAAGAAATCATATATTTCCCAAAAATATAAACTTTTTTCAAATTTAAAGTGGATCTCTATTCTGATTAGTTTAATTGACTGCACACCTAAATTTTTCTGTCTTCCCACATCCGTAAATAACAAACGTATTGTTTCTTATATTCAAATGAAAATCATTTTCACAACAATGATCTAACATTGCCTGATGATTAAGTAAAAATTCCGAAACTTAGAAATTTCCATGTTGCAATGTAAACTATATTAATTTTAAATAAAAAGCAAATTTAAATATTTATATATATATATATATAAAACTGGAAAAACATTTTTGGATATATAATATCCATAAATATATACATATATTTATCCCTTTAAACATTATTATTAGTAGATACACATATTTGAGTAGATGCTCTATTTATTTATTAAGGAGTATTTTTATTTATTTTTGTCTGCCACCCTGAATGTTTGAGAAATCTTATTAAAGAAAAATTTACACTTGCTGCCATGATTTGAACATGCACCCCTCTGCACAGAGGAAGCTACTATTAGATCCAATACATTCTGACAAACTGAGCTACAAAGAACCAATTGGTCAGGCCAGGCCGAAAATGTATCTTTAACCAAAACTTCTCTTGTCGTAGATCTTTTGAAATTTTTCATATTTATACAGTTTTGTATCCAAACATAAACAAAGTGAATTTTCTAAAAAAGAGTAATAGACTTTTGTTAGTCTGAAAGATATATATATATATATATATGTGAACACAGGTCAAGCAGGGGTGGGCAACAATTTAGTTCTTAGAACTGAATTGCCAGATTATGATCTGATTATAGCAGTGATGTAAAATCAGCCACACATTTTGGGAGGAACTAATAAGAGAGAACTGATGCACATGTTTTGAATTTAGACTTGTTCTTCTGCTAGGCTGTTTGCTAACCAAGGCTTGAGAACACAGTCATCTTTGTTATTTAACCCATAATTGCAGCCCGAGAGAGAGATGGATACACACCTTTCTCAAGAGTGAGAGTGAATGTAGAGAACTGACACAGAATTTGAATTTAGTTTGCTGAGTGCTTTTTCTAAGTTATCAACTGTTACATTGCATAAACATCTCTCTCTCTCTCTCTCTCTCTCTCTATATATATATATATATATATATATATATATATGAATGAAATAAAAGATAAAAAATAAAGATAAAAAAGCAATATAGCTTACATGCAACTGAAATTTCACTCTTCGGAAAAGAGATCCTAAGAGGGAAACTTGAGCCATGTGTAAGCTACTTTTTTTTAATTTCTTGTCATTAAATTCATTTTTTTTACTTCTGTATAATTTAATTTAATTATATTGAATACTTTTTTAAGCTTGCCTAGATATTTTTTCAGGATAGTGTGACTTGTTCATGCTAATTCTATAATTTAAATTTATTAAGAAAAAAAAAAAAAAAAAATATATATATATATATATATATATATATATGAAGTGTATCATAAAAACTTTTTTCAGTTTGTCATACATCTTTTCTTTTACAACCACTCTCGATATATAAAAATTTATGTTATTATCCCATACATACATACATACATACATACATACATACATACATATATATATATATATATATATATATAATGCAATAATTAAAATTGACTTGATCAATAGACATTACTTTGTTTATTTTGTGAAAATAATAATTATTACAGCAAATATATAAAGCCATAATGCACAAAGCATTTATCAATAACAGCTAATTGTTACAGGATATTTATTACATAAAAATTATTATCATTATAATAATAATGACATACTGCAACTTGATAGCTATAAAGTTTTGATGTTAAAACACCATCATCAGGCAGTAAAATGTGATAAATTTATTTTGTAATAATACTGCTTGATGATGGTGTTTTAACACCAAAACTTTATAGCTATCAAGTTGCAGTATGCCATTATAATAATAATAATAATAATAATAATAATAATAATAATAATAATAATAATAACATTCCTGGATTTTAAAGACTTTAAATATATACAAGATATCGCCCGTCATCATCAATTTCATCAAACAGTGCATGTCTATATGGAAAACAACCCTTTACCTCAATCATATAAATGGAACCTATAAGTCTGATGAAATAAACATCAAAAGAGGTATATTTCAAGGTGATTCTTTATCTCCCTTACTATTCTGCATATCATTAATAGCACTAACCAGTCAACTTAATAAGACAGAATGTGGTTATAAAATAGGCCAAAAGAAAATAAGCCATCTATTTTACATGGATGACTTAAAGTTATATGCTAAGAATGAAAATGAGCTGGAAGGTCTTCTGCAAACTGTAAAATGCTTCAGCGAAGACATTGGAATGAAATTTAATTTGAATAAATGTGCTAAAGCTACAGTTTTACGTGGATCAATACAAGAAACATCCTCAATTAGCTTAGACCCTGCTGTAACAATAAAAGAATTGAAACCAGAAGAAGCTTATAAATACCTAGGTGTAAATGAGAGCGAAAACATTCACCATAAAAAAATGAAAGAAATAGTGCGTAAAGAGTACTATAGAAGGCTACGAATGATATTAAAAACTGAATTAAATTCACAGAACAGAATTATGGCCATTAATAGCCTTGCAATCCCAGTTGTCCAATATAGCTTTAACATCTTAAACTGGACTCTAAACGACATCAGGCGAATGGATGCTAAAACAAGAAAGCTTCTTTCTAAGCATAAGATGCATCATCCAAAGGCTGATGTAGACCGTCTATACATACCCCGTAAAGAAGGTGGAAGAGGTCTTATTCAGCTGGAATTGTCATACAAGACAACAACTATTGGCTTACTAACATACACAGAAACAACAAAGGATTGGATGATACAATTAGTAAGGCAACATGAAGAAAGAAAGAAAAAATATTCAATTATAAAAGAAGGCAGTAAATACAAACAAGATTTACAGTTAGTAGATTCTGTAGAAAAGCAAAACAGAAGCCAAGAACCAACTATTGCGGCAAAAAATATGAAAATGAAAGCCAAAGATAAAGCTCTTGAACAGATGAAACAGCGCTGGCAAGACAAACCTCTGCATGGCCAATATCCAGTACGTGCCAATAAATCCAATGTTGACAAAGTTAATACTCATCGATGGTTACGTGCATCTGGATTAAAGTCTGAAACTTTATTCTTGCAGCACAAGACCAAAGTCTTTTCACTAGAAACTTTCAGGCAAATATTATGCATAATAATATGGATCCAAAATGCAGGTTTTGTGATAAACACCAAGAAACAATAGACCACCTAATCTCAGGCTGTTCTGTGCTTGCCCCAAATGAATATAAAAATCGCCACGATAGAGTTGGGCAATATTTACATTGGGCAATGTGCAAACATTATGGAAAAGCTGTAAACAAACACTGGTATGAACATCACCCAGCACCGGTTACAGAAATAGAAGATGTAACCATTCTATGGGATTACACCATCTACACAGACAGAAAAATTGAAGCAAACAGGCCAGACATTATTGTTAAAAACCAGAAGGAGAAAACTTGTCTATTAATTGATATGGCTTGTCCAGCGGATTATAACATAGCAATCAAGGAATTTGAAAAACTGTCAAAATATAAAGACCTGGAAATTGAAATAGAAAAAATGTGGAAATTGAAAACAAGAGTTGTGCCAGTGATAGTAGGTGCACTTGGAATGATAAAAAATGGAACAAAACAACACATTGAAAGAATCCCTGGAAACCCCAGCTTAAGAGATATACAAAAAATTGTCTTATTAAGTACAGCCCACACACTAAGGAAAACTTTATCTATGTAATGCTGGGGATGATAGGGAAGATAGCAAAACATGAAATGGAGCCATAACAACACGCCACTACCTGCCTTAGGTCTCCCCGCAGACTTGGTTGGTAGTGAGACCAAAGCAGAAATCGAAATATGATGAAAAATGACATAATAATAATATATTTATGCTCTACTTTTGTAGTGACCAAGTTTTAAAGTAAATATCTAAGTGAGGAATATACTTCCATTAGTAACCATTACTTATACTATCATAATATTTATTATGTAAGTATTAGCTCTTATTGAAACTAGTGCTTCTATATTACTGATTTTAAAACCTGCACTACTGAAATGGATTTTTGTAATATTCCTTTACCAAAGTGCATAGCATGTGGAGAATGATACTCAGTGGAAAACATATGTTCATGGAATTAAGCTCATTATGAACAAAGATGTGGTATCCTATGCAAATTAGCTGAGTTGTATTTAAATGCTAAGCTGATAACTGTCAGCCCTCTATTACGTCACACATAATGGTGTACCATGTATTGAGTATTGAGAAGCCAGGTAGCAGCTGGAGAAATCTATTATGCAGTATGTACACGGATTCAAAGAACAGACAAAGCACTGCAAATTTGAAAAACTAGAAACTCAAGGCATGTCAACTAAAAACAAGCTGATTATATTATGAATAATTGACAGACTTAATGAACTGCAGCATAAACAAAAAGTACTGGAATGCATACAAGGCAGCCATCGGAACTTAGAATTAAGAGTGGACTATTTACAGTAGCTGGAGTAAATCAGAGATTTTAACCAGCGAAGAGAGATGTTTGAATCATACAGGTTAAACATAACCAAAGCCAAAGAGAAGTGTAGTTACTGTGGAATGGCGCATGAAAAGAATAAATTAAAGTGTCCTGTACTGGAGAAATGGTGTCTTAAATACAGAAAAATGAATCATTTTCATACCATTTACAGAAGTGAAAAACATGTATAAAAAATTAAAGTAATAACCCCCCCGAGAAGAACAGCAGGAAGCCAGTGTATTTGTAGTAAATACGCAAAAGAATGGTAAAAAGAACATGAAAATAAATGGTCATATATTTAGCATGCAAGTTGACATGGGTAACGAGATAACCCTAATTCCAAGAAATTTTTGTATCAAGCTAGGCCGACACAGGTTAACAGAAAGTGGTTTAAAGATAAAACAATTTGATGGGACAACAATAAAGATATTGGATACCTTCTATGGCATGTTTGAAACAGATACTCGGTTCAAAGTTATTCAAATTGTGGTAGTAGTATGCGAGAAGGACCACAGATTATTAGGTATTGACATAGTAAAAGTAGATACAGCCAAATTAATAAACTCCGTGGAAGCACATAAGAGTAAGCTAGGACTTCTACAAGGATACAAAGCAAGCATTCAATTAAAATAAAATTACCATCCCAAATACATTCAAGCCAGGAATATAGTACCAGTATATATACTGCCTTTAGTGGTAGCCAAGTTAAACTGGATGATCAAGCATGGCATTCTCAAAAAAGTTCCTCATGGTGGAAGTAACTGGGCTTCACCTATTGTAGCAATAAAAAAGGCTGACGAAGATTTACGAAGATGTGGTGACTATAAATTTGGAGTAAATCACCAGATATACTTGGCCTAGTTTCCATTATCAACCATTGAAATGGCAAGCCATGAACTGGCAAACATGGAATATTTTGTGAAAATTAACTTGAAATCTGCCTACAACCAAATTCTGATTGATGAAAAATTTAAAGACATTGCCACGATCAATATCTCTATAGGCCTGTTAAGGTTGACTCACTTACCATTTAGAATTAAAATATCTAGTCATATATTTCAAAGGGCAACTGAGGGATTATTCTTAGGCAACATGATTGTTTACCAAGATTGTTTACCTATTTTGTATTGCCAATCACCATTGATGTGGTGATTGGCAATACAAAATAGGGGCTTCATAACTCTTATACAGATACATCCATCTCCTGCTAATGGTAGATCCCAAGCATGATTGTTTATAAATACCAGCACCTGGATATATACTACCAGCCATAATTATTAGGCCACTCGAGTTTTTTTAAAAGAATTGATGTATTTCATACTATTTTTAGTATTTATTGTCAAATGAAAATAGAATGGTTCTTTTGTTATTATTACTTTGCAAAATTTTACAAGGCAAAGAAGCAAAGATGAACTCATCCGAATCACCCTATATTTTCCACATTCTTTCATTGAGGAAACTGCAATATAGGTAATTATTAAATATTTATAAATTCATTTGATGCACATGTTATTGTGTAATATTAACAAAAGAACCATTCTATTTTCATTTACAATTATTCACTTGGCAATAAATACTAAAAAATAGTATGAAATACATCATTTTTTAAAGGACTGGGGTTGCCTAATAATTATGGTCGGTAATGTAGCTCATTTCCATTATTATTGTCACTTGATCTTTGAAAATTCCTTTATTTTTCATTCTACCATGGATAAAGTGGATACTGCTTAGAAGACTGACATTTAAAAGTAACATCTGCTGGTCAACCAAACAGAAAGACTTGAGAGCAAGATAAAACCACCACTTTCCTTTCTATGAGGGTAACCATAGTATTGTATTTAAATACATATAATTTAACTTTCAAATAAACAGTCTTTTACATTAAATGACCTCAGCAGGACTGATGTGCAGTTCAACTTAAAAACTCAGTCCAATCCAATTTTTGTTCTGCAAACTATTAAACTGCATTTTTAACTGGAAAGAGGTCTGTCTGAGGCCAATGAGGGATCAAGATTTCACAAAGGGGTTGATAGTCTAAAAAGTTTGTGCACTACAATTCTAAAATATCAATCAATAAATGGAGACAAATATGAACTAATTTTATTTGATGTATTTTTCTAGTTTAGCCTGTTTACATTTTCTTTATTCATGTATTACTTTTCTCTTTTTAGCTGTAAATATCTTGTCTTGGTAAATCCCGTGGACTTTAATGGAAATTAAAACCTGCATATCATGCTTATTTTGTGTCCAAAAATAGACATTATGTAGGCTACCACACAACCAATGAGAATCACTTGCAGGAGCATATAAAGTGGAGCAGCAGGTCCTTTTTTCTCTCTCCGGACATTGTTCACAATGCTCGGCCTTTTTTTATCATCAATTCATATCTATAAAAAGATTTTGTGTTAATATTTCCAAAAATGCAGCCTCACAACAAGGACAGATTTAATTGTACTGAGAAATGACTCATACAGTTGTATATTTCAGGCATGAATTATACACTAATCACATTTGTATATTTTTTATTATTTGTTTGTTATAAATTATTTTCTGTGTAACTTACACTAAATGGTTTGATCTTATTTAATGATTGTATCAAGTCTTGTACAATTTGTCTTTCCCTCTCTTCATCTTCAAAATCTGCTTTTTACATCTACTAGGATTAATGAAAGCGGCAGACAGTAACATCACTTGTTACTTTCAGACAGCATGACCATGTGTCTTGGTTTGAATGTAGTTTAAGAAGTTATTTTTAAAAGCTTTAGCTAAGAAAAGGATAATACTTGCATAAAGTACACCGAAACAATGTTAAGCACTTTTAAAGTTCTCTTACAAATTCTGTTGTTCTGGGATGGATAGCTAGAACATTCTTTGTGTAGGATTACCTGCCTTGTCTGCCAGGGGATTCTTTTTAATGCCTGCTAGGTGGCATTGTTTTCTGATTGATTTGTTTTTTATGGCTTTTTTTGCAGGTTATTTAAAGCCAGAAAATATTTTTAGATTGTAAGAATTTCTTTGGAGATGATAATGATTTACTGATATGTCATACTAATTAACCCATAGCTGGTGGGGAAGAAGAGGTGAGATTTATATCTTTCCCAAGGGTATTGTCATGTCCATAAATAAAAATACAGAAATAAAAAATTAACTGTCTGTCACTTTGTCATATCTATAAATAAATAAATAAATAAATAAATAAAGATTAATTATAGTATCAAAAATAGTTGTAATAAAATTGTTGTAACTTTAAAAGGTTACTGTGTAAGTAATCACCAAAATGGAGGTTGGGAATAATAATATATCACAAATACAAGACTCATGCACTGCATAAAGTAGATATACAGCTAGTGAACTGCTAGTTAGTATAATCACTCTGTATTTAACTGCCTCCCCACATAGGCGGAATATGGCACAAGGCGATTTTTAAAGTGAGGTATCTGAACCCTTAAGCTTGGCCAAAAATATCCCATTGACCCTGTATAAGGCCGGGTCAGGGCTACTGTTGATTTTTCCCCCATGAGGCTCTACTCTTTGGTGTAGCCCTGTCTTGGTTTCTCCTGACTGTAGGCAGTAAGGAAAGCATGACTGATGACTGCTAGTCAGTATAATCACCCTCCCCTCATTGCGGTACAGTGGATATCGGCTCAGAACGAGAAACCGGGGAGCCGAGTTCGAATTCCAGTTGAATCCATTGTATTCACTTATGCGCAAATACCCTTGGGAAAAGTATTAATCCATCTCTTCCTTCCAGTTATGGGTTAAATAGCAGGACAGATTGGGTTCTATAGCCTTGGTCGGCAACCAGTCTACCGCAGAAAGCAATGGCAACCTACTGCGGGATAATCTTCTGCCCAGTCAGTCATGTCTCGAAAGAGTCATGATCGACCAAGCATGTATCACGTATGGCACTTAACTGACTGACTACTCCAATAGTGTCCACGTATTTAAGAGGATAAGAACACCCCATTCCTGTATATAGGTAGGTATACAACAAAAATAATTATAACAATTATAATTATCATTAATTCACTCTTTTTAAACTAATGTGAATCAACTCTACTTTTCACCTCTAAACATACAAACATGTAACATCCTCACTATCAGACAGGCAGTAAACATATAGGTCAATGCAAATTTTGGCTCTTTTCCTTTTTACAGGCCAAAATAGTAACCTTCATCAGCAAAATGCCGAAATAAGAAAACTAGAGACACTTTTTTATTTTCCATGTAAATTATCTAGTTATTCATTACACGCATGTATAAAAACATAATAGAAAGACTGCATACAATTTTTTATTTTTATAATATCATTCTGTTGGATTCTGATCCATATTTGATCTACATTTTATCCCAACTCAATGTGTTTACTCAACATTACTGTATCTCGCTCCTCTAACATCACATAAAAAAACAGATAATAAATAATACTCATTTTATTGTTTCCAGAGCTTGCTCTTTCTCATTTTCAATAAGTATTTTTGTGTATATAAATCTTAGGGATTTTATAATTATTTACTCAGAGTTATAACTCCCCTACAATATTTGTGCATAAATAAATACAATGAACCCGACTAGAATTTGGACTCAGATCTCTGATTTCAAACTGAGTTGTTATCCATTAAACCACCCATACATACAAGCTTATAGCACCTGGTATTCCCAAGCAGTCACCCATCTAAGCACTAGGTGTGGCATTGTATGAAAGGACACAAATCCTTTTCTCTTTTCAACTACAAGATGCCATAGTAACAAAATGTTTCTCATTTTCCCCTCCAGGGAGACTTAGTTTCTTGACAAACATTTTAGCATGAGCTGAACCATGTGATGTGCCACACACACACACACACACACACACACACACTATTTCCCATTTAAAAATATCTCATGCAGCCAGAACATCTCCACTACTGTTAATCTCATAAATATATATTTCTTTTCTTTTCTGAACTATGTTATTTTTTACATAAATCTATAAAAACTCATCTTGGCTATGATGATAAACTACCTCAAGCAGCAAGGCCTGTGATCAGGAGATTGGAAGTTTTGAAGAATGTAAAACCACCTAATAATTGCTGTTGTTTTCAGGTCCACTTTGACCTGGAGTGGTGGCACCTGTTAGGGTCCCAGCTACAGACAAATAGTGCCCCCTACAAACAAAAAGAAAGCACTATGAAAGTATAAAAATACATTTCTATATAAAAAAAAAAATGACCAACAATACATATTTATAGTAAAATCACTAGCAATACAATTTTAAAGGAAAAATGACCAACAATACAATTTTATAGTATAATTGCCGGCAATAGATTTTATAGAAAAATGACCGAAAATACATTTTATTTGGAGCTAAAGGCATACAATTGTGTTCAAAATATATTTAGTCAAAACCATAAAACTGTGTCCAAAATATTTAGATTTTGGCAGTAAATAACACACAGAGGTTGATATGCTACTAAAAAAAATCAACCAACCTATAAAACATGTGTATTTGTTGAAATCACTTATTTTGAAAATGTTGAAATATTCAGTCATAGACTGGGTCTAAAAATATCGGTTGCCAGGAGAGAAAGGTGACCCACTCACAATTACAATGCCATCATTTCATTTTCATAATAAATCAATTTTTAAAAAATATATATGGAAAAAAAGGGCATAATTTAAATTTTTGTAGAAAAATAAGTATATTTCTTATTAATTACAGTGTATATGTACCATATCTATTATTGACAAGGGAAGTCAAATGTAAATACAGAATGTTACATTATTATTTAAACTGTTCAGACTGCTGCCCCTATATTGGATTCATTTCTTTGTTTCTGACTTAGAAGATTTTACCAGTAATCCGGAGTGCTATAGAAAATCATCAGCATCAAAGATTGCAATATGAGCTCTGAGAAATAATGGTTATTGAGACATTAGGTTTATAAGTACCAGAAATTCATACACTGATGTCCTCAATGACACATGGCCCAGTAGATGTAGGCATTAGTTAATTCCAGTGACTCGACCCAAAGAGTTGTGAGTTTAATAGTTGTAGTGAACAAATAACTTAGAGAGTTAAGTTAAAGGAAGATAACTACATGACTACCGGAAGTGGCATTGCACATTGGATGAAAATGATATACTCTAATGATCAAAATAAAGAGTTTAGTTAAAAATTCCTAGCACCTGAAGAAGGCTGGAGCATGCAACAGCCAAAATGTTGTAAACATGGCAATAATGATGAGGACAACAGTCTGAACAGTGTAAATAATAATGTCAATACTACCTCATCTCTGAAGTATAGACACATACAGAATGTTACAATCTAATTTCTTTATTTCTTTTAATTTTAATTGGTTGCTATTTTGAAAGAGTTTACTGCACAATTGTATATTAACAGATAGTTCAAAAGCAAAATAAAGCATTGCATGTAGTCCACTATATTAAGAACAACTGTTTTTGTTTCCTAGATAATTATTCAAATGTACCAATAATTACTACTGCATCCAATTTATCTAAAGATTCTGTTTTAATTGATAGCAACATGTATGATTCCAAATTCTCTTCAGACAGCAATTTTTTTAACCTTGTGTTTATTTTTTATTTATTTATTTTTTAATCATCTCACCCAAGCAAGGCATTCCACTGCCACTATTGCGCATGGGGCTACATAGGGGAAGGTAAAGAGAAGGAGTGGTTAGACATAGGGAATGTCAGGAGGAAGGTGACAGATGAGTAAGGATAGCGAGGATGAGGGTTGGGCAGATGGAAAGAGTGTTTGATAGAATGGGAGCAGGTTAGTGTGTTAGGAGGTGTCTATTGACCTTACATTTAAACTCCTGGAGATTGTAGCCGTCGGGGAAGCAATCATTTGGAAGAGAATTCCACAGTCGGGAAGTGCAAGGAAAGAAACTGTTGGAGTAGAAGTTACGGCTGCATTTAATCGGTTTCACTGTAAAAGGGTGGGATCTAGTTGCTAATCTAGTATCTCGTTCAAATTCGTATTTAGGGGGCATTATGATCATTAACTTTGAAAATGTCCTCTCACATTGAACTTGAGTAACTGATAGTGTGCAGATGACTTCATAATATTCTTTTATTATTGCTAAAACAGTTGTCTGAGTTTCTTTCTTTACTGAATTTTTATTTGGTATAGGGGGCCCACATCATCAGGGACACCATCAAGCAAGCTGACACCATAACCAGACCATCATTAAATATTCAACCAAATGCCATTACAATTAGTAAACCCTTTCCATTTCAAGTAGACCCCAAAAGAATTTGAATATGCAGCTAAGATCTAAGAGGCATAACTATAGTGGAGAGGCGTTCTAGTAAAGAGTAGTTGTATGTTGTTGCAGATTAACGGAATTTGGCCTCGTTGTAGATACCCCACTATAAGACATAAAAAGGTTATAAGTCAAAAAAAGCAAATTGAGTTTAAAAACAACATTTTATGTATACACATATCAATTAAGGATTTTACAATTAAAGTAATCCTTTTAGTATGAGTCCAACAGACATTAAAATGTTCATGGTAATAAATGCTGAAAAGAGGTATGTGGGAGCGTTGTAAGTAAGGAATGTCTTTGATGTATCCGCTCCTTTGGTCAGTAAGTAGTTTTGAGACAGCGAAGGATAAGATGATAGAGAAGGGAGGCGAGCATGGTAATTCGCTTGACTTCGGTCAAGGGAGATACTAATTACACTTGTCTCTCTCGAGTCTGTCAGTATATGTCTGTCTGGTGATGATTTCTGTATGGGCTTTTTATTTCATCTATTTGGATTGCAGCAGATCATTTGGGAATTCACATCCGTATTTGATTCTGGGCTTCCCATTGGTCGATAAATAAAATTTGCGTAGGCTCGCGAACTGGAATTTAATATTTAATTAATTTTTAGCTTTCAACCGGAACATCTGTGTAGAGCTGGATGCACACGGATGAGTTTTGGTCATTTGCTTTCTGGTGGTGAGAGTGCAAACATCCGGTCCTTTGCTTTTCTCGGTATCACCACATAACCCAACTTAAATCAGACAAGTATATCAGAAAAGTATCTGAATTTTGTGGAGCTTAATAGTGTGCTAAATCTTTTAAAATTTAAACACATTCATGTTAACTCTATACTACTGCTAGCCCCCCACCTCCGTTGCATATGGCTTGGAATTTAATATAAGGAATTGTTAAAGTGTAGCATATTGAAAATTTTCTGTGTGCATTTAATAATGCTAAAATAATGAATTTAATAATATACTGGTTACTTATTGGTTGAATATTTGAATGATTTATTTCATGCTTATTTTAAATTTCTTGCTACAGTGCATAATAGATTTAGTATCTAATGATTATATAGAATGCTTGGTATAAACTAGTGACTGAATGTTAGTCATTTTCTTTTTCTAGCTTACAGCTACACTCATTTGGATTCAACTGTTATTTACTTTCCTATTCTTTAATTCTTAAAATATTTTCCTGTCAGCCACAGCCTTTTAGGCATTATCTGACTTAATTAGACTTTAAATAGACCAGCATCTTAGCTACCTAAAGAAAAATATGAGAAATATTTGCTTAAAAATGATCATGTAGGCAGCACAAATGGCTGTTAAGAAATATGTTGAAAAATTTATAAAATAAAACTGGCAATTTTTTAAAAAAAGGGTAAAAAACGAAAGTGATACCACAAATTGTTACACTGGGCTTTACAACACTTTATAACACAAGGAATTGTAATACATTTACAATAAAATTAGAACAGACATAAATTTTGACTGACCTTTGGGCAAATATTGATTTTTATACCTGAAAAAAAATGAAGTGTCAAACGGATGATTTTTCCCATGATACCACTTTTTAACTACTCAGCAATGTTTATAGTTTTTAAAAGTGATAATCAGAATTGGAATAAGATCTTGTGGTGATACCAAGCAAAAGCGAGGGACCGGATGTTTGCTCTATAACAACCAGAAAGCAATTGAACAAAAATAATCTCTGCGCAGGTGTATTCGCACAGATGTTCTGGTTGAAAAATAAAAATTAATCAAATATCAAATTTCCATTTCGCGAGCCTATGCGAATTTTATTTACCAGCCAATGGGAAGCCCAGAATCAAATACAATCTCAAACGAGCTGCTTTTGATCCAAAAAGCAGATATAAAAAGCAGAGACACAAAGCATCATCAGAGAGACAGACTGACGCAGAGACCAAGGAAAAGAATATAATTAATATCCCCTTAACTTAAGTCGAGCGGCTACTACATTTGCCTCCCTTCCCCTATTATCACTTCTTCCCTGTCTCAAAAGTACTTACTGACCTCAGGAGCGACCACTTCAAAGACTGTTTCCTCACAAACCAAGTTACTGACTTACGGACCCTAGAAGTTGCAACTTCAAAATGAACATTCCTTACCTACAAGACGCCTCCACATTCCTA
This sequence comes from Ascarosepion bandense, assembly GCA_037127315.1. Lineage (NCBI taxonomy): Eukaryota > Metazoa > Mollusca > Cephalopoda > Sepiida > Sepiidae > Ascarosepion > Ascarosepion bandense. The sequence goes on along the minus strand of JBBBDQ010030258.1, from coordinate 3,480,553 downwards.
AGCACTAATTATCTTTTTCAGCATTATTATTTGTCATGAACACTTTAACCTCCGTTGGACCTATCCTTCAAGCATTACTTTAATTGTAAAACATTAATTGACACGTGTATATATAAATGTTATTTTCTACTCAAATTGCGTTTCTTGATTTTATAATCATTTTATGACTTATAGTGGGCTATCTACCACAAGGCCAAATTCCGTTAATCTGCAACAATATAATACTACCCTTCACTAAAACGGAATCCTACAACAAACATAAAAAGAATAACATGCTATAACCTAAACATATGATGAAAGTAAATTTATACATTTTTTTTGTTCTTGAGAATTTACAACATTCTAAAAGTCTACATGGACACTATTACAATTAGAACTAATGCAATTCTATTACAATTAGAACTAATGCAATTCAATAATTATCATTTACTAATTTATATAGAAATAAATATGAAAACAACTTTTTATTCATAACCTTATAATTTTTTCTTAAAATATTAAAATATGTGAATCAAATATAAGTAAATCTTTGTTATTTACCATTTTATAAAGCTTGAATCAATTGGCAATTAACTGATGTTTTGCCAACCATTCCAATAAACAATTGAATAAATAAATGGTGTAAATAAGCAATTTAATAAATAAATACTGTTTATTATATTTGTTGTCAATTCTCAGGAACAAAGAAAATGTATAAATTCACTTTCATATGTTTAGATTTTATTACAGTTCTAATAATCACTTTTAAGACTAATAAACATTGCTTTTAAGACTAATAAACATTGCTTTTAAAACTAATAAACATTGCTTTTAAGACTAATAAACATTGCTGAAAGTAGTTAAAATAATAATGGTGTCAAAACCATCCTTTTTTTAATGGGTATGAATGTCCATATTTATTGATCCTTGATTGTAAATATATATAGTTGTATATACAGAGTGTGGTGGGTAAGTTTTCACCATTTTATAGTTTTAAATTTATGCATATGTGTTGTTTGTTTTTGATGTTGTTGACTGCACTGTATAGTAAGGTCAGTTGGGTACATCTGAAAAAAAAGAAAGAAAAAGAGCACCATGACATCAGAAATTTGGAAACAGCATGCTGTATTGCTTGGCATTTGTGTCAGAAGTTCTAATATGAACATTTTAGAGTGTTTGGGTGTCAATCTGAAAGAGTTGGATGAGTCTAATGGTGATTATGAAGGTATGGCAGCTCAGAAAACCCACTCTGATCAGACTGATAAGCAAAGAGCGCTCTCGAATTTGTCAATGAGAGTCTCAGACTCAACACAAAGGTCGACATCAAGTGCCTTGAATAGCTAGTGCTGCCCTGGGTCAAGAGGGTGGCTGCTGGAAGACCTTATGTCTGGCAACAGGACTCTGCACCATGCGACACAAGCAGGAGAACCTATTCATGGCTGTCAGACAATTTTTGCAACCACATCAACCCTTACATCTAGCCACCTAACTCCCCGGACTGCAACCTTCTTGATTATTATGTGTGGAGCACAGTTGAGCGAGAGAACAACATAACTCCTTTTATAACCAAAGATGAACTGAAGGCAAATACTATGGCAGCATTCACCAACTTAAAGAAGGAGAGTTGCATGAGATTCCGAAGTTGTCTGGAGGTCATGGTTGAAGTCAATGGCGATTTTACTGAATAAATTTATTCTTTAGTATTTCAAGAAATTTTTGTGTAATTTTGGTAAATATATCTGTTACTTTTATTTTTTGTAAAATTTAGATGTCAGTCTATCCATCTCCCCTGTACATTTACCTGTTCTTGCCATTATATTTGTTCATTTCATTGCTTTTGTTTGACATTTTTATATCATAGTTGATAGGATGATAAATTTATGAGGTCAGAGATAGCATATTTACAGCAATTTTATAATTTAATCATAGTATCATTAGAATTTGACAGGAAGGCTGAAGGCATTTATGCAAATATTAAATAAAAATTGGTAGTGCTTAAAACATTAGGCTTTTGGTTTTAATCAGATATAACTTTTGTGCAATATTATCCTTAAAGCATAGAGTTAAAAAAAAAAGCATCCATAAAACTATTTAGAAAACAATTTGTTTGCTGTATACATCATATACAATTTTTTTTACATTCATCTTGGTTCCTTTGTACCACAATTTTTTTTAAAGTTGGAAGACAGGAGTTTTGTATGTTTGCATCAGTTTTTCTCTCAACAAAACCAGCTGTTATCTGATGATATAAGTATTATGAAAAATTCCACTTTTTGAAAGTATTGAATAAAATAATTTTTAATGACAGCTGGTAATTTTTATATAGCAATTTTGTTTACTATGACAATATCCTTCAGTTTAAGCAGACGTACTGTTAATAATGTTGAGAAGAGTAATGAAAATTCAGAATTTTGCTCCCACAGTTGCACATCCTAGTTTATGCTTTTAATGCTGTTTTCAGATAAGGTGAAGAGTAAAAACATTTACAACTGCTTCTGTAATTTATAAGAACTTTAAAGGATGCAAAATTGTTCACAACATTGGAAAGAGCAATTTCTGAAGTAATAGAGTAAAATTAGAAGTATCAAAACACTGCAAATGGATATTTCAGTTTGTAATGATACAATGTATTTATCTAATATATATTACATCTGGCAACAAAACCTCTGATTGGGATAAGGGAGGTTTTTAGGAGCATAGAACTACCTCTTAATTGCTGTTGTTCCCAGGTCCATTCTGACCCAGTATAATAGCACCTGTTAGGGTCCTAGCTATGGAAAAATAGTGAACGCACAAACAAAAACAAGACTATGAAAATGTAAAAATACATTTTTTTATAGGAAAAATATCAGCAACACATATTTATATAAAAATTTTACCAACAATACCTACTTATAGCAGAATCATCAACAATACATTTTATCTGTACTTGAAGGCATACAATTGCATTCAAAATATTTAGATTTTGGCATTAAATAACCCATAGAGGTTAACATGCTGCTAAACAAAATTGACCAATCTAGCGCGCACACACACACACACACGCGCAGTATCAATAAATATACATATACATGCAAGTACACGCACATATATAATTATTTTTTTAATGTTAATAGAACAGTGCTCAATGTAATATAACAGAGCTAATAAGTATACATTATATATCTCATCCTACATCTATAGTATAAATTGGAGTTTCATGTATTACACAATCATTAGGTATATATTATTTAATATGCACCTTATGACTGCATAGTGCACAAAACTCCAATTTGTGTTATAGATGTAGGATAATATATATATATATATATATATATATATATATATATATATATATATATATATATATATATATATATATATATATATATATATATATATATATATATATATATATATATATATATATATATATATATATATATATATATATATATTATATATATATATATATATATATATATAGTAAATAGCTAACCTAAGGAGCCAATGAATCTACCAAGGTTTGACCTAACAGATCTTCAGGGAAGGTTGGTTCAACCTCCCCTGAAGATCCGTTAGGTGAAACCTTGGTAGGTTCGTTGACTCCTTAGGTTAGCTATTTACTTTGTTTACTCTACTTGCGTATTGAGCGCTTTTTTGTTTTAGGTTACTCGTCTCGGGTTTTTTTCCTTTGGGCTATGTACTTTGACTGATTTTCAAGTACTTAGCTCGTTCTTTTTTATTACCATTTTTTCCTTCCGCGTATGTGCTCGGAGGGTTTTTTGAAATGAGTGTAGCAATAAGTTTACATTTATATATATATATATATAAATATATATATGGTAGCAGGTAAGTAAAAAGGGTTGTCAGAGGTCAGTACACAGACCTGTAATATTGTAATATCATCAGAAAAATCAGTTTTGGTGATCGGGCTGGTTGACAACATGTCTACATGGACACTGTTCAAACTGCAGAAACAAAGGGTGGTTCAGCAGCCATAAATGCTACCAAAGACATCACATGAAGAATTCTTCTGTTATCATCCAAGATAGTTTTTGATGCCCTTCTGGTAGAAGAGTGTGTTGTTCCTGTGTTGATCTAATCAGCCATGCAAGAACCCATCCACTATAAAGAGAAACAAATGGAAAAGAAAGTCTACAATGACAATGATATATATATATCCCTGACCTTTGGCTGATTCTGCTCACATTGTGTTGTTTATCTCAGATTAGCCAAAGCAGGATTGTTTATCACCACTTGATGAGGCTGGTCCAGATATGCGATGGATTGGTATATAATGGAAACCAGATTTAAAACCAAAATGACACTGTGTAGATTTACATATATTTATAATTACAAGATTACAAGCAAATCAAAGTAAGTGATGAAAAAGAAATATCTGGTATTTCAGTAGCACAATAATATTCATGTTGTATTATTTTTATGGGATGATGGTTTATTCAATTTCCAGTTGGTTGAATTTGGACTATCTTTTGCAATATCTCTCTCTCTCTCTCATCTTGTTTCTAGCAGCAGGGCTATTTAAGTCCGACCATATTATTCAATCCGCCATTCAAATCTCTTCCCAACCTCTCATCCCAAAACATGGGAACCAAACTAACTAATTTTGTCTTGTACCCTAGTTTTGTTAAACAGGCACCCACACCAGGGTGGGGAAATTATGTTTAGGGTTTCCATTTTTCTCACTGTATAACTCTTACTTGCTCGAAATAAAAACAATTACGTTCAACCATTTTGACTTCCAGTAGAAGTGGAGAAAAACCTGCTCCCTGTCACTGTCTGCCTGCTCTTATCAACTGTCTTGGTAATCCAGTACACAGGAAATTCTTAAGGCCATATTCCAACCTAGGGTCACATATCGTCAAAACCCATTGAAAAATATTTTGACTAAAGTCACTTTGATAAATTTGCTTAAAAATAATTTTGCACTCATTGTGTTCTGAACCTTTATTTTCCACTTGTTAACATTTAGGCTACTTTACTTGACAAAAATAATTGTCTTCTCCAATTCTAGTGAAATCTCTCATTTTGAAAATCACTTAAAATTAATGCCAGCTATCTGAAAACATATATATTTTTCATCAATTCAACCCAAGCAAGGTGATAATACCACTCAGATGCAAAAAGCTACTGGAAGTGAAAGTGAAAGAAAAGGCTTTAGAAGGAACCAGAAAATCAGTACTGAACAGGAAAATCCTGTTTAAAAGTAGGGAGGTCTGTGAACAGGATGATAGGTGAATCTCTCTACCCCCTATTAAAACCTATCTATTTCTAGTATATATATATATATATATATATATATGAGGGTTATAACATACACACTATCACAAAAAACAGTTACTAACTACGTGATGATTGTGTAAAAACACATAAGACTATTATTTGTTGTCTGTTACTGTTCATTGGGAAGTGATTTACAAAATCATAATTATTCTCCATCCTCCAACTACTCTCCCACTGGTGAGATATGGCAAACTTCTTGCTGCTCTGTTGCTACTTCCATGGAAAGTATTTAGGTGAACTACATTCCCTGGTCCTTTCAATTCAAACCTTTATGGCAAAGATACACCATGCCACGTACATAATAGCAATTCACCCACATTACCTCCATATTTCATTGGTGAGAAATAAGTTCCCCTTGAAAAGTTTCTTTCCACAAACAAGTGCTCTGGGAAACTGACCTGCAAGAGGATGTTTCTCCAATCACTACAATCTTCAAGGCTAGGGTCAACCGTTACCTTCCACTCCTATATGTTCAAATTGCCTCCTAACCAAACTCCCTAACTAGAGTAGCTACCTGGCCTTGTAATAGGTGAACTTTACTGTAATCTATGTATATATATATATATATATATATATATATATATATTCACCTATATATGCATTGTAATTTCATTAGAATGGTTTAAGCTCTATTCAGTATTGAGCACTTTTTATAAAAGTAAATGCAATGTTCATTAAGTTGTAATCTATCTGTTCTTTCATTTCTTTATAATATATATATATATATATATATATATATATATATATATATATATATATATATATATAACATTAAAGAACAAAATGTTCACCACTTACTTGATACCCAGGTTTCAACCATATTGGCCTCATCGGGATGCCTGATGAAGCTGATATGGTTGAAACCTGGGCACCAAGTAAGTGGTAAACATTTTGTTCTTTAATATATTATTGCTCTGCATATTAGATTCTTTTGATTGTGTATTGATCACATTTTTTAACATAACTCTCTACTGTTCTAACTAGTACCACTTTTACTGCTGTATATATATATATATATATATATATATATATATATATATATATTGAAAACAAAAATAGGTGTTGTTCCAACAAGAGAAATTGGTATAGGTGGAAAAATGTATGAGAAGCAGTAAACATTTTGTTTAAAATGTAGATTTATTGTTATTATTATTAATAGTATTTATCTTTTGTATAATACATTAAGTATCCATAATTATATTTGTGTCACTACACGTTTCAAATTTCTGATTTTACATATTGAGATCTGTTGTGTGTGTGTGTGTGTGTGTGTGTGTGTGTGTGTGTGTGTGTATGTGTGTGAGTTTGTGTGGGTGTGAGTTTGTGTGTGTGTGTGAGTTTATGTGTCTCCATTCTAACAAACCCTACTCCTCCAAAACCCTTGGTCTGATTTCAACCAAAATTGGGTCACTTGTTGATCATGACATGAACCTTTGATGTATGCAAAAATCCAAATCTCAATTTACAGGATATAGCAGAAATCTCCAAAATGCTTAGAATTTACAAACTATTCTGTTCTGAGATGCCTTATGTAACTAAAATTGGCTCACTTGTAGATCAAGTTCTGAACCTTTGATGTACACAAATGTTTTTCGAATCAATGTAAAGGATTTGTCAAAAATTAATGACAAACATAATTTCAGGTGGTCTTTTGTGCACTTTTACGCATTTCTCCAAGACACTTCACTCAAACTCAACCAAATTTGAGTCACTGGTAAATTAAGGTCTGATGCCTTGATATGCAAACAAAAATTTCAATTGATACAAGGTGGGTCAAAATTAATGGAAAATGTTGATTTTTGTGATTGTTTATTTCTCAGAAATGCTTAGTTGTATTCCAACCAAAAATCAGGTCTGTTTTATAACTTCTACCTTATCATATGCCATAACAATTTCATATTTTCTACAAGGTGCCAACCCCTCCAACATTGCAGGGACAATGCATCCACTTCTTTTGTGTCACAACATCATCACATCACATTACAGGCTCCTGTAATGCATGCCTTGTTCTTCCAATATATTATACATAGATCATTCCTGTTTATTGGAAAAATTGACCAAGCATGAATACCATTTTATAAATACAACAAAAATCAATACTTACTTTGCATTTTTTAAACCTCGTACTGGAGCTTTTTGAATAAGCCCTTGACCTTACCATTTCAACATAACCACTAAAAAACCCCAAGCAACATCGGGATATATAGCTAGTAATCTATACAAATAAATTATTTATCTGCAGTTAGACAAAATTAGTTCTCTAACAAAATGAACTGTTTAATCAATCAGTTCTTTTACTCCTACATTTTTTAGATTTCAGTCTTATTTGTTCAAGCCTTTCACGTGAAGCACTCAACTTTATCTATTAAGTGATTGTCTTGCTTCAACTTGGTCCTGAAATATGCTGTCATCACTGTCTTTGCTTTCTATTGCTAATCTTTTTTTCTGAGTTATATTTCTATTTCACTGTTACATTGAACATATAAATTTTTTAATATGATAAGATATTGAGCAAAAAGTGATTTATACTAGGAGTAATCAATGAATCATAGATAACATTGAATGTCTAAAAATATATAAAGTGAATACATTGGCCTTTATTTTAGTTGTGAATTTTTTTTTATCTCTGCTTTATTGAATCTCAATACATTGTTTCAAGACTTATTTCATTGCATCTCACTATTAAGATTTTCTAACAATTGCTGCTTTTTATATAATTTGTGAAGAAAAAAGTAAAATTAGTAGTAGTTTGTTCAAATAGTGAAGAAAAGGAATGAAAATCTGAGATAGTTAAATTCTTTACCATATGAAATAAAAACAACCTGATATTAAAAAAGACTAAGTACTCATTTTAATGGTATGTCTAGTAATATTAAAATGCATTATATACACAGGTTAGCTAGGTAGTTAAAATTAATAGATTTTCATTATTAAATTATTACTTCCTATACAGTTTTATAATTTTCGGGAATTTTACCTTAAAAACATTGTCAGTCCTGCCATAAAAGTGTACTTTTTTTCTATTTCATTCTTTTTCATAGTTTTTATAAGTCTTTTCATTTATATCATAAAAAATACTGTAAAACAAGAGTATGTTATACAGACCATAGTTTAGTGACTTAGTTGAGGGTAGTAGCAGATTAAAATTTTGCAGGTACTAGGTGTATATCATTAAAGGTGATCCATTTGTCAGTTAACAGTAACACAAACAAAACTAAATTTCTCATGCAAAATTTGATTGCCTTATTTGTTTTTAACATATTTATGTGGTTGTGTTTATTATGTGGGGATGCTGAAAAAGTCCTTAGATTGACCCAGAAGCTCTTCCAAAAATAAATTTTTGATGCTTAGTCTTTTGTTCAGATTTTGAGAAGTGGGTCGAGTCATTAACTTTTCAGCATCCCCCTCATGCTTTATTGAGATCCCACTACAAAAGTTTTTTCTTTTTTCAGATAAGCAGGAATAGTTTATATCACAGCAGCAGCAGGAGTCAATGAAGTTGAAGCACTTATAATAATTTAAAAACATTTTATATTTTTATTTCTGTTCTTTAAATTTAGGTTTTTATATGTATTATTCATAGATGCTTTCATTTCTATTATAGAAATTAATTCCTTCAGAAATGGTGAAAAAGAAGTGGGTCTTTAACAATTCTCAAGTCAAGGTTAAGCAAAAAAACAGAAGGTAGCAAAAGAACCAAAAACTTCTTACACACATAAAAAAATTATATATACTTAAAAATCAAAATGAAATTAAAGGTTTATAATATTAAATTCCAAATGTAAATAATTATTTGTCGGTTATCTTTGCCTTTAAAATAATAAAAGAAAGGAAAAAGATTATTATCATGATGATAATGATGATGATGATACCCATTCATTTAGAAATTCTTCACCTGTTGGAATAAAAAAAAGTTGATTTTAAGACCTTATCATATCACTTGGGCTAACAAGGAATTGAAGGATTTTAAATAATTTTTGTCTGTAAAAATATTAATTACATGTAAATAAAAGTTTGTATATATATATATATATCATGTCTTTCTTCTTCAGTTTTGTTATTTTGAGTATGAGAATCTCTTCCTTGGAGAAAAGGTCCTATCAGAAATAGAATAAGGGAAAGTGAGGTGATGACAGTAAGGTGGTAATGGCAGCGGAAGTGGAAGGAGATGAAGGAAGATCCAGCAGCAGCAGCAGCAGTAGTAGCAAGATTTACCCAGCATGCAGTGCGAACCAACCGTTGCTGCCGCTGGCTGTATGATGGCCGCTGCCGACCACACGCCTAGCAGGCACGAAAAAAGCCTTGGTCTTTTGACCACCAAGTTTGTGTCCTTGCTACAAGAGGCCAAGGATGGAGTACTCGATCTCAAAGTGGTGAGTATATTGAATGCCTGTTTTTTTCCCAAGCTGATCCTTACATGCAAATCGACACTAAGACTTCTTTCAAGGAACCAGCCCGGCTGAGTAGTTGACACAGATGATGACGATCACACACACATCCTCTCTTCGTTGCCTTCTCTCTCTTTTTACCTTATATTCCCCCTCTGTCTTCGTTATTACGTTCTTCTCACTCACCCCCTCTATAGAAGCCTTCTATCTTGATAGATCATATTCGAGGTCTTTTAATTTTTATACCTATATTTAAGCACTTTAACGTCTCTTTCTCTTTCCAGTTTTATATCTTGATCTCTTAACATGATTTTCCCCTAATAGTCTTTTGGACCGGCATCTTTCATTTATGTGTGTTCCATCTCTTTCTCTCGGTGTCAGGTTGTACGCACAATCAACTCCCCCTTGCTTCTCATCATTCCCCCCTTTCATAATCTAAGTATCTATCACTTTCTTCACTTACTAACCTTTCGCTTATCGAAAAAGGTAGTATTTTCGCTTCTCGACGTTAAACTTGATTTAAAAAATCTTTCATAAAATAAATAAGGAAAAAATTAAGTGTCGCTCTTCTTTGGATCCTGTTTTAAACTTTTAATAATATATGCATATATTTTTCGTATTTATTTTTTTCCTAGTGATTATTTTTTCCGTTAGCATTGGGAATATGTTTCTTTCAACTTTATTTTTCTACACGCAGAAAGTCAGAAAAAAAGTTTTTCTTAGTTGTTAAAATTAATGTTTTAGCTTTGATAATTAAACATTTAATTTGAATTTTTATTGAAAGTACAATGTTACAATACTTAAATATAAAATTGAACTTTTTTTTACTTAGCCGGCTAACTTTTGTATTCTTTTTAATTACAAAAAATTGCTACCTCTAACAAGTTTCAGACAACTATTCCTTTTTAGTTTTATTTTTTTTTTAACTTAAGTATTAAAATTGTTTTTATTCTTTCTGATTTGTTCACTAAAAAAATGATCACATTTCATTATCTTTACGCGTTTAAATGAAATATTTTTTTGTCGTATGTAGTACCAATAAGAAGTACGTAGCTAATGACTCTCGCTTCCTCCTACTGGGCTTGAACCAGTAAATTTTCTGCTTTACACCCATCTTGCTGTCAATTTTCAATATACTGTTATTATTTTTGCGTTCTGGTTATGTTAAAAACCTACACCACATCACAGTTTTAAAATATCCAAAATCGCGCAAAGTTTAATTAATTGTCAAATGTTTATTTTCTATAAAGCACTTATTATTTACATCCACACACTGCAGGCTAAGAATTTACTGTTCATGCCTCCAAGCTTGTCTAGGGACGACGAAAGAACAGTCTTGTCTGTTTTCGATTTTTTCTTTCTCCTTTCTGTTGCAGTAAAAAGAGACGATGTTGCAACTACTAAAATGACCCATATAGATATCGGTGTATGAAGACCTTTCTCAATCGGTTAATTCATACGTCAACTTGGAAGAAAAAAAATAGTACACATGGCGGCTTGGAGAATTCTCATTTTACTTTTACTTAGATCTTCGATAGGTCGATTCGATCTCTATTTTGTGAAAGAAAAATAGAGATAATTTGATGCGTGAGTGCTTATTTTTCCTGACAATTAATTTTAGATTAATTCCAAGCTTATATTCTGTCATTTTTTTAAAATACTAGCAAAAATGTCATGCTTGTCCTTGCGTATTATTTGTAAGAAAATCGGGATCATCTTCTCGCTTTTTATTGAAAAAGCAATAATTCGATACTTTTACATTTTTTTTCATAAAATATATTAGATTTTCATGAACTTTTAGACAAAAGATAGAAAAAGTGAATAATATCGAGGTGAAATGCACTTTCTTCAATTTTTCTTTTTGCGTGATTTTTAATGTTTGGTTTTAAATGTATGTTAGCTTGAAATTTTCTTGATTTTATTTTTATCGAACGAAAATTTGAATTGACAGTATCATTCATGATTTTTAAACCAACTTTTGAACTAGTTTTGAGTTGGCATAATTTTGAGAAAAAATTTAGTTGACCGTTGATAAGGCATTTTTCTACGAATAAGTTATTTAAAAAAAAAGTGTAAGTAAACTGAAATGAAGTGTTGTTCGAATTGTTCACGCTTGATCTAAAAACAATTTTTTTTTCATCTCAAATATTATATAATTGATTAAAAAAACTGAATTAATGAATATTTAGAAAGCAAAATTGCAGCCCACGAAAATTAAAAAAAAAAAGATTAAAGAAACAGGAAAAAGGCAGTTAATAATTTTAAATTTTTTAATTTAAAAAAAATCTTTTTTTTTTTTTTTTGTTACTTAACAAACGTCCAGTTTATCAAAAATACTTCTAAGAAAACACTTAAAAAATTAGTTTTTAATTAAATGATGAAAATAAAGTTTTAAAAATAAAACTTAGTTTTTATGCATTCGACTTCCCTACTTTTCTGTTGCAGTTCGTCCCCCTCCCACTCTTTAGTTGCCCCTTTTTTTAAGAATGAAAAGCGTGGATTCGCACGTGGTGGTTATTTTCACGTTGTTCCCCATTTTTGCTCGGTGGGTAGAAAATAGATAGGTACTAAAAATCTAAGATTTTTTTTTTTCCAGAAAGCATAGCAATCACAGGAATTCACCCCCATTTTCTTTAATAATCTGAGCTAAAAATCTTTTCCTCGTCGTGGCCTATCTATTCTAGATGTAAAAAAAAAAAACTTAGGCAAAAGCTCCTATAAAAGTGAAATTAAAAAATATCTATGTAAAACAACAACAAAAAAAAAAAAAAAAAAAAAAAAAACGAAAACGATCGCTTGCCCCTCTGAATATAATTTTCATTTTTCAATAACAATTGAAAAAAAAAGTGATTTACCATACCTCCCCAAGTTTTTACTTTGAATACCTTTCCCTTCTCTGTGGGTCGGACTAAGAAAGAAATCTTTATATAAATCATAAAAATTGACAGTTTGGGTGGAGTTATGTAAGTTGGTTTAAAAAAAATGAGGCCTGTCTAACTACTTATGCGTGGGACTCCCACTTTAAACCTTGTGTCGTATTTCTTTCGTGTGGGCGTGCGGATCAACTTGGGGCTCATTTTTCCAAGTGTGTCCAATTATTTTCCAAGTTAATACTTCTCTTCTGGAAATTGTTGGAAACAAAAATGACAGTAGAAAACATTTTGTAAAATTCCTGTAACTTGTGTAAAGTAAGATTTTTTTTTTTAATGGTAGTAGCCATAATTGAAATTAGAGTTGTTTAAATTTTGTATGCATATTTTAAAAAAATAAAGCTAGTTTGACGGTTTTTTTGTTTTTTGGTGACTGTAAGAAACTTTTTACTGCTACTTTAATGCTTTTACTTTCTGTGTGTGTGCGTTTTCTAAATTTAAATTTGTTTAATTCAAATCACAAATAAATCAAACCACTTTTTAGTTTTGGACAACTTTTTTTTGTTTTAGAAAGTCCTAAATCAATACACATTCCTCTTTTAGTCTTAACAAAAACACTGGAAAAATGTTATTAATTAGTATCTTTTTTTTTCTTTTTTTTTACATTGGTTATTTTCATAATTGTTTGGATATAAAAATAAAAACAATTTGCTTTAAGTACAGAGGAAAAATGTATGACTGGAGCATCAGGCTCCCATTTCTACTTTTCTTAAAGGTGGCTGTAAAGTGGGTGGTCAAGGAGAGCAAAAAGAAAAAAAAATACCGAAAAGTGTGTGAATTAGCGATGAGCACGATGCAACACATCATCGTCTCCTCTCTTTCTTCCTCTCGGGTAGCCTGCACTTGATCTTTTCTACATATCATATATCACATTTGTTTCCTTGCTGTCTGTAGGTTGCTTGGTTTGTTATTGTTTGACAAAGATCAGGCAAGGTTTTTGTACAGTACATTGATCTAGCAACCATTACCGCAAATAATTTCATGTGCGACTAAAGATATTTGTCAAATCTCGCGTCCAAACTTAAGAACTTTTTTAACAACTAATTCGAAACTAACAACTTTTACAACATTCAACAATACCCTATTCTCTGTGTGTGTGTTTCAGTACGACCAAAAAAAAAAAACAATTAATAGAAAATAAAACAAACCATAAATACGTCCTTTACATAGGAAAAATATAGGTAACATCTATTTTTTTTCCCCCGAATTGAAAAACAAAAAGTCGCTACCCCACTCTTGAAAAATAAAGATCCTAAAACGAAAATTTCAATAGTATTCTGATTTTTCTTTTTTAAAACCTTATGAAATTACTTTTTGGTGTGTCAGTTTGAAAATTTCTATATCGCTTGTTTACTTTTTAATTTGACGGTTGTTCGCAAACCTAATTTTTACAGACTTTTTTCTTTTTAGTAAAAAAAAATAGTGCACTAAGTGTATCGAAAATTTGTACCGGATTTCTTAAAAAATAATTCAATAAAACTAAACGTTTATTTTTTTAATTTTTATTTTTTTTAGTTCTTGTATAATTTAATTCAGATTGGATACACTATTTAGTTTTTTTTTTTAAAATCATATCACCCCGAGCAAGGCGGTAACGCCACTGAGGTGCAGGGGGCTACTTAAGAGTGAAAAGGTTGGAAAAGAGAAAGCCGGAAATCACATCCTAAACAGGGAACAAGGGATGAGCCTCTTCACCTTTAGTTTCATACTTTCACCAATTTTAGACTCACTGGCTGGGGTGACAGGGTGTAATGATTAAAAAATAGAAATCGATTACACTGTAATCGATTTCTATTTTTTCTCAGTGGTTTGCAGCAATGAATATCGAGCCAAGTTCAAATTCTGGTTGAATAATTTTTTACACACAAATACCTTTTTTGGGAAAGGTATTAATCCGGCTCTTCTCCCTCCAGTTACTGGTTAAATAGCAAGACATGACTCGCCCAAGCATGTATCACATATGGCACTTAAAGGTACCTCCACTCATTTTCAATATCTAAATTTTAAATTGAATTTTTAAAAATAAAACTTTTCTTAAAACTTAAAAATTGAAAGCTAAATGATTAAATTTACTATTTCCAGTAAGCAAAATACTCTGGTGTATTTCAAACAGAAATTATATTAGAATCTAAAACTAAAATTTTTTTCCCTTTTTTTTTTTTTTAATCTTTCAATTTTTCGGACATTTTTAAGCAATCAACACATTTGTAAACAAAAGTTAATTCTCGGTTTTAAAAATCTTGCAAAACTAAAATGTACATCTGTGACACATTATTTTTGGGAAATTAGCAAATTTAATGTTGATTTAAAGATAATCTGATTTACACAAGTATTACTTATAGCATGAAATTTGGAATAAAAACTTTTTCTTAATCACAGAGTTGAACTTTTTAAACTGTCTGCCATATGTGTTTGACAGGCTGTCAGACTAGAGATAAGATAAAAGTGTATAGCAATCACAAGTGACATAATTGTACAAAGTTTTTTCATGTAAGGGGAGAAAACTCTGAATAACATGATCTTTTAATTTGCATATAGGAATTAATTACCTTACAAAAAAAAATTCAGCTTAAAAATAGGAAGGCAGAATGATTGTACTAAACTTTTTAACTTTCGATTACTAAATATAATCTTCGCTTAATAAGTTTTTAAACTAACCTTAACAAATCTTAAAAGTATTTTAAAAATATTTTTGAAAATTTATAAATTATTATAATCAAAAAAATTCTTTTAAAATTTCATTATTAATTGAAAAAATGTTTTTCTTCACGCTATATATATATATATATATGTCTTTAATTTTTATTTATTTAAGCAATTAAAAGCTTGTCAAATTAAGGTCATACTTATATTGCATTTTTTTATTTTACTATTAGGACCAGATTTTCAGAAATATAGGCATTATTTTTCAAAAAAAATATTAGATGATTTGCATTCCCCAATGAGTCCCGCATTTAATTGATAAAAGCATTTATTGCAACAAAATTTAATTTCTTAAAATTTCATGAATTTACGGTGGGTTAACAGTTGTAAAAAAATTTACCAAGATTTTTAAAAAATAATTTAATTCATTTACTAATAATTTCTGAAAGTTTCATTAAAATCCAGCAATTATTTGATTTTTGCAAGAATTTCCAAATTGTGTGTGTTTGTCACTGGAAAAAAACTTAGGTAATATTACGATTTTGTAAAAAGATGTTTTTACCAAAATTTCGAGCACATTAGAAGAAATTAAAAAAATTATACTAAGGGTTTTTTTTATTTTATTTTTTTAAGCGATTTAGTGGAGGTACCTAAATGCTTCTTTTTATTAAATAGACATGTTTGAAGAATAAAAAATAAAGCTTAAATGAAATGCCTTTGATTTTTTTTTCTTTCTTTTTTTCTTTTTTTCTTATGCTATACCAACTGTTAGATTATTATTTTTTTTTTATTGAAGTTGAAAAAGAAAATAATTCTGAATTTTGACTAATTACTCTTTCTTATCGAAAGATTCAATAAATTTGGAATAATAATAATAAATGGATGCAAATAATTTTGACCTCACACGAGGAAAATAGAAGCAATAAAAATTATTATTTCACTATTTTTTAGTTAATTTATCTTTATGCTTCCAATGTATTTATATTATTCTAAGTTTAATAAAAAATATTCTTTAATCTATTGATTATATTAAAAGATCAGAAAGATAAATTATCTTTATACATGATACCTATGACTTCACAGGCTACTGTTCATGAACAAGTATTATGTTTTAAGCAAAAGGTAAGCATTATTTCTTACAAAATCCAGTTTATTAATCCTTAATTTTACTAATTTACTTTAAAACACACCTCTAGGATAAATATTGAATTTTTAAGAGATTTTTAAATTTTTCATTTTTTTTTTTTTTTTTTTCTAATAGCAGTTTGATAAATGATGAATAAACATGCTAATGTTTTAAAAATGCCTAAAAACTATTTACTTAAAAGAAATGTATTTTTCTTTAAATATAGGTTAGCTGCAAGCTATTTACTTTCAAATAAACATTTAACTTAAATTATTTAAAAGTATATATATGTATATGAATATATATGAATGAATTCTATGGTGATACCTAAGAAATGAATGAAAAGTTCTCTGCCTGGTCCCTTTTCTCTTTCAAAATTGACCAAACATTGCTATGATCTTTGTCTGGCCAAGAACTTTTCAGAATGATCAACAGACAACAATACTAATGATAAAAGGCATAAAAAAAATGGAAGAGTTGTATGTATTTATTCATTTATTTATTTTATTATTTTTTTTAAATATTACAAATTCACTTAAATAACATATCTTCCTACTTGTTTTAATCTGGTTACAGCTGTTGATGAGGACTCAAATTTTTAATTTTTATGCACTTTTATTAAACACTCAGAAAAGATAACATTGTTTCAATGTATTTTGTTTACATATCCATGTCACCCTGAGTATTTTTTTTCTTGTCTACTTGCTTCTTACAACTGATCTCACATAAGTTATGATCTTGCTTAAGTTTGTTTTTGTAGTGATTATCATTTTTTTACTTGTTCTTCAAATAGAAGTTAGGTCACTGTGACACTTAAATTAATTTGACTTTGCATTAGAGAAGGCATTTTATTGCTAAATACATTGATGCCCAAATAAATTAATAGCTTTCTCTTTTCTTATCAACCATGAAGTCAGTGGCTTGAAGTTGTAAAGTACCAATATCAGTTTAATCGATTTTTAACTAAATTTTTTATAACTTGAAGAAAAATGAATTTTAATTTCTCTCTGTAGAAAGAAAATCAGGCTTAGTGGTTAATATCTTCTTTAATCCAAAAATATGCCGCCAGATAATTCCTTTATAAGACTTTATTATCCTGTACATTTCTATAGGTCTATGTATGTGTGTGTGGGGGGGTGCTAAAATGGTTTATTTTCAAGAGGTAATATTTCTTTAATTAATATTGCAAGATCAAGAGTCAGTTAAAAAAAAAAACAGTTTATCTTTCAGCTTCTAATCTTTCAAGATGCTAGTTGGTGTCTTTTTGACCTGAACCAACTCTCCCTTTTCTATTTGCTTTGTCAGCCTTTGCCAAATGTGCTTGTCATTAGAAAACTAAGCTTGAATAGAGATGACATTACTAGTGACCTATTTTCTTTTTAGCCTTTGCTATAAGATCTCAAGACTCCATTTCATTTGTATGACAATGAAATCTTAATTTATTACTTCCATAATTACCCATTTATTTTCTATATAAAAACTTATCAGGCTTAATCTAGTCTGGCAAAAGGCTATAATATATTCAGTTTAGAACTTTGTATGTTCATCCAGTTTTTACCTAAAAGAAACGGCATAGCATGATGAAAAAGGCCCCAAACTTAATAAAAATAGTTTTATTGTCAAAATGTTATTACGAGGAAAGATGAAAGTAACACATTGATTTGGAAATTTTTGCAAAAATCAAATAATTGTTAGATTTTAATGAAACTTTCAAGACTTATTCTCAAATGAATGAATGTATTATTATTTTTAGAAAATCTTGGTAAAAATTATTTTTGTTTGTTTCATCTGTTTCCTCCCCACTTAATTTCATGAATTTTCTAAAATTCTGACTGTAACCTTCATTAAATGCATGACTCCTTGGAAAATGTAAACCATCTATTTATGTTTTCAAACAGTTTTTGCTTTCTTGAAAATTAATAGTAAAAAAAGAAAACAAAACTCCAATAAATAAAATTATTTAATTAGATAATCTTTTAATTGCTTTATAAGAAATGTATATTAATGACATTATACTTTGAAGAAAAACTTTTTTAATGAATCTTAGCTAGAATTGTTGACATTTTATTATAATAATTTATCAGCTTTTAAAAATTGTTAAAAAAAAAATCAAAACATTAGGTTTAAGTTATTAAGTGAAGACTATATTTACTAATTGAAAATTAAAAAGCTTATTACAAATGATCACTCACTATGATTTTTTAAAAATAATTTTTAATGTGTATAAAAGGTGCTTATTTTGAAAGTATGGTTGACTATGCACAACATTATCAGATAAGATCAATGACTATTAAATTATTTAAAGTAAACATTCCTAAAATTAGGCTACAACTTTAAGATTACTAATTACTTAAAGATTATATAAAGTGTTTATCCATCATTTTCCTAAATTAGGCTTTAACAAATAATCTCTGTAAAATAACATAAAACTGTCAACACTTTTTACCAGTGCTCATTAAGTGAGTGATGAAAGGTCCATAAATAAATCACTGCTACTTTTTTAAAAATTCATTTTTCTATTATTTTTAACATATTTAGGTTAACATGTTTCAAATCAGATTAATTATACTTTAAATGAGCTAATATTACTCAAAATTTAAGAAAAGTGTTTTAAGATTATTATTTATTTATTTTTTTTTTTAAATGAAGAAAATAACATTGCACTGAAAGACAGTTAAAAAAGGGTGCTAATCAGCTATTTTTAGTCCCACAAAAAGTGAAATGATTCCAATCAAAATAATTTGTTTGAAATATACTACAGAGTATTTTTGCTTACTGGAAATAGTAAATTAAATTCTTTAGCTTTCAATTAAAGCTAAAATGAAAGCTTCAGGAACCTTTTTTTTTTTTTTTAAATTCATATTAAGTATTGCAATTTATTGTGATCCCTAGTATAATAGCAATAGTTAGTAAAATTAGTTTACTCTTGTCTCTCTCTTTCACTCTCTCGTGTGTGTGTGTGTGTGTGTGTATATATATATATATATATATATAAATAAGTACTTGGCATATAAACTGTAACCAGTGGTATGGTTCTAAATTTAATATGTGAAGTTACCTCTTAAATTCCATTACTCCCTGGTTCACTCTGGCCTGGAGTGGTAGTACCTGTTATGGGTCAAATAGTGTGTGTGTGGAATATTTGCATCATGTATATGTGTTGGGGCTTTTCAGAGCCTGACCAAAGTCATCTCGGGCGCTTCCAAGCCACCAGCACTCGTACCAGAGATAGCAAACTCTTGACATCAAAACCCTTTATGTATATTGTGTGGTCTACCATGCACTACCCAATGTATTTTAGACCCCAAGGAGATCACTCTGTGATAATATAACATGTGATCATCAGAAACACATGGCACACAGTGCACCCTGTATGGGCTATGTTGGTTTGATGGAGAGTGTGTGATTCGTGCCGTGCGAGCAACTGACCACTTTAGACAAATCTCTCTACAGGTTGATCGGTAACTGAATGGCTAATAATTAAACACGAGTGCATGCAGGATAGAAAATCCCATGCATAAGCATAAAACGAAGCACATCATGTATGTATGTTATCAACTGTTTTAATCTTTAGGAAAATACAGCATAAATGAAGTACACTTAGTTCCTGGAGATTTAATTTCTATGGACAGTACCATTTCTATTCCATTAGAATGGCAGAGAGGGATTAATCTGATAGTCTTGTGGCACTGGGTAGTTTTTGTTCCTGTATATGTATATGTGTGTTGGAGTCTTATATTAAATATATATTAATATGCACATTGGTCTGCATTTTATTTGTTAACCTAAAGCCTATAAAAATTGTATTCTTTAATCTGGCAACTTTAGGGCCTGTTCATTGCTAGACGATATAAAATGCCAGAAAACAGGGATACCCTTTACATCATTATATACCCAACTTATAGTTCTTTTTGCCAGCTCATTTCACATGTATATTGTTGCATTATCAACAAATTAAGGAATAGTTAGTGTCATTCAAGTTGTTGCCAGATGTAGTTTGTCATACCCAGAACTATTTAATTGGTTGTATTAAAAAGTTTTTATAAGTTGTTTTATTTTTTTACTAAAATAAAGATTTGTTGAATTTGAAGTTTGTGTTCAAGTTTTTTTTTAAATTTTTTAAAATTTTATTTCTTAGTTTTAATAAAAAGTTAATAGAATATGGTTTGCAATTGAATCAAAGAACTTTTGTAGAAGAGCCGCAAAAAACTAATGGTGTGTCATATTGGATGGTACAATTGTGCATATCTTGATTAAAATGTTTGAATTTCTTTTAACCATATTAACACAACACTGTAAATTACTCTGTATATATTAATCTGCTGCAGAAAGTTTTTTTTATTTTTTTTTATTTTAATCTAAAAGGTATAATAATTTTTGGTCATTAATTTGTAGACAGTACAAAAGTTGAATGAACTTGAGAAATAATTCTTGGTAGGATTGAATTTATAGTCTTGTCTAATTTCAGGCTTATAAATATTAACAAATACATTGATACACTGATGGAAAATTGCACTATCCCAAAGTATGATTCAAATTTTCACCTTGTACAGTATTTATGTAGACTAGTGGGTGGTAGATATTCTCATAACATTTTCAAAGTCTTTGGTAACCAGATGTTGTAAAATTCAAACAAGAAAGCTACATCTGTCTATAGCTCATCTGTGCCTGAGATATAGACAGTGATGCATTGCTGATAAGGCTCAATGCAGTGAAGTCTAGTGTAAACAGGTATCTTGCCACAGAGGTTAAATTAGAACTGCTTGATGTTGACAATAGAAGTCAAATGTTTTTACAGCACTTGTAGACCATGTTTCGGATGTCTAAGTTCAATGTATTGTAAGAATGGTAGTAGCAGGCAGCATGGTGTCCATGGCATAGATCAGAGCAGATATTTCAGGAGTGTCAACATGGAACATTGGGAATTGGGTTACTTGCACCAGGACTAGAGGCATACACGCTTCTAGACAGACTTTGCCACAAACCTGTTTTTTGCATGCCTCCAGTGGTGTTGCAAAAGCTTGCCCAGAGAGTTGAATAATGTTTTGTAATGAGAGTAACTTTTGCCTTCATGCAAATGATGGTAATTTGTATCGGGGCTTTGGAGTTGGAACATACAACCTTCAACTACTCTGTTTTTGGCACCTCCAACTCTTTATGTAATTAAGTGATTATGACCTACATTATCTCATAAAACCTATACATACACTCCTAACTTGAGTAGGTCTATATTATAAATGGTTTATATTAAAGAATAATCTGGCTTTTATATCATATCTATTCATTCTTTAATATTTTCTAATAAAATTAAAAACAAAATCTTTGAAAGGATATATAAGAAATAAAAATGCTATAATGTAAGATTTTTTTTTTTTTTACATACATTTTTTACAAATGAGAAATAAGTACAGAACAAAAACAAAATGCTTTATAACAGAAGTTGAAACAAGAAGGAAATTACTTGAAAAGTAATTGAAACCCACATGAAAGCGAGCTGCTTCTCATTCCAGTGACACTTCCATCAAGCTTTTCTACAGTTTATGATTTCATTGAATTTACATTTTTTTTTTTTTTTTTTGTCTTCCTCTCGAATTTATATTTAAATTAATGGGGGAAGTGTCCTCAGGGGAAAATGTGCAACTAAAGAAGTTGAGAAGAATTTCCTTAAAGGGAATAGTAAATATACAATAGAAGAAATAAAAACAAAATTCTCAAAACTTTTTACATATATACCTTTGTACATAAGAAACTAGGGCCATATAATGTGTAAATTCAACTGGAGTCTATGGTTTTACTGACTTCGACTCCAGTAAACCTTTAATTGCTTCCAACTCTACAGCCCTGGTTTGCATGTGTGACATAGACTTTCAGAAGCAAACTCTTTCATAGTATTTAGCTACAGAACATAGTCTCAACTTGAGTGTCATTGTGTGGGGATGCTATGAATTACAAATCTGCCTTTGGTGTATTTGGAGAGAATGTTGGATAGAACCAATTGCTAGTTCAGCAGGAGGATGCCACTCAATATACTCTGAAAATAGTTTGAGAGCTAGTATTGTCTTTCACTTATATATCATAATAGAACAATGCCTAACTTGACAGCTCACCTATAACACTTATGTCAACAGGGGCAACGTGTGGAATAATGTTTTACACGATGGTAATTGTTAAGTGTACGATAATTTGTATGTGAAAGCACAAGCTCGTCTTAATACCCAAAGAGTGTATCCAATGTATTAATATGAGATCTGGATGCTGATCACCTTCTCTTATTTTGTTTGAAACCTGTTTGATCATAAGCTGCAATCTAGCCATGTTAGCTGTATGTCTTATCCTAAATGTATTGCAGTTGTATTTTTCTTAGTACAGTTTAGTTGCATGTGTAAATTTATTTTTTTCTGTGTTCCATGTAAAAACTAAAACAAAAAAGCGTGCCTCTTTCCAGTAGAAATTTTTAAAAGTTTAGCCGATGTTAGCAAAGTTTTATAAAAATCGGAAAATGAGATGCATCTTTTAAATTACGTATCAAATTTTAAGGAGAAATTATACAATGCTTTCAAAGTAGCACAAAAAAAAAACAAAACAAAACAAAATAACTTGGAAATCCTATCCTAATTTAAATGTAAAATTTGAACATTTATCAAATGAGAAAAAAGAAATTTAGTTTGGTCAATGATTTCAAAAATCTTTTCCTGATGTTCCTAACAAAAAAAAAAAAATGAAAAATTACAAGTGGAGTGAAACCTGTAAGGCTTTCAACAGAATGAAGTGAACTCTCATGGGTGGCACAGTTTTTGCAACTGCTGTTTTTTCAAAACAATCTAAATTACAAGTCAATGCCAGTGATATCGGAATGGGTGAAGTCTTCATCCAAGAAGATGATGAAGGCATCGATAAAGCCATTGGATAGTTCTCAAAAAAGTTAAACACCTACCAGAAGAAATATTCCACAAAAAAAAAAACAAAAAAAAAAACAGAATGTAGTTAAAAAAAAAACAAGCTGAACTCAGAGGGGATACTGAAAAATTTTTCAGTCAGTCAAGTGCCATATGTGATACACACTTGGCCGCTCATGTCTTGAAAGAGACATGACTGACTGGGCAGAAGATTATCCCACAGTAGGTTGCCATTACTTTCTGTGGTAGACTGGTTGCCAACCAATGCTATAGAACCCAATCTGTTCTGTTATTTAACCCATAACTGGAGGAGAGACAGTGTAATACTTTTCCCAAGGGTATTTGTGCGTAAGTAAATGCGGGGATTATTAGTTTGGTCATATTTTGGGAAGTTTATCAAGGTCAAGAACTTTTCAGCATCCTTTGTAATTATTGTTTAACTTTGCCAACAACCATATTTAGAGTACAAAAGTTTTGTGATTTTGCTAAACACCACCTGGTAAATCATTTTTCTAATTACCAGCCAATAAATTATTTAATTTGTTTTGCAGAAACTTGTTTATATATGATGACTGACTTACAAGAGATAATATGCATTTTTAATTGGACAGTAATTATAGTTACCCAATCAAAAACATTGATTAAAAAGAAAAGGTAGTGCATCTTGTCAAAGAGGAAATAAGGCTTAGTCTGGTTTAAATTGACTTCTTTGCACTAAATTCCCTTACTTTAATGTTTTATTATTTTTGAAATTATCATGTGAGGAATAGAAACAAGATATTCCAAATGAAATTACTCTTCATGTCCCAAAGTAAAATCCAACATGCAAAGGATTGAGTGAAGATATGGGATTAGCTTGTCTAGTTGTTATATACATGGCTTACGGCCTATCACGTTGAATACACCGGTTCTTGCTTGATCACCAAAGTTAAGCAACGTTGAGCCTGGTCAGTACTTAGATGAGTGACCACTTGGGAATACCAGGTGCTGTATGCGTTTAGTGACGAATGTGCGTTGTGGTGCAGTGAATATCGGCTTGGAAAGAGAAATTGGTGAACCGAGTTCGAATTCCAGTTGAATACCCTGCATTCACTTAAGCACTGGTACCCTTAGGAAAGTTATTAATCCATCCCTTCCCTCCAGTTATGGGTTAAATAATAAAGGCAGGACTTGGGGACCCTGCCCTTGAAAACAAATCCCAATGAATCTTGATACTCAAAAAGAAAAAAATTTACTAGACACAAAACTTATATAAAAACAAAAATTGTTGAAAGAAAAAGGTATTACCAGCAATAAATAAATAAAATTTAGTTGGCAATAAATGACCCTCTGAGGTTGATATGCCATAAAAACAAAACAACCAACCAATGTTATGTACATTGTCTGTTTTTCATTTTATTATTTTTATGATAGGCCTTTTAAGGAAGAAAAAAGATTTTTGCCCTTTTCAGAAAACAGATGTTCACTATTGGATTTTACTAACTTTTTACTGGTCTAAGTCTTAAATGTAGATTTGTCAAGTGCAAAGGCATTCTATATCAGCAGAATATTTCTGTAACACTGGGGAGAGGGGTTAATGTTATATATAAGGTAGAAAAGCTAAAAAGGGGTTAAGCCTAATAGGAAGTATAAGTTGGAAGACATTTTCCCTGGACTATAGCAGGTGGAGAGATCTGGATTGTTTTGTCCTTATGGAAGGGACGATGCACTCACTTGCTTTCTTTTATCGAGGATCTGGCTTGTGGTGAAACAAATTGAGAAATAATTTGATATTTTCCATGAGAATCTAAGAAAACAAATATCATTAATGAAAGGAGAGATATGTCTGGGCTCATTTTCATTGATGAAAATGAGTTGGGAAATTTAAATGAGAACAAACTCTTCTTAGGGTCAAATATATACGATGGAAATTAGAGAAAGTTCTGTCATTTGTGGGTGAGAAAAATGATCTGGTTTATATTTTCATTGTACAAAGATAATTTCAAACAAAAACTAATTTTCCAATTAGTATAAACATATGTCTGCAAATACTTCATTTTTTGAGTTATTAAGTTCAATGAAAGCCTTGAGAATTTTAAGTTTTTGTTTTATTATTTTTATGGTGTAGTGTGTTGTGTTGTCAACAAGTATTTTCCTGTAACTAAACTATTTTCATCACTAAACTATTAAAATTTTAATAAATTTTTTAACTAAATCTTTTTTCTTTTTTTTTTCTTAAATGGTTTAACCTGGCTGTAGTAAACTAATCAAGGCATTTTTTATGTAAATTTCTGAGATGAGGATTTATCATTATTTACAGTTTACATGCTAACTATTGTCCAAATCTTTGTTGTTCTTGTAACATTTTGGTCATTGTACTCTCGGGTATATATAATCAATAACACTTTATTTAATCTACTGAGGTAGAATGTTCTTATTCCACTACCCATGTCTTGGGATATCTTGTCTAGTTCTCATTTTTAGTACTTCTCATCTATTGTTTGCACAGTTTCCACCCAAGTACAAAGTATGCACTGTGCTACCCAGGGATTGAACTTGTAATCACTGTGTCACTAACCGCTAGGGTATTCTGTGGGAATGACTGAAACATAACAAAGATGAAGTTAAATCATTGCCCCAAATATTCTTTCTCTTGAGGTTGAAATTAATGGCAGAGCATTGGTCTAGAATGAAAACCATGAATTCAGAACAAGCCTGAAAAATAAAGGCTGTTAGCTTAACTTGTTCAAGATGCTGGCTGCAATGGCTGCACTAAATGTGGTGTCATGCCTCCTGGGACTCATGACATGCCAATCTATATAAATAAAACTGAAGGTGTGTGTGTGTGTGTGTGTGTGTGTGTGTGTGTGTGTGTGTGTCACTGATTTCTATTAACATACACTTTCACATTTTTCATCTGATTTGTTTCAAAACCTCAGTTTAATCTTTGTTTTAATTTCTTATTTTCAAGTATTTTTTTTTTTTTTTTTTTTGTTAAAAGTTCAACACAGTAACTTTTACATGGAGAAAAACTCTTTCAAAAATACAGGAGTTATTGTCCAATGATTGGTGTAATTATCTTAATGATTTTCTCATATAAATTGAGTTTAATGGGATAGCTCTGAAAGAATTTATATTTGGAAATTAATTCAGTTAATTTAAGACCTGTGTTTAATTTTTCTTGTTGACGTTTCTAAATGTTAACTCTTGTCATGTATTTCTTACTTATATATATGTGTGTGTGAGTGTGTCTGTGTTTATTTTTTTAAGTCAGGACCTGGATTAATCTTGGCACAAAGTACCCAGAGTGTTTTTATCAAAAATATTGCCTTTCAAAGCCTGAGACTCCATCTTAAGTTTCTATAAGAAGCTCATCTGCTCTTTGATAGATTTTGTTTTTCATCCTGTGGTATGATATATCACCCTCTTCACTAATGGAAGCTAGTGTGAGAGCTGGTTTAATGTAATGTTAATTATTAAACAACAGTTAGTTCAGTGCCATACAGAATACACACCTGGGTAATTATGTTTCTGAATAGACATGACTGGCTCGGCAGGAGATTTTCCTGCAGTAGGTTGACATTACTTTCTGCAGTAAACTGGTTGCCAACCAAGACTATACAGCCCAATCTGTCCTGCTATTTAACCCATAGCTGGATGGAGAAAGATGGATTAATACCTTTCCCAAAGGTATTTGTGCATAAGTTAATGGAATGAATTCAACTCCATTTTGAACTTGGTTCTGAGTTCCAAGCCGATATCTACTGCACTATAATGCACATTCAAAAAGAGCTTTCATGCTAGAAATTGAATCTAGGCCACCTGGGTAAAAGCCAGGAATATACAGTAATCCCTTGATTAGTGCAGCTAATGAGTACATTAAAAAAGTTACACACTAATCAAAAATGCATTAATCGAATATAACTGGAATTCAAACTCTGCTTTCTTATTTCTGAGCCAATATCTGCTGCTCCGCAATGCACATCCTAGCATTTATTAAAATGCAGAATCTTTCTCCATCTTTCTTTATGCTTTTTTTTTTTTTTAATTTTTTCTACACTGATTATAATCATATTTTCTTTTTAAATGTAATTTATTTTGTATGAATTCAGGTTGAGTGATCTTGAAGGAGGTCAAGAATTTATTTGAAAAAGTAAATAAAACAAAAATGGCTCCTAAAATGTTAGCCAGTTCATTTTATATTGTCTGACCCTTTAATTTGGCTCTTGACTTGATTGTTTAGGATACTCAAAAGCTGATCTGGAGGAAAAAGGGTTTAGGAGGGTTTAGGACTGAAGTAAATGGTGTCCCTGGGTTAGATAAGGGACACCAACTTCTAGACAGGAAATACTATTGTTTGTTAAAAAAAAATAGCAAAGTCCAAAGTTCTTGTTATAACCCACCATACTTAGCCCTTTAAAGAAATAAATTCATTGTTATGTATTTGCGACTCCTAGAACTAAGTAGTTCGTTTGTTATATAAGTTCAAATGTTTGATCTTATTGTGAATCAAATGCTACAAGCCTTGACCTGTGGAAAGAAATTGTCATATTACTTGCATTATAGAATAGTTTCTTATTGTACTTTTGACATTTGTTTTAAAATTTTCTCTCATGAGGAAAAAATTAAAATATTTTAATTCTGTTGAACAGCTTTCCATAAAACAAATTTTGTCCTATTAAGTCATAGCAATGGATTTTGACATAAATATTCTCATGTTAAAAAAAAAAAAAATCCATGTTGGTTACCAGAAAGAATATTTTTTGATTAATAAATGTCAACATTAAAGCTGGATACATGCTAAAGTAAACTGAATATTTGTACAGAGATTACTACTGTTGTGAAATGTTTATAAACAATCTTTTATGCTTAATTTAAGAAGACAAGGATTCAATTTGTTTTGATAGATTAATACTAGACAACTTAAGAATTTAAACCGTTTCATATTTTTTACCAATTGCCATCACTCAATCCTCTCTACTATAATAAAGACTGTTGTGTATTTGTGTGTGTATGTATGTATGTATGTATATATATATATATATATATATATATATATATATCCCTCCTGTCATGCTCATGGAAAGAGATAACAACCACTCAGTTATTACTATCAGTTACTTAACCTCTTGCCACATGTTTAACAGTGCCGCCTTCTTCTATGTGCCCTGTCCCTTCAGGACGTAGGCGATCATAGCTTTCCATGTTTCCCTATCCCTGGTGGCTCTGAGCACACCTTCTCCTGTTACACATTGCAATCCTCATTTCATCGTCCACCTGATTAGGTCCTTTAAATATGCTATCTGTTGCTTTTCCCTGTCTCTTTTCCCCTCTATCTGGCCTATTAGTATCAGAATCTCCAAGCCCTCCTTCCTCATTGCATGTCCCAGGAACTTCAGCTGTCTCTTCCTGATGCTCAGTATTAATTTCCTTTTTGTTTCCATCATTTCCAAGACCTCATCATTACTCACATGCTCGATCCATATTCACAGCATCCTTCTGTAGAACCACATTTCAGTTGCTTCAAGTTTTTTCTTCATCTTTGATGATATTGTCCAGCATTCATTGCCGTATTGAAGGACGAGCAGCATGTAGCAATCCAGTACTCTCTTCCTTATTTATTTATTTATTTATTTTGCAATAATTATGCTGCCAAGTAGTGAAGGAATATATATATATATATATATATATATATATATATATATAACCTTTATTATAAAAAAAAAAAACTGCCTATAAATTTCCCTCCTGTCCTGCTCTCTTTAGATTTTTTTTATGTCTTAATGTAAGATACTCAATAGTAGGTACATCAATATATATTTTGCTGTCATTTTTGGCAGCACAGGCCCACTTGTAACTTAATATTGTTTCTCTTATGTTTTGTTTTTCTTTCTTTTCTTTTCTTTTTTCTTTTTCTTTTTTTTTTTGAACTGTAGTAGTCTTTATATATCTGAAATTAAAAAAAAAATAGATATCAATAATTACATTTATGTGATGAATAACTCTTTAGTTGCTAAATAAAACCTCTTAAGTAATTGCAATTATTTCTAATAAAAAATGAATATTATAAGGTGAAATTCATCCAAAAAATTTTGTTGGTACTAATTGATCATTTTATGAAAAAAAGCAAAAACAAAAAAACTTTAGTTTTGTGCAGATCTAATTGGATTGAATAAACTTTCAGATGACAGAAAATCATACTGAAGTTTTTACAACAGTTTACTATCAATTTTGGATAGTCTAATCCTTTGGAGCAATTTGATATGCATTTTCAAAATTTTATTTCATAATTTTAATATACCCTTGATCATAGTCAAAATATTTTATAATCTCCAAGTATTCAGTGATTTCAAGGTTATATTTTGAATAAAACCTTGTTCTACATTGGTATCTATTATACTAAATTTGTCTCCCTACAATATGGATCGAACATGTGAGCAATGATAAGGTCTTAGAAAGGATGGAAACAAAAAGGAAATTAATACTGAGCATCAGGAAGAGACAGCTGAAGTTCCTGGGACATGCAATGAGGAAGGAGGGCTTAGAGAACCTGATACTAACAGGCCAGATAGAGAGGAAAAAAGACAGGGAAAAGCAACAGATAGCATATTTGAAGGACCTAATCAGGTGGATGATGGAATGAGGGTTGCATGGTGTAACAGGAGAAGGTGTGCTCAGAGCCACCAGGGACAGGGCACATAGAAGAATTTTATCACTAAAATTTGCTTCCATTTCATTTGCTTAATATTTAAAAGTAGTCTAACCCTTTTGTCTCAGATAATATAGGTACAGTGGCTATTATTTAAAGAAAATGTGATTCACTGTTGTTAAATTATTAGATTAAACATAGCTTAAGATATGTAAAGGAGTCATTATCAGCAAGCATAAGAATATTATTAAAATCCTTTGTCAAAATTTGTTGTTTTTGCTTTCTTTTTCTCTCTCTATGCCATGTCCCTTTCAGGATATAGACAATTTGACTCATTGTAGATCATTTTCAACAGTGAATTGCTGTAACAGATTAAGTAAGATGGAGTAGTTTTCTCTTGCCATCTTCACTGTTTTGAACTCGGAATTGTACTAGACTGGCTACCATACAACGCTAAAGAGCTCAGTTTACTATTTAATCCACAGCTGAGGGAGGAAAAGAGATTGTTTCATACCTTTCCCAAGGAAATTTGTGAATGCAATAACCTTTCTTATAATTTGAACATGGCTTGATGATTCCAATTTCTGTGCCAATAAATGTTATGCTATATGTGTGCATTCTATAAAATTGAGTAACTAAATATTTTTTTGTCAGTTTCACATGTGTAAATCTTTCATTTTCTTTTCTCTGAAAATGTCTTCTTTCCTATTTTTGTAAACTATTACTATAAGCTTGACTAGGGATTACAGACCCTGATACAAACTGTAAAGTATAAAATATGAAAATTGAAAAACTTTAGAGATTGATGGTTGCTTAAAATTAGAAAAGCTAGTTAACTATAGTTATGCTAAATCTTAAAAATATTAACTTAGAGTATTTTTTTAAGTTAACAAAAGTCAGCTATTTCATAAGTACTTTAAGCAGTTTTGCATAAATGCGGGGCATTTCCTGTTTAAATTTGCTCTGCAAACAAAGGCTGGTTAGGAGTAGTGGAGGAGTTAAGTGCCAAATTTTAACTTTCTCTCATGATATTTGATCCTGATAAGGGCAAAAACAATGAATGTGAACATGTACACCATTATTTTGCTTGGATGTCATATTAAACTTATCATTTTTTAAGATTTATTTATTTATTTATTTATTTTTTTTAAACCTTGTAAAATTTTTGTGCTTTTTCTCTGTATTTTTTACAAATAATAAAAGAACTAACACAAATAACCAAAATTCTATCTATACTTTTCTTAAGTGTTGAATTGACATGTTAAAGGAATTTAATCTTCACAATGTTTCAAAGGTAATTTTAGCTTTGGGAAAGCAAGAACTTGCAGTTAAATCTGGACTGACTGGAGGCTGGGAAACATGGGTATTGCAATATTTTGCCTGAAAATCTTCATTGGGTTAGAAGAATCTTGCTTGTTTATTGAGAATGCAATTGTAACTCAATACACAAGCTCACTTAGGGATTATGCACAGCCAACTGAGTAACTTAATAGAATGCATGTGTACCCATCTCCTTGTGTGTGCGTGTAAAACACATCACTCAATAGGTCCTGGGACTGACATAGATGGTGCCACTAATAAAAAATCCATATGATTTTTATGAAATACTAATTTTTGAATGGCATGTGAAAAAAATTGGGCCCAATCGGATTATCAGTTTACAGATTACAGTTATTTAAGTGAAGCTACTGTTGCCAATTTTCAAAACAATGGAAAAATCGTTTGTGTGCTGATAAAACATTGCTTTCTGATGGCGGGGGAAAAATACTGTTCAAGCAAAGCAATGGCTTGATAAGTTATTCAAATTCTTCTCTATCAGAAACAATGGTTAAGAGATGGTATGCTGACTTTAAACGTGGTTGTACAGACAAATGATGCTTGATGAAGAGAGGGAAAAAATTTTTTTTCCTCTTTCTTTCCTTCCCTTCATTAATTCCATAATTGATTTTAATCTTAGTTAATCTCTGTAGGCGAGAGCGAAACTGGTTGCTTCGTTTTTAAAATGCCTAATAGTATTCAGCTTTATGCTTTTGTATCTATTATCATGTTCTGTACCTACAAATATATATATATATATATATATATATATATCTAGCAACTGGTTTCTAGTGTTTTGACCAAGAGTCTCATGTCCCATTATGGCTAATTTGTCAACAACCTCTTGATAAATATTGGACAGGGAAGATGATTTCATCATGTGGCACTATCAGGAAGTGCTTGGAAACCATACTAAGGGTTGATCCAAGCCTTGTAAGTGAAATTAGGTAGATGAAACTGTTTGGAAGCTGTCATTGGTTGTGCTAACATGAAGTAGCAAGTCATCATGACTGAGATTTTGAGCATTCTGGCCTTGTTTAACTACTGGTCATGCAAGAGAGTGTGATCTTTGCCAGAAACTGTAGTCAAGGTGTGTTCAGCATCATTGCATGTTGGCTTGGTAGATGTTGAAAAAAGAAACAAAAAATGTGTCTGATTGGCTAGTAACCTGGATGGACAAAGTTGGAAATGAGTTTTCAGCATTTTCATATGAAAGATTATATAGAATTAATGTATGTAAAAAGGTTTCGTCACTTAGCTGATTGATGTTATCTTCAGTATCCCAACTCCAGGGATTCATAGATGGACCCTTCAGGAATCACTATGTCCACTTGTCAGGTGATATCAGCGATTGACTGTTTATACTTCTGGATTTTTTTAATTTTTTTTATTTATTATTATATAATATTTTTGTAGTGCATGTATATGTATGTGCCTGTCTGTTCATATGAGCACATGCAGATTCTCATGAGATACATGTGGTATTCAATAACACAGTTTTAGTAGGCTATGAATTAAAGATCACCTCTGGTAATATATGCCACATACCAAATTTTAACATTATTGTTTCTCTTTCAGACATATTGAGAGCATTAATGAAAATGAAAAGGCACACTGGGCTCCTGGGAGGGACAATTCTGAGATAGCCAGCTTCTTGGAAGTGGCCAAATGAATAGGAGGAGCAACAGTCATTCTACACTGATGAAGTAGATTAATTATTTGTGATCACTGCTTCTTTCTGTAGCTTCAGGGTCAGTGCCGCTTACTGGATTGAAGTGGGTGGTTGTATGTATTCCAGCAATACTGCTCTCTATTATATATCCTATGAAGTGGCTGGCTCTGAATTTATTTGATTAGGTCACACCCAACATCTGGTTTGATAGTTTTACTGATTTGAGTTCTCTGTTCTACTAAGTCTAGGATGCTGTTAAGAGGGAGACCAACGAGTGGCTCCAATCTATCAGGCGTATTGCCAACTTGAATGGGAACCACTTGATTCAGGTATACAGTTGGTACAATGATGCATTGAGCTCATCTTTGAGATGGAGGGCAGTTTTATTGAATAACTGTTACCGGGTTTTATGAATTGAATGTATGTAATTTTTAAAGAAGTTTAACTTTTTTCTTTTCATATAATTTGTTCTGTTTTTTTTCTCTCTTGCGCTCTCTCTCTCTCTCTCTCTGTCTCTCTCTCTCTCACACACAATGTTAGAGGCATGGTTGTGTAATGGACAGGAGCTTGGAATAAAAATTAAAAAGCCGAGTTCAAATTCATTACATTCACTTACATCCTAATACTCTTGGAACAGTATGAATCCATCTCGTCTCCCCCCAGCTATGAGTAAATAGCAAGGCAGGCTGTGTTCTATAACCTTGGTTGGCAACCAGTCTAACACAGTAAGAATTAGCAACCTACTATGGGAAAAAATCTCTGTCGCATGCAGGTGGGGAATGCTTGTAGAGCCAAAAATGTCTCATAAATTTTCTAGGGAAGTAGCTCAACCCACCCAGAGGAAATGCCACCACAGTTGTGCATATATATTCAGAAACTTTACTGTACTCCCATGTGTCAACTAAACAAAGAATACTTCCTTAGTTATGAAGAGCATATCTAATATATATATATATATATATATATATATACAAGTCATCCACATACAAGTCTGTTTCGCTGTATCACAGCTCATCAGTGTGGCTAGACACATCCACTTGTTTTGGCCGGGATCGAAACTCAACTAACTTGGTATCAGTTGGAGTCGCTACCCCCTAACATTAATAGATTCTGAAATGTTTTTGACTGGGTCAAGTTTTTCAAAAGCAGGAACAGACATCCTGGCTTTTGGTCAGAATTTGTAAAACATTTCAGCACACTTATGTTTGAATAAATTGATTATTCCAAAATTGGAAATCTTGAAATCATGAGATAGAAAACCACTCTCAAAAATAAAATGTCTCATGGTCATAGAGAATATCATGGAATTTCAGGTAAGAAACAAGTACAGATAACAGGCTTTATAGAATTTCAAAACTAACAAATGGTATGCATAGAATATTACCAGTTAAAGAAGATACAGCAGATATAACAAGCAAAACAAATGAAAATAGCAAAGGCTAATAATCAGTAATTTTATTTTATTTATTTATTTTTTTTTAAAAGGTGGATGAAACTTCAAGAAATAAAATCAATGATGCTGAATTTTATTTCAAACATTATTATAATTAATATATTAATGTTTGTCTAGATAATGTCAGGTATTAACCTGAAAAATGAAATTTGTGAGCTGCATTCAAGTCCCAGGCTAGTCTCTGTCCATTTTTGTACAAATGCCATTGGAAAAGCATACCCTACTCCAAAGCTATGAGTTAAATAGCAGGTTATTCTGGTTTAACTAATCTTGGGTGGCAGTCAACTTAAGAGAAGGAAGCTTACAGTCTCATTACGTTGAAACACTGGTTCATCTATGATCACTGAAGTTAAGCGACTTCAAGCATGGTCAGTACTTAATACTGGGTGCTATCAGCTTGGATGTGCTGATAATAGATAACTGGTCAAAATTGATCAGGGCCGAGTTCCAATTCACATTTGATCCGTTATATTCGCTTATGTGTAAATAGTCTTAGGAAATGTATGAATCATCTCTTCCCCCAGCTATGGATTAATTAGTAAGACAGTTCACTAAATTATCTCCACAAAAAAAAACAAAATCTAAAAATATTTTCTGATTTTAAATAACTTGCAAAGTGTTAAGCTGTAGAAAACTATCAATTAATAGAAAGAAAAGTTGGTCCTTACGTATTATCGGGAGGACCTTTGATAACAAGGTGTTATAAGCCCGCTTATAACACCAAGGAACTGGAAAAATCAGGCTTTCATCACCTCAACGTCAACCACAAGTACAACTTTGTGGATTCGAACACCGGGGCTCATACGCAGACAGTGGAACGCCTATGGGGATCGACAAAGTGGCGAAACAAGAAGCACTGTGGCACTGCACGTCACCATTTGGAGTCGTATTTGGCCGAATTCATGTGGCGGAAGCATGTTGCCTGTACTGATGTCTTTGAGTCACTTTTGGAAGCAATTGCGACGTTCTGGCCTCCGGAATTACAAATGTAATGTTATTTTATTGTTTTAACCGTTTCAATAAATAATTTACTTTAATTTTTGAGTCGTTTTTTTAAAGGTCCTCCCGATAATACGTAAGTACCGAAAAGTTTGTATTCCAAACTATGAAGAAGGTAATGGCAGAAACCTCACCTATATTTCCTAAGAATGCATGGCCATTAACAGATAATAAAGAAAATGAATCTGGAGAATCCTCATTCTATGTTAGAAGAATCGTGAAAGAAACAAGTGGGGTATTTGAAAAAAAAGAGGGGGGTGCAAACAAGGAAAGATTATAAGAACTTGAAGCCTGTTTTGATCCACAGTTCATATTGGCAAATAGAAATTCTTTCATTGAAAGACCAAGTAGAATTGATTTGATATTTTCAGATTATATAAATCTTTTGGAAATAAGTATTTACTATTAAGCATTCTATTAATTAACCCTTAGCTGGAGGAAAGGAGGTGGCTTTATAAGTGTAAGTCAATATAGCAAACTTGACTGGAATTGTAACTCAGTACTCAATTTCCAATTCCAAGCTGTTAACATTTACACTACAGGTACATCTAAGCTTACAGCACCTGGTATTCCCAAGTGATCACCCACCTAGATACTAACTGGGCTTGATGTTGCTTAACTTGTGTGATCATACAAGAACCTACTAAATGTAGAGGCAAAATGTGAAGAATAACTAATCTTACATAAAAATGCCACTAACAGTCTCTCTAGCAGGTACTAATGAGATTCTGTTCCAGAGTTAAATGAGATGGCATAGATAGATTCCTTGAAAAACGGATATAAAATTTCACAGTAGATAACACAGCTGAAAATGAAAAAAAAAAATGTACCTCAAAACTAGTATTGGCATAGTAGTCCTATTTTATATGTAATAAATAAAAAGGATGTTGGAAAGACTTTGGCTACTGTTGCCCTTCATATTGCTCTGAGCATATACAAAATTTATTAAAAAATGAAAGAGATGAAAATCAACCAAGTGAACAGGCATGCTTAAAGAGCACTTAACAATGGAACATCTATAATGAATCAATTGGAGAGAAAAAAAACAACAGGATATAACGACACTTTGTTTTCTATGAAAAGGCATTTCACACTATGAAAGACATAGCAGTTTTAACTCACTGTGAGAGCATGGTATTAACAGAGATTATATAGAAATTATATATGCAATAACAATATTGCAATAATTCATCTATACAAAGATACAAAAAAGATGAAGTGAAGATTAATACCAATTTTGGGAAAAATGTTTCATTTACAAACTTTTTTAATTTGTTTTTAATATAGTAACTAAGAAACTCTGGCACTTTGTAATACCCAAGCAGCAGTTTACACCTCTACTAGATGTTTGAGTTGACAAGTCAACATGTTTCAACCCTATAAGAAAAAAAAAAAATCAAAATTGATGTGTAAACACATCTCTAGCTGGTTTTTGAATGTTATGTTTTGGACATGTTCGTTCATCAGTGTCTGAAAAAATATATATACATGTCTATGCTGGGGAAGAGCTTAAAAAGAATGAGTCATAAGCATATGATTTCACTTTAACTGTTTTGAAGGCCTTGATTTGCTTTATGAACTTGGTCAGTCAGTTAAGTGCTATATATGATACATGCTTGGGTGATCATGTCTTGGAAGAGACATGACTGACTGGGCAGAAAATTTTCCTGCAGTAGGTTGCCATTACTTTTTGCAGTAAACTGGTTACCAACCAAGGCTACAGAACCCAATCTGTCTTGCTATTTAATCTATAGCTGGAGGGAGAAGCAACAGATTAATACTTTTCTTAAGGGTATTTGCACATAAGTGAATGCAATGAATTCAACTGGAATTTGAACTCCGATGAACTTGGTAGAAAGCATGCATAAAGTATATTTAAAACCTCCACAATTTTTTGATGGTAATTTGCTAATACCAGAATTAGTGAACAAATTAGAATGACCTAAATGGGGGAAAGTTTCAATGTAGGTTTTGAGAATGAACAAATATTGAATGAGTATGTTTAGTTGTAGCATTCCAAAAAGATAAAATAGAAGAGAAAAACTGAAAGAAGAAAAACTATTTAGGATTGGTAGGTAGGTAGCCATGACATACTTGAGAAGGGTGTTAAGCTAAACTGGCAGCAAGCTGCCAAATTAAGATGGAAACGGAATTAAGTAAATATACAAAAATAGGAAGGCAGGTATAAGACCAGGATGTGTTGTCTCATCAGACTTATTCAACCTATACATAAAGGTGATTCAGAGAGAATTAGAAGTCTGACCAGGATTCATTATTGCCAGCCACAATCTTAACATAATATGCAGATGACATATTCTTAATAGCAAAACTCCTACAGAAGATAATGAAAGAAAGCAAGAAGGAATAAACGTCAATTGCAAGAAGAGAATACATGGTTTCATTAGAAACAAAAAAGAGTATTGAAATTTATGTAATATCAGTCCTCCTATATAGCAGTGAATACTGAACAGTGCTCAAAAATGATGAGACTTTAAGTAACAGAAATGTAGTTCTACAGAAGGATGCTGAGAATATGAACTAAACATATAAGCAGTGATGTTTTGCAGAAAATAGAAACAAAAAGGACACTTAACATCAGAAAGAGATAGTTGAAATTTCTAGAGCATATGAGGAAAAAGGCTTGGAAAATTAGATACTTCCAAGACAGATGGATGGCAAGAGGGATAGAGGAAAACTGTATAATCTCCCTAGTGAGCTTGAGTAAGTGGATGTTGGAACAAGATTTCGAAAAGATAACTAAAAGACAATTTAAGAGCTACCAAATACAGCAAATTGTGGATAGCCATTATCACCAACATCTCAAGGGGACACAGCACATTAAAGAACACTTTAAAACTGCAAAAGCTTAAAAAAAAAAAATTAACAGGTCAGAAAGTATTTTAATAAAAAGAGCCATCATAAAAATCTTATAAGCATACTTATTATTTTAAGAGCATTGTGTCAGGTGCTTAACTTGCCTTTCTAAATGTACTAATAAAACCTGAACCGAGCCCTTTTCAGATGAGAATATTACTAAAAATTGTGTATTCCATCTTATACAATTGTGGCAAGAAATACAAGGAGTCCAGCTACTCACTAAAGGTAATGGTGGAGGAATAAAGAAAGTTTGCAGTCCAGGCATTGCTGATCATGTATGAAGGAAAAGCTGTAATTATTAACCCTTGTGGAATGAAGTTATGAGTTTTATACTCAAAAATATTTGAGTATAAAACTTGAAGATGAACTCTGGAAAGCACAGACTAGTCGGAATAGTAATGTTAGCTTAGAAATCCCTCAACATATTTTTAGGATAGTTAATCATATTAAAGAAATTCTGTATAATGATTGGATAGAAAGAATTTAACAAAAACATATATACACTTTGCTAATATTAAAACTGTCTATATGGGTTGATATCTGGTTCACATACCTCCAGTCTTTTGAAGGGGGGGGATTTATCCTTTTCTTTTTTCTTGTTCAGGATTGAGTTTCTGGTTCCTTCCAAAGTCTACTTTAGCTCTATACTGCTAATGTCTCTGCATGAACTCTGAAATTTATTTACTACCCCCCCCCCCCCAAAAAAAAAAACAAAAAACAAAAAAAAAACAAGAGTAAATAGGTTCATACTCTTCCTTTGGTCTTTTGAACAAGTTAAGAGGTTTTTCTTGTTTCCTGTTCAGGATTAGATTTCCAGTTTTTCATTCTCTTTCATTCCCAGTATCCTCTTGCATCTTGGTGGCATTATCACCTTGCTTGAAGTGAAATGATAAATTGAATCAAATAAACACAAATGTTTATAGTAATGAAGAGGTTAACATGCCGATTCCTTTTGTCTTATCTTCCACTATTGTTTTCTCTTAACTTTATTCCACAAGGGTTAATAATTACGCCTTTTCTCTTCATACATGATCAGCAATGCCTGGACTGCAAACTTTCCTTATTCCTCCACCATTACCTTCAGTGGGTAGCTGGACTCCTTGTATTTCTTGCCACAATTGTATAAGATGAAACACTATTTTTAGTAATAGTCTCATCTGAAAAGGGCTCTGTTTAGGTTTTATTAAGAAGGCAAGTTAAGCATCTGCTTTCTTTTCTATTGTGAACTCTATAGAAGGTATTATTGAAGTTCATGTAGTCCAATAGTTCTTTTACATATTGTTCATGTGGAAAGAAGATAAAGGTGTCCCCTATGTATTGAAACTACATGGTTGACTTTAGTATAGATATTCTTTGAGAAATTTCTTCAAAGTGTGTTTGCTATTACTGGAGATAATGGTGATCTCATAGCTAAGTTTTTTTTTCTACCTGAACTCAAGTGAAAGCATATTTGCAAACATAATGTCAACATCTCCATCAAATTATCTATTGGAGCCTTTGTACACTTTCTTAGAGAAGTGGTACAGTACTACCAGGGCTGCCTCGCTAGCAAGGATCTCCCAGTTGGTGTGCAGCTATCTCATAATTTATAAATTAAATTTGATTTGATTGAGAAATGGTGTAGTTTCCCAAATTATTGGGATGAACAAAGAAATGATCTTTTAAAGAATTAAGCAAAAAATAAAAATCATGATAGAATTCAAAACATTTATTTTTTAAACAAATGCATCTGAGCTATGAAAAAACCAACCTGAAAAATAGAACTTGCATTATATAAAATTTTTCTTAATGGCTGATCCCTGTTTCAAATGCTGGCTTTGTGTGTGTCAGGTGTCTACAACTATGCTGAGCAACAAAGTAATATGCTCTCATTACGATTGAGCTCTCTAGAAAAGAAAATTTTAAAAATGGTTTCCACTTCTGCGATGTATGCGTGACTCTTCAGAAATGAATTGAGTTCTTTCAGTGACTGGTGTGTGTATACACTGCTTATATACAACACATTAAAATTTCCCTTCTGATTCCATGCGCCTATGGCTTAGGGAGTAGCAACTCCAATTGACACCAAATCGGTCGAGTTTCGATCCTGGCCAGAAGCAATTTGATTGTTCTAGCCACACTGATGAGCTGTGATACAGTGAAACAGGCTTGTATGTGGATGACTAATATATATATATATATATATATGTGTGTTTGTGAGTCCATTCTTATGAACCCTACTCTTCCAAAACCCTTGGTTCAATTTCAACCAAAATTGAGTCACTTGTCGATCATGACATGAACCTTTAATGTATGCAAACGTGTGTGTGTGTTTTTTTTTTTTTTTTTTTTTTTTTTTTTATCAATTTACGGGGTGTGGCAGAAATTACTGAAATGCTTGGACAGCTTCTACAAATTCAATCAAAATCTGGTAACTTGTAGATCAAGGCTCAAACCTTTAATGTATACAAAACTTTTTCAAATCAATGTACAGAGTTTGTCAAAAATCAATGGCAAACATAATTTTGGGTGGTCTTTTGTTCACTTTTATCCATTTCTCTAAGGTGCTTCACTCAAACTCAACCCAAATTGAGTCACTGGTAGCTCAAGGTTTGATGTCTTGATATCCAAACAAAAATTTCAATTGACATACAGGGTGCAGCAAAAATTAATAGAAAATTATTGCTTTTTATGATTATTTATTTTTCCGAAATACAACAAATACCAATACTTATTTCACATTTTTTTTAACTTATGTGTCCCTGGAGCTTTTTGAATAAGCACTTGACCTTAACATTTCAACATAACCACTAAAAAAAAACAGGCAATGCAGGGCTTTTTTTTTTTTTTATAATCGCATCACCCCGAGCAAGGTGGTAACGCCACTGATGTGCAGGGGGCTATGTAATAGTGAAAGATTGGAAAAGAGAAAGCTGGAAACCACATCCTAAACAGTGAACAAGGGATGAGTTTCTTAACCTGTTCAATAGACGTGGATGGAGTGTGAACCGGGTGATAGATAGATCTATCTACTCCAATTGAAAAAAAAAAAAAATGAGAAGATTGAAAAAGAGAAAGCTGGAAACTACATCCTAAACAGGGAACAAGGGATGAGCCTATACAACAAATGAGTTAAAAAAAAAAAAGAACAAAATTTAATACTCTAAAATAACTACAAATAACCACATTCAGATATACAGTTATTTCTACTCAATAGTTCTTAGAATTTAAAACATAACTATTACCACCTGCACAAATAAGTGTTAGAATATGTTTGAGAGAGATACCCATAATGCAGTATTGACCAGCATATAAATAATTGAGAAAATGAAACATTTAAGCATGAAACAAACTGCCACTGCTGGATGTTGACCTCAATGTCTACTTCTATATGTGTATACACTCTATACCTGGTATTGAGCACTTTCACCCATAAATGTAGGTACCTCCACTCATGTTTGATATCTAAATTTTGAATTTTTAAAAAATCAGTTTTTTTGAAACTTTTATTTTAGATTTACTTGAATGCTAAATGATTAAATTTACTATTTCCAATAAAATACTCTGGGGCATTTCAAACAGAAATTAAATTGATTGGAATATAAACTTTTGATGTTAATTTTTTGAGCAAAAAACAAAAGCTAATTCTCAGTTTTAAAAATCTTGCAAAAATAAAATATACATCTGTGACATTATTTTTGAACAATTATCAAATTTAATGTTAAATTCATCTGATTTACACAAGTATTACTTATTTATTGCATGAAATTTAGAATAAAACTATTTCTTAATCACAGTGTTTGAACTTTTTGATCTCTGCCTTATATCAAATGTGTTGACAGGTTGTCATATAAGAGATAAGTATATGGCAATCACAAGTGACATAATTGTACAAACTTTTCCTCTGTAAAGACACATGACCTTTTAATTTACACATAGAAATTACCATACAAAAAAAAAACTTCAAATACATAAACAAAAACAAAAAAATTATTTTAAAAATAAGAAGGCACAATGATTTGTATAAAAATTTTTAATTTTTGTTTAGTCAGTATAATCTTCGATTAATAAGATTCTAAACTAAGCCCAACAAATTGAAGTATTTGTAAAATATTTTTTAAACTTTTCATAAATTATAATTTAAAAAAGAAAAATGAAAACAGTTCTTTTAAAATTTCATTATTAATAAAAAAAAAAATTTCTTTGGACTATGTCCTTATTTATATTTATTCAAGCAAGTAAAAGGTTATAAAATTAAATAATGTCATAGTTATATTGTATTTTTTATTTTATTGTTGGAAGCAGATCTTTGGAAATAGGCAAAACTTTTAAAAAAAAATTACAAATGATTTACATTCCCCAGTGAGTCTTACATTTAACTAATAAAACCAATTATCGCAACAAAATTTAATTTCTTAAAATTTTATGGATTTGGAAGGTTGGGTAACAGATGTGTTAAAAAATGTACCAAGATTTTTAATAAAATAATTTCAAAATTAATTTCATTCATTTATGAATAAGTCCTGAAAGTTACCTTGTTTCCTTTAAAATCTGACCATTATTTTTGCAAGAGTTTCCAAATTAATGTGTTTGTCGCCAGAAAAAAAATTGAGTTATGTAATATTACATTTTCCATTGTAAGCTCTTATAATGATTTGGTTACCTGCTAATTAAAATCAAAACAAGGTTTTTTTTTTATCAAAATTTTGAATGTGTTAGAAGGGATTAAAACTTTTTAAATGATTTAAAAAATAATTTGATATTTCTTAATAATATAAACATTTTGATGGAAAAAGTTCATTTTTATTAAGTTTGGGACCTTTTTTTATTCATATTAAAGTTTTTTTCAGTGATTTAGTGGCAGTACCTACATAAATATAACATACCATAAAACTATACTCTCAAGGTTTAAAATAAAAAAATCTTTCTTGAAGCTTTCATTTTAGTATTAATTTCAAGGTAATAGTTTAAATTTAATATTTTTGAT
Organism: Ascarosepion bandense; assembly: GCA_037127315.1. NCBI lineage: Eukaryota > Metazoa > Mollusca > Cephalopoda > Sepiida > Sepiidae > Ascarosepion > Ascarosepion bandense. The sequence continues at coordinate 3,437,393 of JBBBDQ010030258.1, read as the reverse complement.
AAGCAAAATACATTGCTGTATTTCAGAATTAAATTTACTGGAAAGAATTGTTTTGAAATTGTAAAAAAATTGCTGATTTAGTGTCATTCTTAGCTATCTGCTATAACAATGTAATTCCTTTATTAAAAATATTTTTAAATAATATACTTTGAGGAATATTAAGTAGATTTAAAGTATAATCAATCTGATTTGAAACATTACTTTTAGTTTAAAATATTGCAGAAGTGCATTTTTTAACACAGAAGTAGGTTGATATAAAAATATTTTTAGTACAATTTTCTAAAATAATTTCATTCATTTATGAATAAGTCCTGAAAGTTTTAACATCTGACAATTTTGCAAGAATTTCCAAATGAATGTGATTTTCACTTAAAAAAAAATTGCTAAAATTCCTTATACTAATGTCCCCTTCCCCTCCCCCATGCAAGAAAAACAAGTCTGTTTTTTTGTTTTTTCTAAACAGTGTCAAATGCTTTTTAAAAAAAAAGGAACAAAAAATATAGTTTAATAATTAAAAAATTCTTTTGTCTTTCCTCTTAATAATAGCATAAAGATTTTTCAAATTGGAAAAAAAAAAACAGGAACAATGCCATTAGAAAAAAGATTATTTGGTTTAACTTCCCATATAATGAAGCTATAAAAAAAAAAAAAAAGTAAGAATGTTAATTGGGGTGGGAGGAGAGAGAAAAATCTCTTCCTGGTTACTGGTAAACTCCATAAAATATTTAATACATATAAGGTTTAACTGTTATTGACTACCAAACTGGATATAGTAAGCAGTAATAAACAATTATTTCTGTATGCATTAAACTCATAAAAACAAACACTTAAAATTATTACTAGAATTTCTCATTAATTTTTAACATCTGTCTTCTACAAAGCTTTTATAATAGAACAATTTATTTAAACTAGATTTGACTTCTGTAAATTGTGAAAAACTATCATTTCTACAATCTTTATTCTGAAATATTTTAAGGGTATTTATTGAGTAATTAAATTATTGTATATAGTTTTTGTTTCATATTGTATCTTATCTGATGGTTATAGGTCATGGTGTCTGAATCGCTGTTTGTTATGAAGACATTGGATAACACATATTTTCCTTATTTCTTTTACATGTCTTTGATGAGAGGCTGTCTCTTCTGTACATTGTACACAGTCTACCAAGAAAATGCGTACACATTTCTTTCTGGTTTATTAGTAATGAAAGAGGGTCAGAAAAATAGGAAGAAATGGTGTTAAAAAGAACTAAAATGAGTTACATTAAGGTAGGAGGAAAAAGAATGAAGACTTTCTGATGTGACTTGGCTGTTCTCATAGTTTTTCTGTTTTAAATCTTTTAACAGATAAGTGAGTAAGACTAACTGACAGGAGTAGCAACCAGTTGCCCAAGGGTCTGTTGTTCTCCCCACTTTTCAGCTTTTATTTCAATGTGTCACTTAATCAGTTCAAATTGACTGATTGCTAAGTACATTGTGTATTCATGTCTCTCTTTCACAGTTCACAGCTTAAGTTTGGTGTTGGGTTTTTAAAGAATCTTTAATCTTTTTCATTCAGCTTGAATTTAAAGAAGTTGTTTTCATTCATCTTTTTGTCACTGTTACCCTTTGACCCAAGATTGCCTGCAAATGGATTAGATTATTGTGGTCTCTTTGCTCTAAATGTTTAATTGATAGTATTTAACCTCTTTTCTTTTAGTTGCATTCTCTGACAAGAATCTGATAATACTTTAATACTTTGATGTGGTGGCCACCACAAATGCACTTAAAGACACAAATTTTGTCATATGACAATACCCAGCAAAGTTATTGGCCTTGTTCTCTCTCTCTCTCATTTATTTTTTATTAATGTCATTATCTAATATATATAGATTTTATAATTACTGTTTGTACATGTAAAGTAATTATGAGAGATTGGTTTACTTATGAGCCAGCAATGAGATATTTTATCAAAATATCTTGAGAACAGATACATGCCTTTCTCACCTTTTGTGTGTTGTGGTGCAGTGGATATCAGCTTAGAATGAGAAGTTGGAGAGCTGAGTTCAAATTCCAGTTGAATTCACTTATGTGTAATTCCCTTTAAGAAAAGTATTAATCCATCTTTTCTTCCTCCACCTATGGGTTGAATATCAGGACAGATTGGATTTTATAACCTTGGTTGGCAACCAGTCTACCATAGAAAGTAATAGCAACATAGCGGAAAAATCTCCTGCCTAGTCAGCCATGGATGGAAAGAGACTTGATTGCCCAAGAGTGTATCACATGGTAATTAATTGACTGACTTGTTCTCAAGAACACTTCAGGTTTCTTAAAGGATGGGGCCTATACTTTATGATTCCACTGGCTGAAATGATTTACACAAAAATGGGGATTCTAGTCAATAACTCATGGTATAATTACAATACTTAATTTCAAAAATTCTTGATTAATTTTTATTAAAATTGGCAAAAATATTTTTGAATGCAACATTAAACTATTTGTGTCCATAGACTTGTTAATTTTAAAATGTATTTTATATTGAAATTTTAATTGCAAGAAAATAGTATAGAATTGATCATTAAAATGACTTGTATTTATAAAATAAGTTTTTTAATTGTTTTAATTGAATTCTGTTTTTGTCCTAAATTAACCTGATTACACCATGTTGATACCATGCCAAGGCCTGTCAATTTAATTAAAAACTCTGCCAAAAATAGTTACCAAAAAGATCTGATTAAAATTTTTGACAATTGCTTTACTGAATTAGGAAAAAAATATTATTTACATTTTACTTAAAATATATATTATGTTTACTGCATGCATTTCTTTATATATCACTATCTTTGAGTTCCGGAAGTCTGATTAAATTTATCAAAACAGAATTTCTACCTCACATAGTCAAAAGAAAAATAAAGAAGTCGAATTTAGCTTTGGTTAAAATATTTGTTCAAATTATAATTCTTTTTATATTGTTTGCTGATTTGAAAACAGTTTATATATAATACTAATAAATGATGGTGGTATTAAACATTTTAAGTTCTATATTCACATTCTCTACTTAAAACATTTTTCTCTCTTTAACTTCTTGAGATATTTGAATCTCTTTCACTCTACTAACTCCATCATAAATATCCTGTTTTAAGTATGCATAATATTCTGAGGTCTTTTCAGTAGCAGTTTACCACCATTGTTTTACTATTTCCTTTCTTTGGTATTAAAGTTTGTTTCCTTTTTGAAATGATAGGCTGACTGAATCACACCAATTAGCAGTTTATGAAATTTACAGAAGTCAAATCTAGTAAATTTTATAGGCTAAAAATCATGCAACAATATGTGAAAGTTGATTTTTTTTTTTTTTTTCCTCTCTCTCCCTCTCTCTCTCTCTTCCCTCTTTCCTTCCTTAAATATCTATTCCTGAAATAATTTTATTGGGTAACCAGAATGTGTATTTTGTCTTGATGAGTGTTTAGGTTTTAACAAACTTCATTCAGAAAAATTGAATTTGATTGTATTGTGACAATTGTCATGTTAGAAGGCACTGACTTGTTTTTTTGTTTTTTTTTTTTACTGTCAATATTGGCATATTAACTATGAAGATGCCAAAATAGACATCATTTTGGCATGCTATTTTCTATCTCTCTCTCTCTGTATCTGGTCATTCCATGTCAAAACACTAGCAAAAAGTTGGAATCTGCACCCACTGACACTTGAAATTTAGCACAAATGCTCCCCTTCATGAGTTAGAAAAGTGTGCCAAATTATTTTGTTCTAGACCTTACTGTTCTGATTAGGAAGGAGGCCTTTATAATTTTCCTATTTTGTCTCTAAGGCCGCAGACGATCACAGAATCTCGATGTTTTTTAAAAAAAATTAAAAATACTTTCATACATTCAATATTTCTGAAATTTAATATATAGGCCAAATATGGACTTTAGAATCTAAATATCCAACTATTTTAACCCTATACCTGATAAGTAAAATTTTATTTTACTCCCCTAAACGCATGACTCCAAAATTAAGAACTTTTCACTTATGTAGTTTATGTAGTCAGTCTGTAGAAAATACGTCCTCTTCAGTTTTCATATTTTCTTCCTAACATCTACTATGCCTGCTCAAGTTCATCAAAGAATTTTGTGAGGGGTTCAAGTCTACTTTAGAAGATATGACCCTGCCAAATTTATTTATTTTATTTTTTTTCTATGTATGTGCAGGATTTCAGTGAAAGATTAAAGACAATCATCCTAATGCTCCGTGACTTCTTAAATTATTCAATAAAATTGTTTTTATTAATTTAAAAAAAATAATTTAAATACATTTTGCAGATATTGCTTTTTGTATTGATAGATTGTCTTTATTGCTTCATGCATGATAATCAACAATGCATAGAATATTTGTAGATGGCACTAAACATATGAAATTGAAAGAAATTCTTTGTTTGTGTTTTCAAAATTTTATTTTGATAAATTATTTTCATGAAGCAAAAACATTTTTTTAATTCAGAAGAAAGTGATAATAAAAATGAATATACAAAGAGTTTTTAAAACATTACATTCTAAAATACACTGTGCACTAAATTTTGTTGTGTATATAGACTAAAATTAGGTACCTCTACTCATTTTCGATAACTTAAATTAAATTTTTAAAAATAAAAGTTTCTTGAAATTTTTATTTTAGTTTTAATTGAAAGCTAAATTATTAAATTTACTATCTCCAGTAAGCAAAATACTCTGGGATACTTCAAACAGAAATTATATTGATTAAAATCTACAATTTTGAGATTTTTTAATTTTTCAATTTTTCAGCCATTTTTGAGCAATCAACATATTTTGTAAACAAAAGTTAACTCTCAGTTTTAAAAATCTTAAAAATAAAATTTGGAAAATTAGCAAATTTAATGTTAAATTAATTTGATTTATACAAATCTTACTTAGTTTTATTCTAAATTTCATGCTATAAATATTTCTTAATCAGAGTTGAACTTTTTGACCTTTTTGTGGTATTTGAAATGTGTTAACAGCTTGACAGATGAGTGTATGGCAATTTTAAGTGATATAATTGTACAGTAAGGGGAAGAAACAGTGAAACACATGACCTTTTAATGTACACACAGAAACTCTTCTTCATGTGCTGTGTCCTTTCAGGACATAGGTGATCATGGACTTCTACTTGGTTCTGTCTCTCATTGCACACAATATTTTTTTTTTTTTTTTTGATATCTCTTCTAAACCCTGCTCTGCACCATACCAAAAAAATTTCAAATACACCAAAAAAAAAAAAAAAAAAAAAAAATTTATTTAAAAAATACAATGGCTAGATAGTTTGTATTAAACTTTCCAATTTTTGATTAGTAAATATAGTTTTCACTTTAAAATTTACCAATCTATCATCTACAAGTCTTGGAAATATTTTTGAAACTTTCTAAATGGTGGGGTGGGGGGGAGAACAATTCTTTTAAAATATCATTATTAATTGAAAATTTCTTTTTCTTTAGACCATCATGTCCTTAATTTATATTATTTATTAAAGCAATTAAATAATGTCATAGTGTTATTGCATTTTTTTATTTTACTATTTGAAGCAGATTTTTGGTAAAAAGGAGCTAAATGGTTTAAAAAAAAATAATACATGATTTACATTCCTCAATGAGTCTAACTCTACAGAATTTAATTTCTTAAAATTTCATGAATTTACGTGGAGGTGGGGTAACATGTAAAAAATAAAAAATTATTTTTACCGATATTTTTTTTAAAATGATTTAAAAAAAAAAAAATGCTAAATGATTAAATTTTACTATTTCCAGTAAGCAAAATACTCTCTGGTTTATTTCAAACAAATTATATTGATTGGAATATAAAAGTTTCAGGTATTTTTCTTAATTTTTTACTTTCACTTTTGAGTGATCAACACATTGGTAAAACTTTCAATTTTCGATAGGCAATTATAATCATCAATTCTTAACTAAAAAAAATCTAACCGCAACAGTTCTTTGAATATTTTTAAAATATTTTTGAAACTTAATAAATTATGACCAAAAAAAAAAAAAAAAAAAAAAAACAAACAATTTTAAAATTTCATTGGTAATCAAAAAAACTTTTTTTTTTTTTTTTTTTTTTCCAGATTATAATGTCCTTAAGTTTTATTTGCTTAAATAAAAATTATCAAATTAAATAATATCAGTTTTATTGCATTTTTTTATTTTACTCTTTGGAGCAGATTTTGGGAGACGAGCAGATTAAAAAAAAAAGAAAAGAAAAAGATGATTCATATTCCCCAATGAGTCTTGCATTAACTAATAAAACTGCAACACTAAAATTTATTAAAATTTCATGGATTTACATGGAGGTAGAGTAATGGGTTAAAAAAATTTTTTTTTTTTTTTTTTTACCAAGATTTAAAAAAAAATAATAATTTCAAAAATAATTTCATTCATTTGTGAATGAGTACTGAAAATTTAATTAAAATTTGACAATTATTTGATTTTTGCAAGAATTTCCAAATTAATGTGTTGTTCACCAGAAAAAAAAAAGTGAGTGATGTCATCATTACATTCTCCATTGTAAACAGTTGTAACATTTTGGTTACCCGCTAACTCAAATCAAAACAAGATTTTCTGCCAAAATTCCAAACATGTTAGAAGGGATTAAGAATTTTTAAAAAAATTAAAAATTACTTTGTTCTTTCCTCTTAATAATAACATTTTGATTGAAAAAGTTTTACTATGCTGTTTTTTTAGCGATTTAGTGGAGGTATCTACTTACCATCCAGTATCCAAGGAGAAAGGTGGCATTTTTCTAACTACTTGGATTTTTTAGTAGCTCACACAAGATAATTGAAGTGTAGTACATTTTTTCAGTTAAAGATGAATTGTTCCATTTGTATTGAGCTAACAGTTGAAACATATAATGGTTTATTACATGATAAAATTTTGGATTGATTTCAGTTGGATGTAATGAATGTAAATCTTATTGCCTATAAACAGGACTTGATAAGGATAAAATACAGGCTATCTGTTACCATCACAAGCAGACTTTTTTGACTAACTATGAATAGCTTGAAAAGAGATGTTGTAATTCCTTTAAAAATCATACAAAGCAAAATTAAAGGCAGTTTGAAGCCAATTTCATTGGAGATGGCAGATAAGGCAAAGAAACTCTACCCTAATTGTTGAATACAAATCTGCAAATTTCTTCCCGATGAAGAACCAAGACATGTATCGGCTGAGGAAATACAAAGGCTTGAAGCAGGTACTTCTGTAGAATCAGAAAAGGGTAGTAATAATGAAGAACCAAGACATGTATCAGATGAGGAAATAAAAAAAAAAAGCTTGTTACAAGTACTTCTATGGAAACAAGAAAAATATCTGTGAATGTTTCTCTGCTATTGATATTTTTCCACTGAAAATGAAAGAGCTTCATTATTCTGGAAAAACTTTTTTAGATAAGAGAAAAAATTCTTCTGCAATGTATGAAGATCAAAGTAGGCAGGTCATAAATGATTAGGCTTTGAAATTAAAAAATGAGAATTTAGGTAAAGCTAAGTGCTTTGATAAAATGATAGCTTCTTGTAGCAAAAGTGAAGACAGGATAATCAGAACAGATTGTACACTAGGCTTTCAAATTGTGTTAGGAAAAAAGTGCTAATTCTCTGCCTGCTGATATTACACAGCTAGTGAAAGCATATTATCAAGATGATCAATATATTCAACTGATGCCAGGCAGGAAAGACTACATTAGTATTAAACGTAATATTCATCAGTAGAAGGGACTTAGCATGTAAAACCTAAATGAGAGCTTTGGAGCATTCAAGGAACAGAACCCAACAGTATCCTTTGGGTTTTCGAAATTTTGTAGTCTAAGGCCAAAGTGCAGGTACACATCCTGTATGCGTATGCACTATCTACCAAAACATGAAATTATTACTGGAATCACTGAATGCATTATATCGAAATCTCGAAATATACAGTCTGTAATACCAGTACCAAAGTGTATGATTTATAGGTGCCCAAATTGTCCTAAATCATTAGGGCAGGTTAAAAAATTTTCTATACCATCAAAGGATATATTGATAATGCTGAATCAGTAGTTCTCCCAATGAACAACAACTGACCGATTGACTTTGACAACACAAAAGGAATCTTATCAAGCTTACATTGATTTAGTTGTCTTGCAACTGAATAAATTAGCACCTCATTTTTATTTGGCTAAATCACAATCCAGGTACTTAAAGCAAAGAAAGGAGGAGATTAGTGATAGCCAAGTTTTGTTCCTGGGGAATTTTGCTGAGAACTACAAATGTGTAGTTTAAGATGAGATTCAGTTTTCATTGGAGTACCTGACAATGTACTTTACATCCAGTGGTACTCTACTTTAAGCTTGAAAATGCAATGCAAAATCAATGTTTCTGCATTATGTTGAGTGACAACTCACATGATATAACATTTGTTTATTTGGTACAGAAAGAATTGAGGTAATCAAAGCTACATTGCCAAATATAAAAAATATTGAGTATTTTACTGATGGTTGTGCAGCACAATGCAAGAATTATAAGAACTTTGCCAATTCATGCAACCATCAGAAAAATTTTGAACTCATTACAAAATTGAATTTCTTTACAAGTCATGGTAAACAACTGTGTTATGGCATAGGTGGGAAATGAAAAAGAAAGTCTCCAAAGACCAACTACCAAACAAATCCTTTCCACATAATCTATGTTTGAATCTTGCAAATCTGCAATTGAAGGTATCAAATTCAAAGGAGGAACCTCACTGTGGTTTGAAAATGCATCCATAGTCCCAGGAACAAGAAGTTTTCATCAATTTATTTTACTTCTCAGAGATAAAACAGCCATGAAACAATGTAGTGAAGAGTTTTCATGACTTAATATATGACTTCTCTATTGGGGCTGAAGAAAAACCAGTGAAATTTTTTTGTTTCAGTATGTTTGTTGTAGGTGCTAAAATAAAATTTTGGTTGGCATGGTTCTGAAAATTAATGTGACAAATAAGGACTTCCTGATTAAGTTCATGCATCCAGTTCTTCCATCACATTCATTTTACTGGAAAGATTATTGTAAGGCTACATGTTTTGTACCATTAACAAATATTGTGTGCACTGTTGATGTCCCTTCAACACTAAATGGTAGAGTTTATTATTTGTCTAAGATGGATAAATTATCTGTGCAAAAAATTATTCAAACTAATTTTTAGTGCACAGTGTAGTTAAAAGGTAATGTTTTAAAGATTCTTTGTATATTCATTTTTATTATCCCTTTTTTCTGAATGAAAAAAACCAAAAATGTTTTTGTTTCATGAAAATAATTTTGAAAAATTTAAAAAAAAAAGAAAAATAATTTATTTTTTTTTTTTTTGAAAAAGTGATGAAAGCATTTCCTTCAACTATATAAATGCTTAGTACCAACTAAAATATTCTGTTTTAAAGATTCACATTCATTTTTATCACTCTTTTGAAAATGAAATAAATCAAATTTTTCTGTTTCATAAAAATAATTTATCAATATAAAAATTAAAAAAAAAAAAAAAAATTTCTTTCAATTTCATATATTTAGTGCCATCTACAAATATTCTATGCACTGTTATCATGCATGAGGCAATGTTTACCACTTTTTAACGACAATCTATCAATACAAAAATATCTGCAAAATATATATTAAATTATTTTTTAAATTAATAAAAACAATCTTATTGAATAATTTAATGAGTCACTTAGCACAATATCGACATTTGAGAGGTCATGAAGCATTAGGATGATTGTCTTTAATTATAATCTTTCACTGAAATCCTGCACGTACATAGGAAAAGCTCTAAATTTGGCAGGGTCATATCTTCTAAAGTAGATTTGAACACCACAGAGTTCTTCGAACTTGAGCAGGCATGGATGTTAGGAAAAAAAATATTATGAAATTGAAGATGACGTATTTTCAACAGACTGACTATAAACTACATAGGTGAAAAGTTGATTTTTGAGTCGTACAATTGGAGGAGTAAAATAAAATTTTATTCTATCAGGTAGAGGGTTGAATTATTTAGATTCTATAGTTCTTATTTGGCAGACATACCAAATTTCAGAAATATTGAATGCGTAAAAGCATTAAAGAAAAAAAAACAAAAAAAAAAACAAAAAAAAAACACAGATTCTGCAATGCTGTGCAACCTTAGAGACAAAATAGGAAAATGATAAGGGCCTCTCCCCTAATCAGAACGGTAAGGTCCAGCACAAAATAATTGACATTTTCCTAACTCATGAAAGGGAACATTTGTGCCAGATTTCAAGTATTTTGGTGTTAGTGGGTGTAAGGCCCTGCTGAGTTGACATTCTCTCTCTCTCTCTAACAATATTTGTTCAGTTTGGAGAAGGTTCTGTGAATAATTAAGTGTTTTGCAAAGTTTTGTGCTGGACAATTCATGGTGATTGAATGAAGACATTACTTGAGAATAATCATTACGATATGGAAAATATTTAATATACCTAGAATATCCAAATAAAGCAATAAAAATCATTTACTTTACTTTATTTTATATGTGCCTTCCACATGAATGAACAAAAATGTTCTATTTTAAACATTCAATGTTTTAAACAAATTGTGACAGACAATGGGCATTTGATAGCTTACAATAACATGGAATGCAAGTGATGTTTTTCACAGGAAATGAACCCTTACTAAATAGATTAAGATTATCTAGGATTAGTAGGGTGTGTGTTTAAGGGAAGTCTAGTTGGATCTGTATAGTTCATAGGAAAGCCGGAAATGTTAATTTGCAGGTATGTAAAAATAGATATGACTAGTGTTAGGAAATTGTTTTAAAATCTTCAAGTTAGAATAAAAATTATGTACTGTTTTTTTTTCTTTTTTTTTCTATAATATTCAAATGAAATTTCATTCTTAGAAGTGGTATACAGAACTAATACTATACATTAATTCTTAGCCTTCATTGGTCTCTCTCCAAAGGGAAAATATTTATATTCTTCAATTGAAATTTAAAAAAATATTTCATCATTCTCAAGACATTATTTCTTGCATTTTTTTTTTTTTTTTTTTTTGCACATCTGAACCTTTCAATGGTGGTTTTTATGACAATTTGCTCTCAATGATATATATTGTTTTTTTACGTGTTCCAAGTGAGGGCTTGTGAAAAAAAAGCTCTGTTATCTTGGCACTGAAACTCCAAATCAGCCTCTGTTGCCAAAGGCTTAAATAATAACAATAGAGGAACTGATACCTTTTGGTTGGCTTTTTTGAATTATTAAAGCATTTAAGAAAAATGTGCTTACAATATTTACACCATTAAAAGAATTCTCAGAATAATCAAAGATATTTTTAATTTTTTACATAACCAATTAATGCTTTCTGTAAAATAAATCGGGTGTTATACATTTCTACCTGTATCCCATTATTGCCCACATCTTTTCTTTCATTACCTTCTGCTATTTTTCAGGTAATTTTATGCTTTTGTTCATTCATAATTGTTTATCCTTATCAGCTCTAGGCACTTCTTGTAATCTTACAAATAACATTTTTTAAAGAGAATTCTTTATAGAGTAAAATAATGTTTTTCTTTTTACTTAAAATATGATATACTGAAAATGTTGCTTATTTTCAATTTCCATTCAGTAAATAAAAAATAAACCACTTTTGACAAAACTGAAAAAGAAAATTCCTGATACGACAGCTTATTATCTTGAATGAAATTAAAACTAAACACTACTAATGCCATCAGTAAAAAAAAAAAAAAAAAAAACTTTTTTGGCTACCTAATATTTGTATAATATAAGTAATATTACAATTGCATACTTCTAAAATTTGTACATCTTATATTTATTTCTTTTTATCTTTTTTAGGCTGCTGATCAATTGGCTGTGCGACAAAAACGTCGGATATATGACATTACCAATGTTTTGGAAGGAATTGGCTTAATAGAAAAGAAATCAAAAAACAGTATTCAATGGAAGTTAGTATCATTTTTTTTTCTTTTCATATATATAATGTATATATATTGATTTCAATAAAAATGTTTGAAAAAATGTTGGTTGCATCTTGATATTCAAAGTTTGCAGGAAAACCAATTCTCTTTAAAAATTGATCAGACATTGATGAAAATTGATTTGACTAATGCAGAATGATCCTAGAAATCTGATCAATGATAACAATTCTGATGCTTTGAAAATGTTTTTTATATAGATGCTCAGAAATTTGTGTATATTTTGCTTGTATTAGTGAAATAGATGAATTCTAAGTAACTTAATGAAATGTGTGTGTGTATAAAGTGGATATTGAAGTTAACACCCAGAGGCGACACCGTTTCAGGTTAATTGTCGGCAATGGTGCCTGATAGTTATGTTTAGTATAAAGCAGACTGTTGCCTGTGGGTGTTGACATCAATATCTACTTATAAAACCCTGATACTGAGCACTTTAACTCATAAATATAGCATACTGTAAAACTACATTTTATCATTTATAATCACCAAACCCTAATGTTGTATGTACGTGTGTTCCCATAATACAGCTTAGATTATAAATTATTAACCAATTTAGGAGCATATTGTACCTTGAAGTCTTACCGAGTGTAGTGCCAAATTTAATTAAAATTATACAAGGGTTTCTTGAGTTAGGTCTATTTTTCTGTTTTCATGTCATTTTCAATAGGAAATTCAGTATTTATTTTGGTACATATTCTTTTATCAGCCTGCATATATAAACACTTTCATATTATATTCCAACTATTATTTGTGAAAAATAAACATTCATAATACATAATATTAATTTAGATCTGCATAACATTTATACAATTCACTACACTAGCCTTTTTTATTTTTATTTATTTATTTTTTTATTTTTTATTTTTTTTATAAACAATTATTTGAACGGTGAAAAGGCTATATGTCTCTCATGAGTTGTTGGTAAATACATAAATAGATGCACACTGATTTGATACTGTCAGGTATTTTGAAATAAATGTGCAGGAAAAACATGGATAACAGAAATATATCTTGAAAAAGTCTACACCTGTTTTAAGTTGCTACTCCAAATTTTTACACAATGACTTAACTGTGAAATCCAGTGGAACAAACCTCTTTTTTCTTTCTTTTTCTTCTTAATATGGTCTTTAGTGTTAATTATTTTGTATTCAAAGTACATTTTCTCAAAGTAATTTCTTTTTTTTTATGTTAAGTAAAACTTATCTATTGATAACATAAATTAACTTATTTTCATACGTTAAATCAAATTTCCATGAATGTATTTGTAAGACTTTCGATTTGTTTTTAGGCCAGGAAAAATTTGAGTTGTTATCTAATAATTAATAAACAAAAGAAAAATATTTATTTTAAAAAACAATATCAATTTTATTATTAATTACACATTTTAATTTATATTTAAAAATACTAAAAGATTTATTGCTCCACTGGGTTTCATAGTAAACACATTGTGTTAAAATTTGGAGTATTGATTTAAGTTTTGTTTTTGTTTTTTAAATAAGTATTTTTTTAAATTTTTTTTTTATTGATTATTAGATAATAACTCAAATTTTTCCTGGCCTAAAAACAAATGAAGAGTGCTAAAAATACCTTAATGCAAATTTATTTGATTTTAAAGTATGAAAATTTTTTTCTGGCGAAGGAATGTTTTTTGCATCAGTTTAGTAACTAAGAAGTCACCATGTTTAGCTTGTTGTTAACTCTCTCTCTCTCCCTTTCTTAATAGTCAAATCAGATATTTTATTGTTAATAGTTTGGTTCATCCCAAAGTTACAAATTTGCATAGAATTTAAAGCTTGGTTAAACTTGAAATTTTTCAATTTTTTTTTTTTTTTTTTTTTTTTCAATTTTATTTGAAATGGCAGCAAATATTTTATCAAAGCGTGAAAGAAACAGTGATACATGATGGATGCCTTTTTATTTTTGATGCAATGAGTAAAAGTGATCCTGAATTAAAGTTCTGAAGAAGTGAACAGAAAGATCGATGTAAAGTGAGATTGCATATATTTTTATGATACAGTTTTTGCAATTCAAGTTTTTAATTTATTTCATTAGTTTAAAAAAAGGTGTAACATTTGATTTTAAGAATAAATGGCAAAAATGTTGATTTAAAGTTTTCATTTACCTTGCAAAAAATTATTAATCCATTTTTAAAGACTGACATTGAAATGTTTAGATGCCAAATCTGCACCCCCCCCACACACACGTGTGTGTGTGTGTATGTATATATATATATATATATATATATATTGTAATTTTGATTTATACATGGTTATTATGGTTTATAAAAGCATTTTATCACTACACAAAAATTTTCATTTTTCAGAACAATACTATTCTTCAGGTGATATTTTAAAATAAATGGTGAAAATTATTTAGAAAATAGATGAATTTATGGTTGTTTAGAAAATATGGGGAGTGGTAGTTGGAGAATATGCTTGTAGGTATGTCATTATTGTTCAATTAAAAATGAGAATTAGCTGTAACTATAAAGTTTAAAACTTGAGTTGCGAAAGGAATTGGATCTCAGTATTGCACTTTCCAACCTCTGTTAGAACACTTCTCAGATATTTAAATTTCTGTACTTGTTTGATCTTAGTATTCTTGGTCTGTAATTTGCATTTTGGGCTCCTCTCTTTGCTAATGACCATGCATTCAGTTTTCTTGTAGCTTATGTTTAGTTCTTTCTTTTTGCTTTTCTTCACTACTTTACGAGGTCTTTTAGTTTCCTATGTGTATCTGCTATTGGAATTCTGTCATCTGCGTATCTCATATTAAGAATTTGGATGATTAGTTTTGTTATGTAGCTCATTAGGCTGATTGCTTGGTGAAGTTCACATTCATTTGTGTCTGGTTTCTTAGGCAGTGCTATAGAAGTTGATTTGCTTAGGTCTTCTATTATATCACCACTGTTGTAGATTTATTTCTGTAATCCTATCTATGCCAAAATTGTCTAAGACTGTCAGCATCTCTATTACAATTCTATCTGACCCTGCTGCTTTGCTTCTGTTTAATTTGGCTAGTGCAGCTTCCACTTCCGTTTTAATATTTCCGGGCCATCAGTATATCTGTGTATTGTCAGTTCTCTTTCATTGTGGAAGAGGTCTCTGATATATTAATTCCATTGTTAAAGTATTTTTTATTCTCTAATATTAACATGCCATCTTTGGAATTTATTCATCCTGTTGATGAGCATGACTTTTATCCTGTTAGACATTTAAAAAAAAAAAAAAAAAAAAAAAAAAAAGACCAGCTCCTTTATCTGTGATACTCAATTTATTTCAGCACTTTTTTCATTGAGCTTTTTTTTTTTTTTTATCGTATCACCCCGAGCAAGGCAGTACTGATGTGCAGGGGTCTACATAAGAGTGAAAAAATTGGAAAAGAGAAAGCCAGAAACCACATCCTAAACAGGGAACAAAGGATGAGCCTCTACACCTGTTCAATAGACATGGGTGGAGTGTCAAACCGAGCGATAGTTTAGTCTATTCCGTTCCATATATTGGTATTGTTTTGTCTCCCTTTCACCATGTCAAGAATCTCATTTTGTGATTCATTTGTTTCTTCTTTGCTCCTCCCCCCCTTTTATGTTGTCATTTGCTGATGTCACTAAAGCTTTTCTTAGTCTGTCACATTTCCAGTTTGTCCCTTGTATCTTCTTTTCACAATGCCCATATATTTTCCCTTCAGGTTCAGGTCATTCAGGAGTCGTTTGTATTGCAATTTGGGTGCTGCATTAGGTTTCATCAGTTTCCATAGTGGTCGCTTCCGCAGTTGGCACTTGCATAGTTTTTGCAGTGAATAGTGCTTGAGCAATCATGTCTTTTTGGATTCATAGTGGATATCGACTCGGAACGACAAATTGGGGAGCCGAGTTCGAATTCCAGTTGAATTCCTTGTATTCACTTATGCACAAATACCCTTGGGAAAGGTATTAATCCATCTCTTCCCTCCAGTTATGGGTTAAATAATAGAACAGATTGTGTTCTATAGCCTTGGTTGGCAACCAGTCTACTGCAGAAAGCAATGGCAACCTACTGCAGGATAATCTTCTGCCCAGTCAGTCATGTCTCTTTTGAGATATGATCGCCCAAAGCGTGTATTGCGTATGGCACTGTTTAAGACTGACTGTGGAGAAAACTTCCCACAGTAGTTTGCAATTTATTTCTCCAGTCGACTAGCTGATTTACTAATAGCTATTTAGATGTGGCACAAGGCTGAAAGTATGAGGTACCCAGTGAGGATTGAACTCACTACTCAGTAGTAATAGGTTCTAGCGAGACCAGCTTGCTGACCATTACTCCATGTCAGGGTGTTCAATTTCTCTAGTTGCCTACCAAAGCTATAGGACCTATAGATGAATTCGTAACCTTTTCCTGTAAATAAATTGTTAACGAACCAATCTGGAATTTAAACTTGGCTTAACAGTTTCTCATTCTGAACTAATATCCATTAGACTACCCAGTCCATCATATATAGTGATATATATTCTAGTTGTGAGTGGAGAAAATGAAAGTCATGCCTGTTTTATGCACATTGCATTTAAATTTCTGTGCTTGTGTGTTGTTTATAGGAAATTTTTTTTGACTTTCCTGAACTTATGAAAACACTCCTTTTTATTAATTTTGCACTTTTTTTTGACCTTTTGTACTAAGCATCTAAGCATAGTTAATGTTCTTTTTGGTCCACTGAGATTACTACTATTCTCAACTCTCCTACTGCACAAGGAAAATTTTTCTGGTGGTAAGATAAAATGTGTGTGGTAGGGAGTTAAAATGATTTATAAGCAATTTTCATCACTCCATTTATTAGGCTTTGGGAAATCACGCAAAAACCATGTAGGGGCAGTTAGTAATTAAATCATTACTATGAGAATAAGTTGTAATGGGCAATTTATTTTTTTGATTTTTTTTTTTTTTTTTTTTTTTTTTTTTTTTTTTTTTCTTACAGTTCTTTCTCTTACCATCTTTGGGGTTTGAACATTTTCTTTTCTCCCACATTTTCAGAGGTGCTGGACCTGGCTGCAACACACGGGAAATTTCTGACCGGCTTGTGTTTTTAAAAAGTGAAATTGAACATCTGAGCCAACGAGAGAAAGAATTGGACCAACATAAAAGTTGGGTACAGCAGAGCATTAAAAATGTCACAGATGAAGTTTCAAATTGTCAGTATCCTTTTTGAGACTTGATAGGCTTTTATTTTTGCCTCTCTATGTAACAGCCTTTTCACATCTTTGTGTGTTTTAATAACAAATATTCTTTTTAAAACGTCCATATTACTGCATAAATGCAAACTGTAATTATAGATTTCAATCTCTAGTTTGATAATACAAGTTTAATACACATTGAATAACTGCTTACTTTATATGTTTAATCAATTACTTTATATATATATCTTGGCAGAATCCAAAGAATTTGCAATATCATCAGTCCTGACCTGGCATCTTGTAGCTTCCCTGCGTCTTTTTTTATAAATACTTTAATGGAAATTGTTCTAATGAGCTTTCCTCTTTGATACTTCAACACATTTAAGTGCAGTATTAGATTGGTAGTTAGGTCTCACTATTTTACTGTTGAAATTGCTACTCTCTTCTTTTTCTTCTCTTTTTTTAATAATCATTTCACTCCAAGTAAGGTAGAACTGACACTAGTGTGCAGGGGGTTACAGTGAGAGAAGGTTCCAGGGATGTTAAAGAGAAGGATAGGAATCAAGTAGATAAAAAATGGCAATTGATGTTGCATTCAAGCTTTTGGAGATCAGGGAAGCAAACAAGCGGAAGGGAGTTTCACAAACAAGACGTGCATGAATGTGATATGGCTTCCCTCTGTCTTTTCTACAAGTATTTTCATGGCAACTGCTCTGACAAGCTTCTTTCCCTGGGGCCCTGTCCACAAATTTAAGTGTGCTACTAGATTAGCATCTAGGTCCCACCCTTTTACTGTTAAAATAATTAAATGTAACCCTCTCTTCTACTCTAATAGTTTCTTTTCTCGCACTTCTCACCTGTGGAATTCCCTTCAGTTTGTTTTCCTGATAGCTACAATCTCCAAAAATTTAAATGCACCATCAACTGCCATCTTCTATCTCCTTGAATCCCATCCATCTTTTTCTCTCTTTTTATGTGTGTATATATATATATATATATATATATATATAACACAGTCCTTTTCTCTCACTGTAGTCTCCTGTTCACTAGTCATGGTCCCACCTTGGGATGATATGATTAAAAAAAAAAAATTTAAGTTGTATTTATAAACTATTGTCAACATAATTTTTTCTTTTTTAAAGAATGAAATCATTCCAAGTTGAGAATATTTCTTTAAAACTTCCATAACCTGACTTGAGTTCCAAATCATATATGCATACTAGAGTTGAAATACCTGTGTAAACAGGGGAAGTTTTTTTTTATTTTAATGCCTGTAAAACGATTCTTTAGTATTGATGGTAAATTGGTATATTTACTAAAAATGAGCAGAATTAAATTGACTCCACATAAATTCTTATACAAAAGTGAAAGAAATTGATGACTAAGAAATCTATTTTAGTTTTTATTAATGAAAACCGTCATTAGTCAAATTAGTTGTGGTTCATTTTCAAGTATTTACAGTAACACAGGTCATGTTTGCAGCAACACACACACACACACACACACACACACACACACACACACACATTAGTGAATCCGTGCAGTAAAAAATGATAGCAATTCATGACTAAAACAGACCCTATGAAATGTTTAATTAATTGGTTCTCTTTATATTGTTTTTCTTTTAAAAGTTCAGTAGCATCTTGGATACATTGATTACTTCTGGTATAAAGCACTTTTTGCTCAATATCTTTTCATGCAAAAAATTTAAGTTTTAATATAACAGTGAAATGGAAGTATCTTTTGGAAGCAAAAGATTAGCAACAGAAAGACAGCCTATTTCAAGTTGAAGCAAGATGATAACTTAATAGTCAATATGATCTGAGTGTCTCACATGAAATGCTTCAACAAATAAGACTGCAATATAAAAAACATAAGTAAAGGAACTGATTCATTTCACTGTTCACTTTGCTAGGAAACTAATTTTGTTTAAGTTTTATCGTATAGATGAAAATTCTTTCTTGTATAGATTATTTAAACACCTAAAGGAAAAAATCACTCATGAATTTACTAATTATGTGGTTTGGATATATATATATATATATATATATATATATATATGCATTTCAAGTAAATATCAGGGGCTGCACATTCTTTGTGCTCTTAAAAATGTAATTATTCCAGATTTTATTCTGCTGTAGTGTTGAGAATTATAGTTTGAGGTCATTTTTGATAGATTTTCTTTGAATTGTTGAGTGTGAATATATGAATGCACACTCAATTTATAGTATAAAAGAAAGACATTTTATTTGTTTCTGGTGAGTTTCTACTAGGAAAAATTATTCTGATATTTCTTGCAAATATTTCTCTTGTCTGGTCATATATAAGAGAAATTGTAGTCTTTCATTGAATGGTTACAAGCAATAATTGTTACTATAAAAGATGCATCTATATAACAGATATCTATGTCATGGGCAAATTGTGGCCTGTTTGATCTTTCTGAATGGTACACTTGATTTCATAAGGGAAAGGACTTTTTTTTTTCTTTTTCTTTTTTTTTTTAATTTTCATTCTCAGTTATTCACCCATGCTCTCATACATAAATAATGATTATGTACAATGTTGAACTATGTAAACTTTCAAACAAAAATAACATCTTCATTTTAAACCTACACGATTTTCACTAAGATCGTACATATAGACATATTTTACTTTTGAGACAGGGTAACTAAATTTTTTTTTTTTTTTTTTTTTTTTTCAAATGAGTATACTAGAAATAAATCACACACATGGTGATGTGTTGATCAGTGATATTATACAAAAACATTAATTACAGGGATCCCTCTGTTAGTGCAGCTAATGTGCACATTAAAAGATATACACTAATCGAAAACAATTTATATGAAATTTTAGTCTCATTCACAATTTTTAATTTGCATACTTTTTAATTAAAATATAACTACATATAAGAAGATACAATAAAAATGCTATGAATTAATGTTTATTATTCTGATTTTTTTATGAAAAATTTATATATAGAGTGGTTTGCAGAATGGTATTCTTCCATTCTTCGTAGAATTGCAGGTACTGAGAAATTGCCTCTTAATTTTTGGCAAATCTGTCCTCATCAGGGTTTGCTTCTAAATATTTTTCTTTAAGTTCTTTACTGACCCTGAAAAATTCTTATAATTCCTTTGTCATCATATGCTGGTGATTAGGTAAATACTACAATCTGAAACAAAAGAAGAAAAAAAATTCAATTTAATTTAAAAAGTAAAAATACAACATTATGTATAATTTCTATTTTTGAAAATTTTCCAGACACATCATAAGTCATCTACCCCTCCCGCCCCCGTTTTTTTTTTTTAAGACGTTCAAAATAAACATGAAAAAAAAAATCAAAATATTTAGAAAACTTTAATTGAAAAATATTCAAATATGTATTTTTATAAATTATAAAATTTCTCTTTTTAAAGCTGTCCATTATTTTTATTTTATTTTATTTTATTTGGTCACTACTGCAATTACTTAAATAACAATACTTGACAAACAAAATAGTTACTCATTTTTAAATTTTAGAACATTTTTAATCAGTAACTATAAAAAACATCACTTTTCAATTACCATGGTTAAACTGAAGAATGTTTTACCACCCTAACCAAGTAATACTAATCGGATTTTGGTATAAAAGATTTTAGTGGCAAAAATGCATTAATTGAATGATACCTGTATTATTTTATGATAGTAGACACAAAAAAAGCTATGCAATGTTCAAATCATATAGATGCCTTAAGATTGTTAATTATTATGCCTCAAGTAAAAAAAAAAAAAAAAATGCATGCTTCATTAATCAAACCAATAAGCCTTGCTCTGTATATGATTTAGAAAAAGCAAAATATGCAAACTACTTTAATAAATATTCATGTTGACTTTGTTACTATTCAATCATTGAACTTCTTTTGTCTCCTTAACCACAAGAAGATTAGCTTATGTAACCTATGAAGACATTTGCGCAGTATTCCAAGGAAGTACATTATTATCGATACAAGCACCATCAGGGACACAACTAGAAGTGCCAATACCAGAAATAGTGAGTAGAAAAAAAGAGGTTTTAAAATTTGGCTTATATAATGTGTAACTATTTGTACATGACATGAATTATTTCTTTTGAATTTTTTTAATTCTGCCTTTTGTGATTTTGATTAAAATGAAAAGCTCCTAAATCCAGTTCTTTATAATTTACTTTTTATTTTATTTTTGAAAATCTAATAGTTTCTATTCAGACTTAGGTTGCTCTGTTGCAACAATCAAAGTAAAAGGATAGTCTTTTTGTATCAGTGGCTATAAAAATCCCATTGTAATTGGTTAAATTTTCACTAATAAACTTGTCAGTGATTGGTTGCTTGCTGTTTTAAAGAAGCAAAGCAATAGGTGTAAACTGTCTCATTGCAAGTATCTTTTATTCTATCAGCAACCCATAAGATTGAGAGTTAAGCAACATCAAACTTGGTCAGTACTTTGATGGATGACTACTTCAGAATACCAGTTACTGTAAGCTTGGATGTGTGGGTAGTATGAGGGATAATGACTTGGAATTATTAATTGGAGATTCGAATTCCAATCCCTATTGGGTTTATATTCACTTACGCACAAATACCCTGGGGGAAGCTATGAAACCACCTCTTCTCTCCCCCAGTTATGGATTAATTAGTAAAACTTGTTTTACTAAAGCTTTATCGCAAATTTTTTTTTTTTTTTTTTTTTTTTTTTTTTTTTTTTTTTTTTCATTCTAAAAAATATTTTCTGTTTCTTTAAATAACCTGCAATGGGTTGATATGCCAGATGAGTCAAAAAATTGAAAGATAACTTGTTTTGAATTTTCCCTTTAATTGATCCTGCAATATAGGTGAGTGAAACATCTTTGTCCATTGGAAGAAGTGGGAGGAAGGATAATATTGCTACTTATTGCCAATTAGTGTTGATATTTATTTATTTATTTTTTAAAGTTATTTCTGCATTGACTGTAATACAGATGTTTACTATTTAGCTGTTTTTTATTGTATTGTGACTATTTCTGTGTGGATTATAGTTTAATAATAATAATAATAAACTTTTCCATTACACCCAATGGTGTGTAGGGCAACATTTTTGCTGTTTCCATAACAATTTTTTTTTTTTTTTTTTAATTATGCGGCAGGGTTGTTAGCCCCTGCGCCCAACCCCCAAACCTGGAGGGAGGTAATTTTCTAAGCGTAGCTTAGACGTGACACATGGCAAAAAGTAGGGGGTACCCAGTGAGGATCGAACTCACTATTCAATTATAATGATTCTAGTGAGACGGGCTTGCTAACCATTACACCATGCCGAGGTGCCCGATTATAGTTTAGCAGATACAA
Organism: Ascarosepion bandense; assembly: GCA_037127315.1. Classification (NCBI taxonomy): domain Eukaryota; kingdom Metazoa; phylum Mollusca; class Cephalopoda; order Sepiida; family Sepiidae; genus Ascarosepion; species Ascarosepion bandense. The sequence goes on along the minus strand of JBBBDQ010030258.1, from coordinate 3,414,938 downwards.
AAAAAGACTAAGTTCATTTATTTGATTCAGCCCATTTAAAATTTGCTGGCCTTGAAGCAGTTTTATTTTCATCCTTTAACAAAAAAAAAAGTTTGATGTTATTCAGATAGATTGATATGATTTTCTAAGTATAGCTTAGATGACACAAGGCCGAGTGTATGGGTCTCCCAGTGATGATCAAACTCGCTACTCAGTTGTAATTGATTTAACGAGGCAATTTTGCTAACCATTACACCACATCAAATTTTCTAGGCATAGCTTAGAGGTGGCACAAGGCTGAAAGTGTAGAGCACCCAGTGAGAATCGAACTCAATACTCATTAACTGAGCTTATGAGACAAACTTGCTAAACATAAAACTATTACGAGTGCCCAATTATGATTTAAAATCAACAGGTTTGTTTTACTATTCTTCATAACAATAACTTTTAACTCTGTTAAATTTTCCTATCTGCTTTCTTTATTCTAGGGTCCTGGTTGTTTGAAAAATTATCAAATTCATTTGAAGAGCAATTCAGGCCCCATCAATGTGATGTTGGTGAATAAAGATACAGAAGCAACCAGTCCAGTGGTTGTCCAAGTACCACCCCCCTCACAGGATGATGTCAAAAAGTTGGATACAACGCAAAATTACAGTCAGTCTCCGGCCATTACAGATTCAAAATGTTCTCAAAAAATGCCTGCAAAAATGAAAAAGGTAAGTGCCTGAAGTGTTCCAACAGAGGATGGAATGTGTGGCACTGAGATCCAAAGATGCATTGGCATGGCCAAGGACACATTTCAAAAGTTAATCAGAGTATTGAGAGACAGGAAGATTTTAGAAGAGATAGGTGATCATGGACTACCACTTGCCCCTGTGTCCTGAAGAGACATAGCACATGAAGAAGAAATGGTAGTGGAGGGTGCTGTTAGACATTTAACCCTCTAGTTGAAACATTTTTATCAAATTTATAAAAAGAATGATCTTGTTTATTGTAAAATTATCTCATAATATGACTAGTTCCATATGCTGTGTCTCTTGGGTAATAATGGCTCTCCACAACTTTCCTGTTTCTTTATAGCTCGTAGTAAAGCTTGTCATTTTGCTATCTCTTCTAATACCTGTTTTGCTGTTATACACAATTTTCCCCTGTGCCTCTTGCCTCCAAGCCCTCTTTCCTCGTATGCCCTAGAAATCTCACCTTTCTATTTTTGATGTTAAGTATAAACATCTTTTGTTTCCATTTTCTCTAAAACTTTGTTACTCACATGTTCAGTCCATGGTATTCTCAGCATCCTTCTGTAGAACCATATTTCTGTTGCCTCAAGTCTTTTTTGTATTTACTGAATTCATTTTCTATCCATGTGCAGGCAGTTTGCTCCCAATGTAAGTTCTGGATTGTTCTAATATCCTTCAAGCTTACCTTGAGGTTCAAACAATTTTTTTGAGGTACTTTTTTAAACATTTTTCATGGTGTTTTTTTGTTTTTTGTTTTTTTTTTTTTTGTATCATTCTGAGCATAAGTATATTTCATGAAACCACATTGTTGTTCTCTTTTGGGTCTAATTCTGCTGCATGATTTATTAATCTAAATTTGGATAATTTATGCTATATAGATCATTAGGCTGGTTGTCTGATAGTGTTTGCATTTGTTTATACCTGGCTTAGACAGTGTGAAAATGGATTTATTGATGTCTTCAGGTATATTGCCACTATTTATGTCTAATTGTTAAACAGCAAAATATTAGGTTGATTCAAAGGTTTTTCCAGCACTATCTTTTGTACAGTGTTAGGGAAAAATTTAGAAATGTTTTTGAAGTTCCTTCAGCTATTTATTGCTTATGCAGTCAGTTCACTGTAGTGCATTATTTACAAGCCTTACGAAAAATTCCAAAGCTACAAGAGTAGCTTCTACATGAATTGGTAGATTATTTTTGGTCAGTCACTTTCAAACTTTCACTTGATTAGTTTCATGCAGCAATTATCTGATTATCCATTTGAAGATATTGGAAATCTTCAAAGAATTCACCAAATCAAAGACCAAAATCATTCTCTTATGATGAAATGTGCACTTTACCTACAGTGGTGCATGAAACCATTTGATGATTGAATAATGAGGCAATAAAAGATAGACTTCAAAATAAACACCAAAAATTTTTGCATAGAGGCTTGAGAGTTGCTCAAAGTACTCTTAAAATGGTAATAATGAATGAATAAATTAATGAGTGATATGAATGAAAGGAGTGGTAGAAAGTGAAGATAAGGAGTATAGTTGAACCTTGGCTTGAAAGGGTTAAGATTGTAATGTTCAGGGAAATATATCTAAAGCAAATGAGCAGTTTGTGTGATCGTTGGAATGTTTGGACATCACTTTATCTGTAATATTTTTGTCTCTCTCTCTCTCTCTCTCACCCACTACAAATGAAAATGTTTACTGAGATTTTACGAAGTGGATTTGGCAGATAACTTTCCAGTGGCTCCCTTGCATGCAAGTTTTATTACATCTGTGTCTTGATATTTAAATTAAAAAAAAAAAAAAGAAAAAAAAAAGAACCCATGTTCTTTTAGAAATACTGAGATGCAGCTAGAATTTTAAAAAATTCTGATGTTTAGTCATTTAGTCAAGATTTTGGAAAGTGGATTAGTGCCTTTCCTAACAAATAAGCCACACCCACTCCCATTAAAATTTGTGGTATCAAAATTAAGGAAGAAGATTCAAGTAATGTCACAGTGGACAACATTAACTTTAAAATCTTGTATTTTTTTAACAAACTTTTTATATGTTCTCATTCTTTTAGAAATCTCCGGTGAAAACTCCCTTGTCGCCTTCAAACAGGATGGCCACACGGTCATCACCACGTAAGGCTGTCCAAGGACAGCTTCTAAATGCAATGCCGAATATTCCAGGTGAGTATTCAGCTGATGCGGCACAATTGGGGGTGAGTGTAAGTGAATGAAAATAAAAAATAACTTACCTATGTTATTATTTCAATTTTCATTTTATTGTTTAAATAAAATGGCAGGGGTGGGAGGATAAAAGATAAAAGTTAACTGACATTAACAGTATATATTTGCATAATATATGCAAATGAATTATGTTGAACATTATATCTAGTGGATACATCTATTTGATAGACATTCTAATTTTTTTAAATTTTTTTTTATGCAGTATAAATTTATCTCTGAAATTGTTTTATTTTGTTTTTAACAAGGTTATTACTTAGCGTAAGGTGCCAAGCTAAAAAGTTACAAAATGTTATTCCTTGCTCTTTGGAGTTCAATACAATGAACAACACTAAGTTGTGTGTGTGTGTGTGTGATATATTCCATTTGTAAACGAGTTATTATACGACCTAGGTTTCTACCATAACTGTGTCTTCAGGCTATTTGCAATACCACTCATGGTAGAAACCTAGGTTGTGTAATAACTCGTTTACAAATGGAAAATATTCAAAAGTTCTGCAATATAATTGTATTGAACACTTTTTAATACAAATGTGCACTGGTCTAATCTTATGACCAGAAACTAAGTAATTAAACAATCAATATATATATATATATATATATATATATAGTCATCCGCAGACAGATCTGTTTCGCTGTATCACAGCTCATCAGTACGGTTAGACTTCGATTGCTTCCTAACCCAGGATTGAAACCCAACCGAATTGGTATCAGTCAGTGATTCTACCTTTGGGCCACAAGCGTCCGGTAGAAGAAGGCAGACTTTTTAGCGAGCATATCATTATACAGGCCCAATGGCTAGAGTGCTCTAATTCATTATTGAATATATATTACACACACACACACACACACACACACACACACACACACACACATTGTCAGATTCTTATCCATATATTCAATGTGATATTCACTTTTATTAAAACCTCTTCAGAGACTAAGAGTAAATGAAAAAATGACAGAGGCCATATACTAGTATGTTGCGATTTGGGGTTAATTCTTATTGGTCAAATCAGTGTCACATTTATTAAAACAATAAATATTTATTTTTTATTTTTAAAAATGTGGGTCGAGTATTTTGGATGGCAAAACATAATTTTTGTGTGTTTGTATCAAACTAAATTTGTTGCATTAGGAGTTAAAAAAAAAATATAGTCTAGCTGATTTTTTTTTTTTAATTTCTATCACTTTTGTTATTAGATATTCCATATTGTAATAATAAAATATCTGCCTGGTTGAAAAATTTACTATGTGATTAAGGCACTTTCTAAACATTTTTGCCTTAGTGAATTGTTTTCTCCTTTGGTCAGGGTAGCATTTTTTATGTCAAAATTGTGGTCAGTCACCTTATGGTAAGCAACTAATACATGTAATGTATTGTTTTGTGTTCATATGCTTTTTTTTTAAATTTAGATTTAGTTGCAGGAATAGGTTTTAGCAATATCTTGAATGTGCATATTGCTGTTTAGTATTTGCACTTCAAATAACAGAGGCAAGAGTTGTAACTTATGGAACCCCCACATGATGATACCAGACGTTGTGTCCATGTGTTGTGAGTGAATGCACTCTGAACTTGTCACCTCTATTTCATGCATGCAACACCTACTCTCATCACTGAGCTCTACAGCATTCCCCCTACACCTCTCCCCGCTCTTGTGACAACACTGGGAATGCTTATAGTTGTTTTGAGGAATGTGACCTGGATGTGTATTGTGGTGCAGTGGATAGACTCGGAACGAGGAATCGGAGAGCTAAGTTCGAATTGCAACTGAATTCCTTGCATTCACTTATGCGCAAATACCCTTGGGAAAGGTATTAATCCATCTCTTCCTTCCAGTTATGAGTCAAATAACGGGACAGATTGGGTTCTATAGCCTTGGCTGGCAACCAGTCTACTGCAGAAAGCAATGGCAACCTACTGCGGGATAATCTTCTGCACAGTCCGTCATGTCTCTTTTGAGTATATCACATATGGCACTTAACTGACCTGTCAGTGCTGCTCCCACTATGTTGGTCCTGGTATCTATAGTAAGTGACCTTTGACAACCAATCTGGTCTACCAGTGTTTGTATATTTATCAACAACTTTTTATCACTATCACGGGGCCTGTGACAAATCACGTTTAATATAATTAGCCGACTTCTTCAATATCCCCAATGTAACTCCTTCTCTCAAATGTCTCTTATTTAACAAAAGGCATATATGGCATGACACCTGCTTGCATTGAATCCTACCATAGAATGCATCACAGTTTAAAAGTTCAGGTATAGAGGTGTTCACTGATATAAGTTACTACATAAGTGACAGAATATCTGCTACTCCTGAGCATTTATATATTGTTTCAGGTTAAAATTAGCAACATCTTTTAAGGTGCTACAATTTCATTTTCTCTTGATGTATTTTTAAGCAACAAATTATGCAGTACTTACTTTGATTAACCTGTCACTTAGAATAATTACTTCACTACTTATGTAAATTTACAAAAGTCTTAGTTGTCAATAATATAAGTGACATGATATTAAAAAGGCACTGTTGTTTTTTTGTTTTTTTTTTTTAATTTATTTATTTATTTATTTATCGTTTCACCCCGATCAAGGCGGTAATGCCACTGATGTGCAGCAGGGAGCTACATAAGTGTAAAAAGATTAATTAGAAGAGAGTGAAGAGGAAGACGAACCAGTTAGAAAGGAGCAATAGAAAGATGAGAATGCAGGTGTGATGACAGTTTCAAAGGTGGAGAGAAAGGAAAGGATATACGGGGTGGGGAAAGAACTAGAGTCAAGTGGTTAATAGATGAGTATTGACATTGCATTTAAATTCCTGGAGGTTGTAGCCGTCAGGAAAGCAAGAATATGGGAGCGAGTTCCACGGGTGGGAAGTGTGAGAGAAGAAGCTGCAGGAGTAGAATTGTCGTCTGCATTTGGCTAACCTAACTGAATGGGTGGGACCCAGTTGTCAATACAGCTATTTTTATATAAGATACTGACTATTATTTGTTATGTGAAAGTAAAAAGATGCACTAAAATAAGTAACCAAGTATATTGTTTTCTGAATATTGGTGTCTTTTTATCCTGGAGAATAATACTTCAAACTGGGTACCTACACTAAATCACTGAATTTTTCCATCAAAATGTTCGTTATTATTAAGAGGAAAGATGAAAATATTTTTTAATTATTTTCCAAAATTTTTTCATCCTTTCTAATGCGTTCAAAATTTTGGTAAAAAATCTGGTTTTGATTTTAGTTAGCAGGTAACCAAATTGTTATGGGAGTTTACAATGGAAAACAATATTAACTAACTCACTCTTTTTCTGGTGACAATTGCATTAATTTGGGAATTCTTGCAATAATAAATAATTGTCAGATTTGAATGAAACTTTCAGGACTTACTCACAAATGAATGAAATTATTTTAAAAAAAAAATCTTTTTTACATGTCTCTCTTCAACCGTGAATCCATGAAAATTTAAGAAATTAAATTTTGTTGGGAAATTTAGTTTCATTAGATAAATGCAGGACTCATTGGGGAATGTCAATCATCTTTTTTTTTTTTTTTTAAACATTTTTTCCTTTATTTTCTGGAAATCTGCTCTCAATAGTAAAATAAAACTGACATTATTTAATATAAGTTTTTAATTGCTTTGATAAATAATATATTAAGACATTATAATCTGAAAAGAAAAAAATTTTCAATTAATAATGAAATTTTAAAAGAATTGTTTTAATGTTTTCTTTTATAATAATTTATAAAGTTTCAAAAATATTTAAAAAATACTTCAAAGATTTGTTAGTTTATTGACTTAAGTGAGGATTATATTTACTAATTGAAAGTTTAATACAAATTGTTGTGCCTTTGTATTTTAAAAAAACATTTTGTTTTTAATGGTAATTTCTGTTTACATTAAAAGGTCATGTGTTTCACGGTTTCTTCTTAAAGAAACAAAAAATTTGTAAATTATGTCACTTGTGATCATCACACACTTATCTTCTCTCATCTGTTGAGTTGTTATCACATTCAAATATGGTGGAAAGGTCAGAAAGTTCAACTCTCTGTTTAAGAAATATCTTTATTCTAAATTTCATGTGATAAATAAGTAATGCTTGTGTAAATCAGATTAATTTAACATTAAATTTACTAATTTTTCAAAAATGTCACAGACGTATATTTTATTTTTGCAAAATTTTGAAAACCATGAATTAACTTTTGTTTATAAATGTATTGATCACTCAAAAAATGACCAAAAAAATAAAAATCTCAAAATTTTAGATTTCAATCAATATAATTTCTGTTTGAAATAAACCAGAGTGTAAGAAAACTTTATTTTTAAAAATTCAATTTAAAAGTTATTGAAAATGAGTGGAGGTGTCTACTTCAAATATAACTCCTATCATCTCATATATTCCATTTTCTTTTTAAGCATACTGTTCTTGAGATGTGCATTGTGGTGCAGTGGATATCGGGAAGCCGAGTTCGAATTCCAGCCGAATTCATTGCATTCACTTACGCGCAAATACCCTTGGGAAAGGTATTAATCCGTCTATTCCTTCCAGTTATGGGTCAAATAACAGGACAGATTGGGTTCTATAGCCTTGGTCGGCAACCAGTCTACCGCAGAAAGCAATGGCAACCTACTGCGGGATAATCTTTTGCCCAGTCAGTCATGTCTCGAAAGAGACATGATTGCCCAAGCGTATATCACGTATGGTACTTAACTGACTGACTGTTCTTTTAGTCAGAAGCAATCTTGGATTGCAAAATTAGTTTTCACTATCTATCTAGAACAAGATTGATTTTATATATATGTCATCCGCAGACAGATCTGTTTTGCTGTATCACAGCTCATCAGTATGTTTAGACATCCGATTGCTTCTAGCCAGGATTGAAACCCAACTGAATTGACATCAGTCGGTGATTCTACCTCTGATTTATGGGCACACTTGGTGAAAGAAGGCAGACTTTAGCATGTTATATACAATGTAAACACACGCCAGTAGCCAAGAGTTCATTACTGAATGGATCATGTGTAAATGCGTGAGTAGCTACTATATATATATATATATTAGATAGAGAGCAATCTTGTTCTCTTAATAAAACTTGCCTCAATGCATGAGTACTGCTTCTTAACTTTTTTATTTTCAGTTTATAACAAAGAATAAGTGCCAAAATTTCTTCAGATTTTTGGTGCCAAGAAGAAATGGCAAAATTCAGTCATTTTTTTTAAATGTGAAAAATGATGAAAAGCAACAAGAAAAATCAAAATTTTGCATTAATATTTCAGGTTTAAATGCATTCAGCACATAAATAAATTGTAAAGCTAAAATAATTAGAATGAGCCAAATTTATGTTGATTATTTGAAGCCTACCTGTTATATCATAGGCTATATAAAAAAAATTATCTATTTCACATGGCTTCTGTGGTTTGGGAACACCACCAGCAAAATTTTATTTTATTGGATCTTGATTGAAATTATCTTTTTAAAACATTGCTTGATTTTTTTGGCTATTTCTTCCATTACAGCCACAACGACTAGCAACCAATTCCCAGTACAAAGTATTGCTGACAGCCTTACAAATGATTTCCTCTTTGACACTGTAAAACCAGAATTTGGTAAGACACCATGTTTTTCCTTTTCCCTCTCCATTCTTAACACCACACACACACATACAATGCAGTTTGTGGGCAGATGCTATTTTATTGAAATTTTGTCTTTTTATAATATTGTTAGTAAATAAGTACTTGTGAATCTTTAACACTTAATTTAAATTTTTAAAATTTTGTTTTAGATGTTCATGGTGGACTCATTGATGAGCTTATGTCTTCTGAAGGTATGTTCTAGTTTACTTTTTTTATGATTTTTGTGCCCTCAGGATACCAATTTTCAATGGCCTGCTTTTGTTGCACGCCCTTTATTGATGACTGGGGTTATGGAAAATTGGCTGTTATTTGATCTTAACCCCTTTTTCTCTTACCCAGTTTTATATTTTCTTTAATGTCCATCAAATTACATCTGTTCTATCAGGGTTAATTTTGCAGCCAGAAGCAATTAAAAAAAAACAAACTAATGATCTTTTTTTAATTATAGTGAAACAATAAGCATGAAAAGCCATAGGCCAAAGTTTTGGCATAGATAATATAATTTAGGATCTCTTGCTATTGTTAGTCAGATAATTGCTTATAATGTTAAAACTATTAATGTGTGCAAAAAAAAAGTCATTGTTTTCAAAAAATTGCAGCTTGATTAACACATTGACTGCAACCATGAGTTGCTGATACTTTTAGTATAAGAACAATGTTAAAACTTCAGTTGAAGCTATAAATCAATTCAAAAATTCATATTTCCAAAGTTGGCATTTGAAGTAAGATTTCCTAATTGATCTCTGGCAGTTAACATGTTAGCAATTGTAAAGGAACATTGTCATGAAAAGCAGCAGACTTTTAAGTTACTTATTGGTTTTGAGTTTGAATTCCAGCTGAATTCATTGCATTCACTTACGTGCAAATACCCTTGGGAAAGGTATTAATCCGTCTATTCCTTCCAGTTATGGGTTAAATAACAGGACAGATTGGGTTCTATAGCCTTGGTCGCAACCAGTCTACTGCAGAAAGCAATGGTAACCTACTGTGGGATAATCTTCTACCCAGTCAGTCATGTCTTTTTTGAGACATGATCGCCCAAGCGTGTATCACGTATGGCACTTAAGTTAGTGATTGGTTTTGTGATTATTGAATTAAATACTGAAAAACAACTCTTGTATAAGTAAAGGATTAGTATTAAAAAATTTAGTTTTAATCTTTAAAATAGATGAAAAATAATTAACACTCCTGACTTTATTTAAATGAAACCATTTGTCAGAGAAACACTAATTTCAAATAGGTGTCACATTGGAACTTTGTCACTCAAATGCTCCATATAAACTTTAGTTTATTTGTAGGTCTTTCTATCAAATCTATTTAAAATTGAATTTTTACTTTAATCTTTCTTGACTATATGCTAGTATCATTAATCTTAAGGCTTAAAATTTTGATTTTCAAGTAGAATAATTACATTAATGTTAATGTTTACTTATTTTAATTTTAAAGAGTTGGGAATTTAATCGTAAGAAATTAGTTAATGCTTCTTTTATTTAAGGCACTCCCTTTATATTATTTTTTCTTTTTCAAAATTCTTTTGGAGGTTCTGGAGAATAATCTGTGTATGCTCTAAAAGGTGTACCAGTTACTAAACTTTATCAACAAAGAAATGTGAATGAGTTTTTGTTTTTGTTTAAGAAAATTAACAAAATTTGACTTCTTCTCTATGGCTTAAAATCATTGTCTAGTTGAAAATTTGCTTTCCATCTGAATTTTTCATTCATTTTTTTTTCTTATCCTTTCTCTCTCTTTTTCTAAAATCTTGGGCTGTTTGATTTTGTGTTTGATAGGGTATAGAAAATCTTCAACCCATCACTGATTCCTGCTAATTTTTTTTCTTTTCTTTTCTGAAAACTCTCAAAGATTTCATAAAAGCTAACAAAAAAACTTGTATTGATTTCTGCATTTGTTTAAATTTAAGCTGACTCATCACAAGAAGCTGTATTTCTGGATCCCATTCCTTTTGCTCTGAATTGTGTTGAGACATTATCCAAATTTGGATTGTATCATAATTTGTGTGTATATGTATGTATTCCTTGGTAAAATTGGTTTGTGTGTGTAAATTTATTTTTTTCTGTATTGATTAAAAAAAATTCTTTATCTTTTTTTCTCTTAAATATATTGAATAATGGCCTACCTTACAAAAATAACCATCAAGGTGCAATTAATCAACAATAAATAGCCTTAAGCCTTCCTTATGTACAGTAGTTAGCTCTACATTTATTTCTTTATTTAACTCGAATTACCTCCCTTGAATCTTAATTTTCTTTGAACCCAGAAAATTCCTGGCATGATTGGGGGAAAACTAAAAAGAAAAAATAATGCTTGGAACTACAAAGTTGAAGGTGTTTGGAATATTCAGTTGTTTATTGGGTGTGGCTGCTAGGAATATATTTGCTTAATAGTATTTAAATCTGGCTAGCAGAGATTAATAGATTTCCTGGACCCAGTGACATGTTTTGTATTATCTACACATTATGAGTAAGTGTTTCTTCAGTGGACCAACTATTGCCACCAGAAAACAGCATAAAGGGGTAGATGTTCTGTGATGTCACACTTGTCGTGACAGAATCCAGTTTCACTAGTTGTTTTTGTACCATTACACAGCTACCATCAGCATGCACATCACTCAGATGACTGACTGGATCTATAGCCACATGTGACCTTTCCACATATAAACATGGCTATTTTCTAAATTGAGTGTATATGGGGGATATGTGGTTTATCTGACCAGGTGACATGGTGTCAGTCATCAAAGGTTCATTGTAAATATTCATTGGTTCATGGCGTTAATATTGGTACTGTTGGGTGGTAATCATGAAACTCCATAAATATAATGTATGCTGTACAGTGACTAATAGTTTGAGTAGCACTCTTGGCAAAAGGGGGATGTGTGTGTGAGTGAGAGAGAGTGTGTGTGAATTAGCTGTCACCTTTCCTGCTTCTCATCTATACAAAATCTGCATGCAAATATTAAAGAAGATTGCCTGATGCTAATAGCCTTACCTGTCACTAGTTTTCTTGCACACAGTAAAACAGGCCTTGCTGTCCACTTGCAGAAATGTTGCAATTGATCCTCAACCACAAGTTCCATCTGTCTAAAAGTTTGCAAAAAAACCCCCAAAAAACTGCAGGCCTTGGGTGACATGAGTATCTATACAAGTTAAGCACCTCATTTGTTTATTGAGCCAAAATTTGTTGTCCACCCCACCCCACCCACCCACCCACACACACACAAAAGAACTTAGCTTAGCCAACATGTTTTTGCCTTGAAAAAAATCCTTCAGGGTAGAACGTGTCAGCTAACATCAGTTTTCCTTTTCTTTTTTTTCTTTTTTGGTGGGGGTATGAACCATCGCCAGCAGTTTCATTTTTGCATCATGTGACTTGTTGCAGTTTTCCTTTGGTGTGAATGTTTGTGCAAAACTCATGTGTTCCAGATACACCCTTGCTCCTGTTTCCTGGGTGGAACTGGGAGTATTTGGCACCTTACAGGTATTGCCCATGTCCCAACTACCTCTTTACCTAACAGGGTAGTACTGCTTGTAAAATTTGGGACATTTAGATTTAACATTGTTTATTACTTATCGTTCTTTATAGCACAAAAATTTGAATCTCTTGGTACACTAATACTTAACTTTGAATACAAATCTAAATCCTCTTTTTGTGCAATCATTGATTATACACATTGTATCACATTGTTTTTTACTGGAGCTTATTTAAGAGCATTGTAATATATTTAACCAGTTTGACTTGATCATACAGGCTTCTAATATTGTGTTTAAGATAATATGTTAACTTTACATGTGGTTGAATGAAAGAAAAGCACAACAATCAAGTATTATTTATGTAGAAATAGGATTGTGTGGCTTTTAATATTGAAAACATCAAAAGCTATCAACTGACCACAGCAGAAGACAAAATTCCACTCATGTCATGCTGTCAGATGAAATGGGTTCCTTGTTTAATTGTAAAAGAAACTTCATTTCTTGTTTCAGTGTCTATTCTCTCTCCATTGTCCTAGCACATAGTTTCTAGAAAGTTTTGTCTACCCAGTTTCTTTCACAAAGCTTGGGACAACACATGGTATGGTTTTTAGGCACTGCTCAATGGTGTTGCATACTGAGTGCTGCTTCCCCAGGCAGATATTATCAAGAAGTCACTTAGCTGAGAAATTGACTGAGATTCAAAGCTGGGTTTCATGGTCAGAACACTAATATTCTACCTACTTGGCAATGTGTCTATATCACTTGTAATGCATTATTTAAGCATCCAGAACTGGTTTTTCAAACACATTGAGATATTTTTATTATTTCAGACATCATTTTTAGTAGATACTGGTATTTGAGATGATGTTGTTTGTGTTTGTTGTTTTTTTATTTAAAAAAAAAAAATAACATTGAGCATCAAACTCAAATATTGCAGTTCACTAAAAAATAATGTTTGCAGTCATAAAAATATCAAATGAAAAAAAAATTAAAATCCATTAATTCTTCAGACATTGTTCTAATTTTAATATAAAAAATTAAGAAAAAAACCTTTTTAAAGTTCAATGATAAAGTCTTTTGCTTTCATGAAATAGATTGATTTTTTTTTTTTTTTTTTTTTTTAACCATTATATTTTTTTTTACCATTATAAAATACTTGATTTTTGTTCATTTAGTCACTTTAAAGAGACCAAACAAAATTTGTTAAAAAGATTCTGTAGAAGTGGTTTTTTTTTTTTTTTTTTTAAATTTAGTATTTAAATAAAATAAAATGAACATTTCTTAAAAAGTGGTGCAGAAATGTTTGAATATGGTAAGGCCAAATAAATTACAAATAAACTTTAAAAAAAAATTAAAATAACTAATCAATTGGTTCTCTTTGGATTTCATGGATTTGTCATTTTCTTTTTAATATTTTATCTTTTTTAGGTTTGGAGCCTTTGCTTCGCTTAAGCCCTCCACCAAGTGAACGTGACTACCAATACAATTTGGGTGACAGCGAAGGTGTTTCTGATCTCTTCGATGTACCGTTACTCAGTTCTGCAGCCAGCACTTCCTCAGCTGCTACTTTCTACTGACCAATATATTAGAATGAGGACCAATAGATGTGAAAAATAAACAAAAAGTTCCCTCCTTGACTCTTGTTTCATAAATATCCATGAAGAGGATGCAGACTGCTATATCTGGCAATATAACGTCCTCTTTGCTATCAGTCAGTCAACCAAATTACCTATGGACCAATCACTGAATCCCACCTTGGTCATGTGATCACATTCTATTCTTCCTTCCTCACTCTCTCTTCTTTTAATGATTACCCCCACCCCTTTGTCTCTGTACAGAATATACCACCTCAGTGATAAAATGGATTTCTTCTGGTTGTGGTGTAATTGTAGAAGAATCTTTCGCATTCACACAGTAATACGTTTTCCTATCAAGCCTGACAAAACAATAGATGCCAAATTAGAAGTAAAGAGGAGGAGGAGGAGGCGGAAGAAAAAAGGGGGAAATCTGTAGGGGGGTGCAAACCGGCTAAAGAGAGGATCTGTGATGAAAAAAAGCTGGATCAATGAAAGTGAGAAGCACAGACAGACACAATGACATAATCATTCTTTGAAATTTTTGTATTTTGAGAAGGAAGAGGTCATCTTTGATGCATGACTGCTTTCTTGTTTTAGAAAACATTTAACCCCCCCTCCCCCCCCAAAAAAAAGACACACACACGACTAAAAGCGACTGAGTTTGCCAAAAAGTTATTTTTCCATATATAGTGCCAGATTTTTAAAATTTTTCATTCTAAAATTTGTTCGTTTCTAACTTGTTTTATTCACTACCTGCATCAAGATTTCATCTTGATAATGACTCTCTATCTAATTTTTCAATTTTAAAAATTGGACAGTTGCAGAATTTACTTTTCAGCATATCATGTTGAAGGATTTTTTTTTCCTCTCTTTGAAATGTTTTGATTTGAATTTGGTGGGAGGTGGGGAATGACATTAATCTCATAGAAATTATTTTGAGTCGAAAAATTTTTTTTCCTCTTTCTTTCCAACACACATTCACAATATGAATATTTTAACCTGTTAGTGTCCAGATAATAAACATTTTGCATCTTTCCCCTCATGTCCTTGTCTACCAGCAATACTGTCTATATAATTTTTTTTTAAATGGTAACTTAAGATATTTTTCTTTGCACTGACAAGTTTTTCTCCCCCCCCCCAAATAATACATCTGATATTTGTGTGTAAATATTTACTAAGGTTACCTTAGTCTGGCACAAGACTACAGTAATTTATGATTTCAGCCTAATAGCAAATAATTGAATTTTTTTAAGTAGTTATTACAGAGTATGTTTTAAAGATTTGTCAAAAACAAAGATCAACTCTTCCTTCTAGAATAAAGGGGAAAATGTATTCAGTGTGAGTGTATGGAAAGCCTTACCAAGTAATAACTTGTAAAATAATCATCTGCACTTTTTTTTTTTTTAAATTTCCTTTCCTTCAGTTATAGCTGTTACTTTTTGGCCTCTGTAAAACTTTCTCAGTTCAAAGTATTTTTTTTCTTGTGTTCAATAATTTTTCCTTTTTTAATAGTAATAATAATTGATTGTAATTTTTGTCTAATTGTTCACAACAAAATCAGAGTGCCTTTCACAAATTGGGTCATGGTGGCTAAGGGACTTTTATTTGTAAATTTATTTTTTTTTCTGTGCTCTTTTTTTCAGTAACTATTTTTTTTGTGCATGCAACCAGAAACTTGAAGCAAACAAATGTTATTGAATGTGCATTATTGCAGTTGTTTTTTTCCCTTCTCAGCCATGTTAAAAATGAAGCCTAGTTTACAAGTCTTTCATACTGAAATGCCTGCACATCTATACTTGAGAAACAAAATGTCTTTCACATTGGCTGATAGATGATAGCTCTTCTTTGAAAACACATCCTTTTTTGCCTATGCAGTTGACTCCAGAGATATTGTCTAAATGTTAGACAAGGCTTACATTATATTCACTTTTTCTTTCTATTTGGCTGGCTGTAGAATATTTGTAATTAACCCATGATGTACCAGGGTCAGTTAAAAAAATTTTTCTCCTTAATACTGATACACATAAACCATGTTTGTAATTTTAGTTTTAAAAAAATCGGTGCAGTTTAGTAACTTGATATCTCACTCTACTAATAATATTGTTATTGTATGAACAAAATTTTGTGCCTGTTTAGAATAATTTAGATAGTATTTTTATATGTATTTTGCACTGTTGTCATTGTCTTTGTTGAAATATTCACAACATTGTATACTCTAGTGTTCTTCAGGAGTTTGGGATCTTCGACTGAATCCTTATTTCATCCACCGGGGTAGATTGTTTTTGTTCACTTAGTATCAATTATCTTTCTTTTAACTCAACTATCCAAGTTTTTGTTATCTCTGTTGTAGCCAGGTATTGAACTCACAACTCTTTGGGTCAAATCATTGGTTTCAACCATCACAAACACATGGTCCAGGGATAAAAGCGTTGGCTGACTCTAGTAACTTGACCCAAAGAGGTGTGAGTTCAATACCTGGCTATAACAGAGATGAACAAAAACTTGGAGGGGTGATGAGTTCATGTGGAACTAGAACAATTTATCCCAGGGGATGAAATAAAAGGTTTGGTTCAAAATTCCAAACACCTGAAGAAGGCCCGATCATACAACAGTCAAAACATCATGAATATAGTAATCAAAATGAGGCAGCAGGATTTATTACTGTTATCCAGATTTTACTTTTGTGGAAGATTTTTTTTTTTTTTGTGAAAAGTTTTTCATTTAATGTTGGCTAACAAAAAAAAAAAAATACTTTTAATATTACATTGTTACTGTAAGATAGCATTCTGTTCATATTAACACTCTAAATGTAATAGATTGAATTTAAAATCATTGAACAGAAGTTCTGTATATGTTTTTTTGCAGTATTACTTAATCATTGCTTAAGTTAAATTAAGGAAACATAATAAAAAAAAAAAAAAATACTATGCCATATTTGAACTTAAATATTTAATCAAAAGCTTGGAGTAGGATGATTGGGTAGTATCCAGAGGGGAGGTCAAGCTTAATGTTTGATAAAATTGTATTTTAAGAATTTTACAGTACCAAGTTGGGTTGTAAAGATCTTAGTAAACTTCCAACCAATTGACCGGGTGGGGAGAAGTAACCCAATAAATAGTGTTTCCTTTCAAGTTAAAGTAATTTTTAAAAAAAATGCTGAACATTGTTATGCTGCGGAAATCTTTTAGTCATTCACTAATTTTTTTTTTGGCGGGGAGGGGCACTGTAAATTGTTGATTTTTAAACTCACTGCCAAACTAGCATTTGTATTCCAATTCCTGTTCTGTTGATGTTATAAATGTACTTTATTCTGTTCTTTCCAAGTGGCTTCACTTTTCAGTTTCTGCTTCATTTTTTGTCAGCACTCATATCAGGAGTTTTTTTTTAAGTTACTGGAGTGAGGTATTTTAATTTACTTTCAATGAAAGAATGTTATACCCCACTTTTTTTTTTGTGAGATGAGAAATGTCAAAAACAACCTGCTGGTTGTTAATAGATTTAATTTTTAGACTTTTTTTTTCTTTTGACAAGGCAATCAAAGATTTCTCCACCCTTTCTCTAATTCTAATTGGTGCTTGTTACTTTTGTTTTTAGAAGCCTTTTTTTTTTTTCTTTATGCAGACTTAACTTTTTTTAAAAGTCAAAATAGTATTTTAATGTTACAAAGAGATCTACCAAACTTGCAATCTATGTTTCTATCATTTGGTGTCTTCAGATGATTTACAATAACTCGCCGGAAGACACCAAATGGTAGAAACTTGGGTTGCGTAATAACTTTTATATATGAAAAATTTCTAAAGTTCTACAATATAATTGTTTTAACACGTTTTTAATACAACTGTTTACTGGTCTAATTTAATTTATGACCAAAAACTAAGCAATTAAGTGTATATATATATATATATATATATATTATACTTGTGCCTAATATTGTAAATACATTTTTTTAAAATCATCTCCCACATTGTTAGACTTTCTCTATTTTAAATGAAAAATTCAACAAATTACTCAGATTCTATACTAAGAATTTACTAATACTGTAATTGTTTTTAGAGGTGTATTTGAAATATAAAAATTAAGGGCTACAAAGTTGGTATCTGGATGCTCAGATTTTTGTGGAGTAATTATTAAAATAATTTGTTTTTAGGAATAACATTTCTGCTAAATTTCTAATTATCAGCTACTAAAAGATATTTTAATAAAATGGTTAATAGGCCTGGGGATAGTATAACTTACCTTGTGTATTATTATTTTTTATATATATATATAGAGTAGGAAAGATTTTGAAAGAATTTTTGCTTTTTTTTCCATGTCTGCAGTAATTGATTTCTTGTGAAGCTTTCTACCACCCCACCACAATTCTCCCTTTCTGCTATATTGACAGTATTTGCCTTTTCAATTGATTCACTTAGTCTTCAGGTTTGTTTGGTGATGGGAGGAAGCCATTAACAAAAGTTGTGATAACAAATGGTGATGGAGACAGATTGGTAGAAAGAAAAAAAAGATTATGTACAGTTAAGTGAATATTTTGCAGAAAAAGTTAGAAATATTTTGGCAAAAATACTAAACCTTGGTTTTTATTTTAAATTTGTTTTGGTAAAAGAATAATGTTCAAGTTAAATTTTTTTTTTTTTTTTTTTTTTTTCCCCCCCATTTGTTATTTTTGATTTTATGAGCAGTAAAAAAAACAATTGAAAAAAATCTGCTTATTGTATAAAAAAAAATTGATTGATTGCAATCAAAATGTTAAACAGTTTCATTGTGAATACACCTGCCTTTCCCCCCAACACTTCTGATATCAGAAGGAAGTGTTTCAAATTATTAAAAAAAAAAAATAATAATAGGGCACAAATGCAGAATTAGATAAAGCAAAATCTCCACTTTTGATTATTAGGAGAATAAAACGATAATGACTGAAAGAAATGCAAAAACAGATGTAAAAGAAAATTACAAATTGTCTGTAAAGCTCTGTATAGATGCATATACTTGTGTTTGTATGAGTGTACACATTAACATATCTGTGGCAGGGACTGATTAAGGTGTACACCTGAGTCCTTCCATGCCCTCCCTCCTTTTCAGTGTGACAAGGGACCCCGCTTTCCACCTGGGCATGTTTCATTTCAGCTAACAAAGTTCATTAACCTCATCACATTTGGGTTCTGTATGAATGTTTAAATGATTTTTTAAAAAACAAAATTTTAAAAAAATTAAAAAAAAAAAAATTTCTCTATCCTTCGAAGGACATGAAAATTTCTATAGAAATAAAATAAAAAAAATAAAACTTGAATGAATTACTTTTGCTTTTTTTTTTTTTTTTTTTCGTTGTGCATAAATTTCTTGACACTTAATAGTTATAGTCTAAGATGTTTTCAATTTTTATCTCTTGGTTATGAATTAAGATGCAGTCAGCTGCATTGCTAGACAAGTGAAATGTATGAATGTTCTTAGACATGACACACTTGTCCCACTTTTTTTTTTGAGTAGTGTGGGCACATGAATAAGATATCAGGCAAATTAGATATTTTCAAAGAGAAGACCAGGCTGATAATTTTTGGGGGTACAAGGTAGAGTAATTAATTTTTTAAGAAAACAAGTTTGTCAGTACAGGGGTGTGATAGGTAAATTGTTGCCATTATAAATTTAGTTTTGCACATTGATTTTGTCAACTGTACAGTATAATAGTAGTGAGAAAAAGAATATGACACAATTTACTCCATCAGAAATGCTATACTGCTGTTTGTTATTTGCCCCAGAAGTATTAATATGAACATTTTAGAGTATTCAGAAAGTGTTGGAAAGAGTCTAATGGTGATTGCAAAAGTACAGCAAACTGGAAAACTCACTTTGATCATTTGGATAAGAAAAGAACTTAATTTGTTCGTAAGAGCCTTGAATAGGTAGTGCTGCCTTACGTCAAGAGGACACCTGCTAAAAATAAAAACTGCATCATGCTACAGAACTTGTCTGGGGTGATATGTCTGTCTAACTTCCCAGACTTTAATCCCCTTATGTGTGGGGTGCGGTTAAGTGAGAGACCAACAAAATGAACTGTAGGTAAGGATTATGGCAGCATTCACCAACTTAAACATGGAGACGATTCAGAAGTCATCACCCAATGAGGATTTTTATTGAATAAATTTATTTCAAGATATTTTTGTGGAATTTAGACAATTGCACCCTGTAAATCTGTTGTTCACAAATGTCGGTTTAACAAAAACGTGGTGTTTGGTCTAGGATAGTAGTATTATATCCTTGATGTTTCATAATACTAATAAAACCTCTTACCTGTATTAAAAATAAGACTTAACATGACAGTTCATCTTTAACTGACAGCACATGTGATACTATTTCGTATTTTTTCTTGGTTTCCCGTAGAAACTGTGTCCCTGGGTGTGGCTCTGTCTTCACTGCAGTGTTTCAAGAATTCTTCAGTCAGCTATAACAAATTAAAAAGAAAAAAAAATTAATTATACAAAGCCAACAAAATGATTTCAAATTTCAGTAGAAAATATTAACCATTTTTACCACCATAATTCACCAGTAATCATTACCAGTGTTGATTGTAATTATCAATATAGTTTCTTTTTTTTTTTTTTTTTTTTTTTTTTAAACCATTTCAGTTAGTGGACTTGGTTAACCTCATAGATTTAGTAATTCTAAGAGGATGAGTCAAAAGTTCTCCATTTTGGCACCCAATTGTAATGAATGTAAAATCCTAACCATTCTTTAAATATATCATAACCGATATGTGGTATAATAGTTACCAAACTTGTTTTACTAGAACAATTATGATTGCATAGTGAGTTCAGTCTTCATTAGTTATCCCATATTTTCAGCCTTGTGCCACATCTAAGCTATGCTTAGAAAAATCACCATAACAGGTGATGAAAAGTGGATTGCATACGAGAATGTTCTGTGAATTGATAAGGATAATTCTCCAAAAGCTGAGCATTCTGGAAGAAAGGTGACATGTGGTGGGATCAGAATATTTAGAATTTTTAAAATTAAATGAAACACTAAATATGATGCGGCCAGTCTGGCTGTGTCTAACCCAGTCACAGAAACCAATTATGATGAAGTCCGGAACCTTAGTTAGGGTTTATGCTGTCAACACGGCACCATTTATGATGATGCTCTAGGGTCGCTGGTCTCATCACAGTAGTTGGTCTTTGAGTTGTCTCTTATAACGGTGTTCCTCCCTGCCCACGCTGTGAATTTTGATCTCAAGGAAGACGTTGAAAACCCGGTAGCTGTTTCTCTACCACCTCAAACCAGACCAGACACGTGCACACTTATATTGATAAAAAGAATGGCACAAAAAAAAAAAAAAAATTTGATTACGCCTGGATAAGTTGCGGAAAGGTCTTTATATATATATATATATAAAAAAAAACAAAAAAACTGCAAACAAATAGAATATAACAGTTGTCGAATTCTTATTCTTACAATGGAGCAAAAGTTTTAGTCTGAGATTAATGGTTGTTCACTTCAATCAGAGATTTCCAATTTTGACGGTTTCAAAACTAAGTCTTATCAGGACTTTACACCGAAGCCTTACGAAAACAGCCGAAGGTGGGTCTTTGTGCGTGGGGATGAATATGGCGGTAATTTGTCTTGTCACCTTAGCTCGGCGCAGCAATCAATCTCTCCTGTTGACTTTAACTCTTCTTCAGCTCTTTCTGTTTCTTTAGGACTCTATCGGAGGTGCGTCATTTAACTTTAACTCTTAAGTCAGTCGGCAGCAGGCTTCTCTATGTTTCTTTACATCTTCAGCCAGGAGCTCCATGGGAAACTACCAATCTTTCTGGTTGTGGCTCCTGGTTTGAAACACTTTTCCCTCAGTCGTTACATCTCGACTGGTCCTAAGTCCAACCCCAACTGATTTTGACCTTCTTGACTGGTATTTATGTGTGTCCCAAACTCTCTTGGGAGGTGCATGATAGACGCGGGGTGTCCATGCAAATCAGATCTTTAACCAATGAGCTCGTATTATGAGGCGAAGTGATTTTAGTCCCTTGGTTTAACCAACGAAATAGCAATATTTCTATCAACCTAATTTTTTTTTTCTTCCCGATTACATCATTTTTTCAAGTTTTCAAATCTTTTTCCGAGCAAAATTCGTGAATCATGGATCTGACTTGCCTTAACCCCATCAAAAGTTTTCGACAGTCGTGTTTTGACTAACTCCATTTTTCACTTCCACCGGCTGTAAAAACCCAAAGCTCCCAACAGTGTCTTACTTAGTTACACAATGGCGGCCAATGATGACCTCGTGTGACCCACGACTCCCAACTGCATTTTCCTTTTTATTCTCTTTAATTTTCAGCTAGTTTTTTTCAGATTTTAAAAGTTTTGTAACAAATATTTTGTTAACTCAACTCATTGTGATTGACAATAACTGATTTTATCGTCTATTTGACATATTGCGATTTCTAATAATCTGCAGAATTAATAATACCTTTCACTATGTTGTACTAAACCTAGGATTACATTCTTTTTTTTGTCTTCACATGCAATATTATATTATATATATATATATATATATATATTTTTTTTTTCATATACCAGAAATAGTGTTATATAAATGCACAAGTCTAACAGCTGAAATATAAGTACCCTGTGCTCAGCAAGAATATTATTCTCCATGGCAATGCAAAGTTTTATTTAGAATAACCTGAAAAATTTTAGAATTTACCAACTTGACTTAGCACCAACCAATTACCTATTTTGATTGCTAGAAAAAAAACAAAAAAAACTTGTATAGTCTTGCTTAAAAGTATCAAAGAGCTGCATCAAGTCATTGCATATAATGGTGAATTATTCAGGATACAGTAGAAATACCTCCCACATTATGGTTAGACATGACTGCTACTTACCATTATATGGGAAGCATTTCTGCAGTATCATGTATAACTGAATAAAGAAAACTACTTTATTCCTCAAAAAATAAAGTTGATAAACAAAAACTGAAATCATTTATAATTCAACACAGGTTTGTTCAATTCTGGTTTTATATAATGTTGACCTCAATAGTTAACAAGAAACAAGCAAAACATCCCCCACCGAGACAATATCCACAACCCTTGACTGGATTGAATTATAAGTGGATTAAAATCAAAGGACATTATCAGAGAATGGTCAAAGAACTATCTGAAATATTGGAGTGGGGTGATTAATCTGTATTAAGTACCTCCATTAAGTTTTCTTACCTTGGTTTAAAACATATATATAAACTTTCTTGAAAGCGAAAGGATTAAATTTACTATTTTCAGTAAGCAAAATACTCTGGTGTATTTCATACAGAAATTATATTGAGCCGAATTTTTTTTTCTTTCAAAATAGCTGATTTTTAATAGTCTTTCTTCACAATGTAATTTTCTGTATTAACTCTTCCAAAAATAAAATATGCTTTTCTGAAACTTAATTTGAGGAATATTAGCTGATTTAAAGTACAAGTAATAACATGTTATTGCTCGTCAACCAAGTAATAGGTACTGAAATGTGTTGGCATGTTTATTCTATTTTATTTCCGTTAAAACATAATTTAAGAAAATTTTTTTTTTAATGTACTCAGTAATCTTAAAAATGATAGAAAATGTTCTCCGTAATCTAATTTTAGGAATGTTGACTTTAAATTACTATAGTCATTGTTCTTATTTTCTCATAATGGATGAAAGTAATGCAGAATTTTAAGATTTATGCATTATAAATTATCTTATTTAAAAAAAATTTAAAGAATTTTTGTAAAAATTCATTATTTATCAAAAAGATTTTCACTTATGACAATAGTGTTCTTATTTTCTAATTAGAAAAGCTTTTGTTTTTATAAATAATTTTTTTTTTTTTTTTTAAATCATCTCATCCCAAGCAAGGCATTCTACTGCCACTGTTGCACAGGGGGTTACATAGGGAAAAGTGATGAGAAAGAGGGGTTAGTTATAGGAAATGTCAGGAGGAGGGTAATAGACGGATGAGGATTGGGGTGGAGTAGATGAAAAAAGAGCTTGTGAGAACGGATGCGAGTTAGTGTGATAGGAGATGTCTATTGAACTTAGATTTAAATTCCTGGAGATTGTAGCTGTTGTGGAAGCAAGTATATGGAAGGAAATTCCACAGGTGGGAAGTGTGTGAAAAGAAGCTATTAGAGTAGAAATTGTGGCTACATTTTATTGGTTTCACTGTAAAAAGGTGGGACCTAATT
Organism: Ascarosepion bandense; assembly: GCA_037127315.1. Taxonomy (NCBI): domain Eukaryota; kingdom Metazoa; phylum Mollusca; class Cephalopoda; order Sepiida; family Sepiidae; genus Ascarosepion; species Ascarosepion bandense. The sequence goes on along the minus strand of JBBBDQ010030258.1, from coordinate 3,391,098 downwards.
GCTAATCTAGTAGCTTGTGTAAATTCATACCTAGGGGGCACCAGTGATTTAAGTTCATTGGAGCAGAAGCTGTGAAAGTATTTATAGAAGAGGCACAGAGAAGCCACATCATGCTGGTGAGACAGCGAATGCAGCTGAGCTGCCAAGTCAGTATCGATCACATTACAGATTCTTCATTGGATTTTGTCAAAAACCCTGAGGTGAATAGCAGGGACACCCGACCAGATGTGGCAGCAGTATTCAATACACGGGTTGCATTTTTATTTTATGATTCTTGAGCAGATTTTCGAGAAATGAGTAGTAGTTTAAAAAAAAAATGATTTACATGCTTCAGTGAATCTTGTTTTTAACTGATGAAAATTTAATTAATTTTATGTATGTACATGGGTGGGGGGTAATATTTAGAATAATTTTTTTAACCAAGATTTTCTTAAAAATTATATAACCAAAATTTTTAATGTGCTAGAAAGGACAAAAAATAATTAAAAAAATACTTTGTTACAATTAAGAGGAAAGACTAAACATTTTGATGATAAAACTGTTTTTATTAAGTATTTTTCATTATTCTATGCTGTTTCTTCAGCAAAAAAGTGAAGATACCAAATACGTATATTGATTACTTTTTATTTTTAGTTTATTTTTCATCACAATTTCAGTTTGATTTTTATGACCATTCTCAGACCAGATTAAAAATAAAGAATAAGCTTCCTACAAGGCCACCTTGGATGTGAGAGCAGTGGTTAGGGCTAGGGGCTTGAAAAGAAATCGGTGAGCTGAGTTCAAATTTCAGCCAAATTTGTTGCATTCACTTTTGCACAAATAATGTTCAGAAAGGTATTAACCTATATTCTCTTCCTAGAGCTATGGGTTAAATAGCAGGGAAGACTAGGCTTGAGTGACAACCAGTCTAAGAGAAGAAAATCTCTGAAGTCAAAACTAGTTGATGTGCTAATGGGTAAAATGTTAATGAAACCTGTTTTTATTATATATATATATGATTGTTTAATACTTAGTTTTTGGTCCTAATAGGGTTAGACCAGTACACATTTGCATTAAAAAGTGTTCAATACAATTATATTGTAGAACTTTTGAATATTTTCCATTTTTAAACGAGCTACCCAGGTTTCTACAATGAGTTGTCTCTTCAGGCGATTTTTAATAACTGATTTTACCTTTTACCGTTTTTTTTTTTTTTTGTTTTTTATGAAAACGTCATAATTCATTTCAATTTAAACAATGCACGTTCATAAATTCTCTGCCACTTGAACGTTCAAATAAAACACTGTTACAAAAGCGTTCTTAAAAAGAAAAACGGTAAAAGGTAAAATCAGTTATTAAAAATCGCCTGAAGACACCACTCAGGGTAGAAACCTTGGTAGCGAAATAACTAGTTTAGAAACGGAAAATATTTGTAGTTATGTCCCTTTAATCCTGTTTTTATCACAAAATTCGGTGGGGCACAAGCAAATTTTCATTCAGAAAATGCAGTCGAGAAAAAAAACAAAAAACTTGGGAACTACTACCTTAACACAAGACTATTTAGAAAAGAGAATTGGTAAAAAATTATTCACATGAAGTTTTAAAAAAGCTGAAAATAAAATCTTACGTTTATCTTCTGTTTCAGGTTATCTGTGCAGTGTTGGTTAACCACCTTGGAATAATCAATAATGCCTCCTGACTCTTTTGCTTCAGCTGCCAATGCTTGTTCATCTTCTCCAAATATGTACAAACTAATTGTCTCCCCTTGATCATTAACAGGAGATGATGAGCCACCACCCTAGAAAAAAGTTATCAGTTATTAAAAAAAAAAACCATCAAACAAATTAGTAAAATTGATGCAGTCTAAGGATAGAATATGATGTTAGTCATAGTTGAATAATACTGAAAAGGCAAATGTATAATATTAATAAAAGCAACATTTTTAAGAATGACACTAAATTCCTTGTGAGAAATACCTATCTCATAATAGTTGTCATGACCTAATGTTTCAGTAACCATTTTTTACTGGAGTTCATATTGCAATTTTTTGATGTTAATGATTTTCTCCAGTATTTTTTACCAGAGCTCATATTGCAACCTTTTTGATGTGAATGATTTTCTCTAGCATTCTGTATTACTGGTTCCCCATATTGTATTCATTTCTATGCTTGGTCGGCTTAAGAGATTTTTGTAGCCTAATACATGCACTGATTCCTTAAGTTTATGCTGGTGTTCTCTATCTATTATTTCAACCTCATCCCATTAGGTTTATAAGTCCCAGAAATTCACTTGCTGTCATCCTCAATGATAAACTCAGTGGATATGTTGGCTAGTTCCAGTGATTTGACCCAAAGAATTGTGAGTTCAATACCAAGCTACAGCAGTGTGGAACAAATAACTGAAAGTTAAAGGGAGATAACTCATGATTACCAGAAGTAGCTTTGCACAAGGTATGAGAATGATATACTTCAGTGATCATAATAAAGGATTCAGTTTGAAATTCCTAGCACCTGAAGAAGGCTGGATTGTACAATGGCTGAAACATTGTAAACATGTCAACAAAGATGAGTAGAAATTCTCATTCTGAGCTGATATCCAATGCACTACAATGCACAACAGGACAAGTAATCAAACATTAAAGGTTTGTAGTTTCGATGAATTGTTAAGAAGAGAAAATATTCATATTAAATCATTGGATATGAAGTAATATTCCAAAAGGTTTAAAACAAATTGAATAATGTAAATAGTGTTAATGTATTATATATACACACACAAACGTAACAACTATTATGAGCAACGTAATATTCCTTTATCTCTTATGCTTTTGCAATAAACAGTTTGTGAAGAAAGCAGTGAAATAAATGCATGGCTAAATACTGGCTGTATCAAAAAAAAAAAAATTTAAACACTTTAATGCTTGGTACAATCTTCATTATTGCCATGGAATATCACAGAACCATTAGCACTAGTAAGGTTAACTGATCTGCTTGGGAGAAAAATGTTTTAGGAAATACTTTTTGTAGATTAACATTCTGTAGACATTATTCTAAGTACATTTGTCAATAAAAAACATTTTTTTCATCATTTTAGAAGGGAGGGGGTCATAAATGCAATGAAACAAATTGATCTGTTTTTATTCATGAATGTCAAGTTTGAAACTGCACATGTCATTGATAACTGAACTGTCTACTACTGAGGTCTTTTTTTCTGCAACTGGGATTTTTTCATTTTTTAAACAGATTAATGAAATAGAATTAATTTTTTATTCAAATTTTAAAAAAATATTTTAAATAAAGATCAAATGAATATCTACACTGTTATATGATTTTCTTTGAGAAAAATTTTTAAACAATTGTTTGTGTAACAAGTAAAATTACTTAAAAAAATGTTAAAAACAACTTGCAAAGAAATGGTTTAAATTATCTAAAATTCTAGCTTTTATGTCCTACATTTTTTTTATTATTCGTTATGGTTTTATCTTTAAATAAATGTAATGCTTTTTTTCTCTGAAATCAATTGGACATACAACTAAAGCTTTCTTAAAAAGCAGTTTTTGTCACCAAATTGAAAAATCACAAATTAAATGTAAGGGGGATAACTGAAAAGTTTACTCTGCTAGGAATTTTTTATTCTAAGGGAGATAATTGCTTAAAAAATTATCAAGTAGCAACAGTTTCGATAAATAAACTAAGTTTTGTCTTATTGTTATTCTGAAATATTTTATTTTTATATTTATTCATCAAAATTAGAAAATAAGTAGGATCAAGAATGTTGAATTATGATGAATGCATTAAAAGCTTTACTGATACAGACTAATGTTGTAGTTTATATTTTTTAAAAGAAAGTAACTACCAACAATGTAAGATTGGAGTAGATAGACTTAACTATTTGCCCGGTTCACACTTCCACCCATGTCTTTTGAACAGGTGAAGAGGCTCATCCCTTGTTTCCTGTTTAGGATGTGGTTTCCGGCTTTCTCTTTTCCAATCATTTTACTCTTAAGGAGCCTCATGCGCATCAGTGGCATCACTGCCTTGCTTGGGGTGATATGATTAAAAAAAAAAAATTATGCAGATGACACTGTGTTCATGATAGACACAAAAAGAAAACTACAGGCCTCCAAGCCAAAGTAGTAAAAGAAAGTGGGAAGAAAAGACTAACCATAAATTATAAGAAAAAAAAATATGTTCGTTACTAAGCGAGACAGTCCAAGATACGAACTATGAATTGGAGATGTCAAAATCAAGCAAGTACAGAAGTCTAAATATCTAGGAAGCATTTTAACAGATAATGGAAAATGTCAAAAATTCAAAGATACATTAGAATGGCATAAGATGCCTTCCAAATGCTAAATAAAGTTTTATTTTATCAAATTTAACTAACAAGGCTTGTAAAATTCCATATTTTAATTAATCAAATGATTTCAATAAAACTTTGTATACAGGGAAGCCTGAAACTTCATGTTAACGATGAGAACAAATTATTTATCACAAAATTATTAGCTGAAATTTTATCTGAAATTTTCACTGAATTTGATTAATCGATCAGAATTAAGTGCATGAACAAAAAGGATTTGATGAAAAATAGATATTCATTGTGTAAAATGCTTATTTTTTCAATTATCAGGTTACGCGCTAATTAATACATCTGAATATGTTAAATTATATAAAGAATAATAAGAGTAACCACCTCAAAATAATTGTTTAGATTACAATTTTTTAATGTAGTTTTTAAGATTTTCTTTTTATTAGAAAGAAAATGAAGGGAAGAATTACATTTTTATTACAACTAATCATACAACATTATAACAAAAATATTTCATTTGTTATATACTTTACAAATTAAAATATTAGCTTTATATAAACATACAAAATAATGCTTCATAAACATAATTTTACACCATTTTTTTCTTTTTATAATTAACCATTTTGTTTTTTCAGTCAAAGAGAGAAAGAAATAAAACAAACTCAAGTATCTTCTATATCTTTCTGAACAACATACAAGTTACTTAAGTTTTTCTGTATCTTGTGGTGAATATGAAATAAAAATAATTCCTATTTTCCCTGTTTTCAAATTTGTGAGCCTGTGTGAAATTTATTTTGACCAATAGAAAAAGGGATTAACTCTGGGCTGAAGGAAAAACCAAGGCAAAATTTAGCGAGCCTATGTCAAAATTAATTTTGACCAATAGAATAAATAAATAGCCAGAGAAAGTTGAATCAAGCAGAAAGTACAAAAGAAGAAGAAGAGAGAGAGAGAGAGAGAGAAAGGCAGTCTCACACATCTAAATAAAACCAGTATCAAATTACAAACTGATACATTATCAGCCTCTAATGAGAGCTGCGGAATTTCAAAGAACTTTATTTAACTCATAAACTAAGTACTTTAAAATATATCCTTTTATTCATGTTGAATGCAATCGTATAACTTATGTGAGAAATGAACTCTCTCAATTTGTTTTAAAGACTTTAGAATATTACTTCATGTCCAATCCAATGATTTAATATGAACATTTTCTCTTCTTGACAAACCTTTAATGTTTGATTACTTGTCCTGATGTGCATTGTGGTGCAGTGGATATTAGCTTGAAATGAGAAATTGGAAAGCTGAGTTCAAATTCCAATTGAATTCCTTGCATCTACTTACATGCAAATACCCTTGGAAAAGGTAGTAATCCATCTCTTCCCTCCAGTTATGGGTTCAATAACAGGACAGATTGGGTTCTATAGCCTTGGCTGGCAACCAGTCTACTGCAGAAACTAATGGCAACTTACTGTGGGATAATCTTCTGCTCAGTCAGTCATATCTCTTTTGAGACATGATTGCCCAAGTGTGTATCATGTATGGCACTTAACTGACAGACTTGTCCTGAAACTTCAAATGTGTAAATTTTTAAATAAATTCCGTGTCTTGTTTCATTAAAAATAACATGTATTTCTTTGTCATTATCCTTACATACTTCAATCTTGCATACCAAAGGTTTTAAGTTATGATCATCATACTTAAAATGCAGGAAAATATTGAGATTCATTAGTGGCCTTATTGCTCTCTGTGGGGTAAAACAATTTAAATGTTTTTACTTGTGTTTGTCAGAAATGTCTTGTATACCAAGAAATATAATGAACATTGTTTGTGGATATAATTTACCTTACTAGTTGTCTGAACATTGGTACGGAATTTTGTGCCTGTACTTTTAGCAACTGCTGAAATGGCTCTCCAGAATGGTTCATATTGCTGTTCATCTTCAGGCCTCTGTGACCATTCAACACATAATTGCTTGATGAAAAAGATAAAGTAAACACAAACGTTTAAATAAATACTTTCTAGAAAATTTGAGATGTGTGTGTGTGTGTGTGTGTGTGTGTATATATATATATATATGTTTTTTTGTATTAAATTTAATCAAAAAACAAGAGCATAGTTGATACTTTAAATTATGATATTCTAAATATGGTTTTTATTGAAATTTCTCTTTTTAAAATAAAATAAATGGCAGCAATATTTAACTAAAGAAAATAATTGTAGGAAAATTGGTATTTAATTAATTCTTTCCAGATAAACATTTGACTACATTCAGTTTTCATGTAAGACACCAAAATCATATATTTATAAGTAAAAAAGCATCTATGATTTTAACCAGAAGAAACTCCTATCAGAATATCGAAAGGAGATTAACATGCATAGGCAGTTTACAAATTGAATGAAATTACTGTTAAAGTGTTAAAATTTAGAAATTAATTCAGTCTAGAAAGGTTTAATTGAAAAATGTTAGGCTGATTTTGTTCATCTTTTAATATATTATCTTTTTATTTTATTATAAAAAAAAAATTGTTGAATGAAGTACAGACATGAGATTTGTCTAAAAACCAACAATTTTGAACATCTCACGAACTAGTAGTGCAGCTTTAAATGTAACTTCGGAACCAATAAGATTGGAATCTGACTGCATATATGTGAACACGCACTCTTTCATGGGGTCATACAGTTTACAGTGAGATGCTATTGAGAGAAAGTTTATGCACTGTATTATTTGAATGATTAAGAAGAAGGTTTTCAGCGATGATTCTAGAAGTGAAATGCAAAAAAAATTTTGATAGAGATGCTTTAAAGTTGGTTAAAAAATCTGCTGAAAGCAAATCTTGAAGGTTTTCAACAGATAGACCTCCCTAAAACGTTGAATGTGTGTGAGTGATCAGCAATCAAAGGTAATTGATTTACATTACAAGATCTAGAGATTTCACTAATTTTCTGAAATTATCCTGACTCATCTGGTCTGGTCCTTTTGCTACATATTTAGAGATTCTTGAAGAATATGCAATATTATCAGTTCTGACCTGGCATCTTGATTTCAGTTACTTTCCTGCCACCATAATGTAGCTTCCCTGTGACTTTTCTATAAATATTTTCATGGTAATTGTTTGGATGAACTTTCCTCTTTGGTAACTAGACTTTATGAATTTAAGCACAGTACTAGTATAACAGATGTGCGTTGTGGTACAGTGGATATCGGCTCAGAACGAGAAATCGGGGAGCCGAGTTCGAATTCCAGCTGAATCCATTGTATTCACTTATGCGCAAATACCCTTGGGAAAGGTATTAATCCGTCTCTTCCTTCCAGTTATGGGCTAAATAGCAGGACAGATTGGGTTCTATAGCCTTGGTCGGCAACCAGTATACCGCAGAAAGCAATGGCAACCTACTGCGGGATAATCTTCTGCCCAGTCAGTCATGTCTCTTTCGAGACATGATCGCCCAAGCGTGTATCACGTATGGCACTTAACTGACTAGTATAACAGTCAGTTATGTGGTGCATTGGATATCATCTCATGCCGAGCCGATATCCAATGCATCACAATGAATGTGCATTGTGGTGCACTGGATATCATCTCGGAACGAGAAATCGGGGAGCCGAGTTCGAATTACAGCCGAATTCATTGCATTCACTTACGTGCAAATACCCTTGGGAAAGGTATTAATCCATCTATTCCTTCCAGTTATGGGTTAAATAACAGGACAGATTGGGTTCTATAGCCTTGGTTGGCAACCAGTATACCGCAGAAAGCAATGGCAACCTACTGCGGGATAATCTTCTGCCCGGTCAGTCATGTCTCTTTCGAGACATGATCGCCCAAGCGTGTATCACGTATGGCACTTAACTGACTGGCTAGTGTAACACAACACCTGACTGTGTCCAGTCAACCTCCCTGATTTTTGGTTGACATCTGGCTATTTCTGATAAAAGATTTTAGCCTGCAACCAAAATTAAGATACAGGAGAATGTAATGAGGCTTTTGGTGGTAATCCAACAGAGCATGTTGTAGAAAAGGAGAAAGGAAGCTAGTGTCACACAATGGGTCACTGCTTGATTTGTTAGTACACCCACATAGTCAAAAGAACTGTAAATGATTTTATCTCGTTCTGGAGCAAATGGAGTATTATTACTGAACCACTAGTAAAATCAAGATGTGAGAGTTTCAAAGTAACTATACACAGTCCATAAGTAAAAACAAAGAAATAAAATAAATAAAAACTTTTGGGATCAAGTGCTAAACAACCAGAAGAAAAGGAATTCCAGTCATCATTCTAAAGGCAGTTACAAATTGTCTATCAAGAGTGCCAGTTAGAGAGTCTAGAGTTGAATAGAGTAATAAAAGATATAGAGTCAGAAACTGAGTTCTTTCTGGCTAAAAAAAATTTGGCCCATTAATTTGGTGTGAAAGAAGACAGTAAAGATGTTTTAGATGTTACTTACTACTTACTTACCTCCAGACAGTGCCAGGTGATCCATAAATAAAAAAGAAACCCCAGTATATGGAAAATAAGACACAGATTTTCTTTTCTCCCATCTCATATCTCACCTTCAGTTTATTTGTTTAATGTACACTGAACCTTTTTGCAATTCATTCCAATGTAAACAGGAATCAACCATGGCATTGGGAGGGGGGGATAAAGCTTACCAGTTGGTGAAAAATGACTGAGGGAAACCAGTTGTATGTTTACACTAGGATAAGTGTGTATAGTGCCAAGAGGTGTATTTTGAAGGTATAGGTGTAAGGCCCCATTGCCCTAGGTAAGCTACTACTACTATTGTGGGTTTTTTTTTGTGTATTTTTTTAAATATTAATTGGTTGGATATTTTTTCCGGACATATCTTGTATAAACATTAAATTAATAAAGGGAAGAAAATGGAAAAATAAATTTCTCCAAACTGCTCTCTCCTCCCACACACACATATCCTATAGAAAAAATTAAAAAAAAAAAACAACGAATAGTAGTTACCTGTATTCGTCTTTCTTTCTGTGTCAGCCGTTCATTTCTCTTTTGTAGAAGAATCAGTTCTGTTTTCAAGTGATTATAATTGTCTATATGACTTTCTCCATTTATGGTGCCCGGGTGCTTTACTGTATTGTTCACTTTGTCTTTCTGTCTCAATTCCTAAAAATCAAGTAGCAATAATTCCTATTAATAAATCTTAACTTCTTCAAATCAAAAGCCAATCATCGTTTACCCTCCTCACGAATGTGCAGGTGGTGTAATAGACAGTGGATTAGAATAAGAAATCGAAGAGCCGAGTTTAAATTTTAGACTGGTTTGTTTCAGTTGCTTCCATGCAAATATGCTTGGGAAAGGTATAAATCCATCTCCTCTCCCTAGCTATGGGTTAAGTAGTAGAACTTGTATCTGGAAAAGTCATTGTTATTCTCAAAGAACTGTTATATTATATGCACTTACAAAATATATATATATATATATTTTTTTTTTTTTTTTTAGAGCTCCAAATATCTTTTGGTATTAAAAAATTCATGAAGGGTTGAAAAATAATAAAAAACGAAACAATATCTTCACTTCCTACTCTTTCATTCATATTGCTCACATCATTCATTTTAACAGTAACTTTAGCATTCTCGAGCCTTGTGTCTATTTCAGTGCTTATTTTATTATCTCATTATTCAATCATCAAATGGTTTTGTGGGATAGGAAATTAAGAATTAAAATCAACCTTCTTCACTTTTACAAAAATTCACAATGATGTGTGAAATTCTTATTTTTCCCAAATAGAAAAAGGATTGACCATGTGCTTAAAGAAAAAGTTGAAACCGGCTTTTTCAAGTAGATGTTAAACTGATTTTCTGACCAATGGAAGTGACTTGCAAGACCAAAAAAGGACTTCGCGAGTCAGTGCGAAAAATATGACAATATGACTTTGGTCAGCGTTAGTCAGATGGGAGCAGTGAGAGATACCACTAAAATGTAACGAGAGAAGCGAGAAGCTTTAAGTCAACTCGGACATTCGTCCTCTCTTTCCATCTTGTGTGCTGATTCCTTCTACTTCTTCTCCATCCAAAAACATTCGTACTGAATACATACATACCTATGTATGTACGCATATACTCTTTCAAAAATTACTACTATGAACCTTTTCTACAACTCTTGATACCCATAACTTTCTAATTGAACATTAATTTCTATGAATTCTTGTTATTCATTTCTTTTAATAAATTTCTATTTTAAAATGCAAAATGTATATTTTATTCTTACACTATTCCACACATTCCAACCTGCCAACAACAAACTTTCTGATAATTCCGATGATAATAATTCTGCATAAAACTTGTAAGCTGTAGGGAGTTCGGTTATGTATGACACAAGGCTAAATCAAACAAACATTAACCATCTCCCTACACCACTTTGTAGGTTAATCGCGCATTTCATCATAAGAAAATTATTTTGGTTTTTGATTTGGTGAATTCTTTGAGGGTTTCTTTCAATATCTTCAAATGAATTTCTGCATTGAGCAAATCATTTGAGAGTTTGAAAGTAACTAACCAAAAAAACATGTGGAAGAACTTCTGATCTAAATTCCATCATCAACTGTTATGCTGCATTTGCAACAGAACAAGTGCTGCCAAGTTGTCAAAAATCACCAGTCAGCATCTTTGTCCCCAAAAAGATATTTTCTCTTCTAACATTCAAACAAGCCAATTGCTTACTGTAACATTAAAGAGTAACAATTTTTCCAGGTTCCAGCAATTCATAATAAAGAATAGTTTTTCCCTTTGAGATTTAATTTAATCAATAAGGAATATATTCTGGCTATCCTTGGTCTAGTCATGTTTTTCTATTTTGGGAATTCTAATATAAAATTCATTTTACACTAAAAATGACATTCTTATCTAAAAACAAGGTGCCTTTGTTGAACAAGAGAAACAAGTGTTTAAACATTAACCAGTGTCCATGAATTCTTATGGAAATAATTCTCTTAGCTTCTAAATTTTTCTTAAAGCTTGTAAAAAATACACTGCAGTCGATTTATTGCACAGGAAATAAAGAGCTGAAAAAAATTCAAAGACACTTCTAAGATTTCTCTACAGAAAAATTTTGTAGTCAGTCAAGTGCCATACATGATACATGCTTGGGTGATCAGGTCCCGAAAGAGACACAACTGACTGGGCAGAATTTTCCTGCAGTAGGTTGCCATTACTTCCTGCAGTAGTCTGGTTGCCAACCAAGGTTATAGAACCCAATCTGTCCTGCTATTTAAACCATAGCTGGAGGAAGAAGCAATGGATTCATACCTTTCCCAAGGGCACTTGCAACAAATTCAACTGGAATTTGAACTCAGCTCTCTGATTTCTCATTCCAAGCCAATATCCACTGCACCACAATGCACATCCTAAAAATTTTGTCAAGCGTCCCAAAAGCTGTTTTTTAATATCTAAAAAGTAATTTGGATACTGTACTTGACATATTTTGTAACTAAGAAATAATCTATTAGGTCATTAAATGATCGGAAAAGTAATTTGGATACTGTACTTGACATATTTTGTAACTAAGAAATAATCTATTAGGTCATTAAATGATCGGAAAAGTAATTTGGATACTGTACTTGACATATTTTGTAACTAAGAAGTTGTCAAGGTAGAGAGCATCTCTTTGCATTTTAGCCACTTTCAGATCCTTATAAAAATCTCTAAGACAAATCCAAGCTTTTTATAGTTTTGAAGTCTACATTAATTATTGCCACCAAGTTTCAAATCTGTATGCCAATATTTTATTGAAAGATTTTTTTAGCAAAATGTGAAAGAAATGCAATGAAATTTCAAGATGCTCTAATTTTAAAGATACATATATAATATTTAGAATTTAACAATAAGTTTAATCAAGGATCATTTGTAAATTTTTCCAGATTTTTTGACAGGGTCATCTATGACCATTGGTTGATTTGAGATGGAATAACCCTAACCCATTATATATCTAAACTTATTTATAAATGGAACTTTGTGTGTGTGTGTGTGTGTGTCCATTACCTATAGACTCCGAAACGGCTGAACCGATTTTCTTGAAAATTTACACAGTTGTACTATAAGCGTCTGCGAGTGTTCTTAGCTAGGTTTTGTGTCAAGGTACTCCCGATAAATATCAGAAATCGATAATCGAAAAAATCGGGTTATAGAAGGCGTGGTCCAATTATAATCAAATTTGATACACTTATAGACAAAGACATAAGAAACGATATTCAGAAGTTTCAAGGTTGCAGTTCTTACAATAGTGCTGAAAATTTGATATCAATACCAGGAAATCAAAATTTGACATCCATTCATTTTTCTTTCGGTCTACTGTTTCGCTTTAACTGGAAACAACTATTGCTTTTTAGTCTTTCGTGCCAACGTCCAAAGAGTCTGTGCTCCAGGACCATGGATTAGTTTTAAAGCTTTCATTACACCTGAGCAATGCCAGGCTATACTGCTAGTATATATATATATATATATATTTATTTTAGGAAATGGATTAAATCCAGCATATTTTTAATTTATTTGTTTAAATGCTATTTTGAATAGATATTTGTATTTCAGTAGATTCTCTGTTTTTATTATTGGACAGTATATTTGTTTACATCTACTGGCCTGAATAGTTGAGAAATTTTGTTAGAAAAATATGCATCCTCTAGCAGAAATTGAACCTGCACCCCTAGAAGAAACCGTCATTAGATCTGACATGCCTTGACCATGTAGAACCTCTTAATCTAACAAGATTTCTCAAATATTCAGATATAAATAAATATACTGTTTAACAATAAAAAACGGAGCATCTACTCAAATATAAATGTCCATTAAAAATAATGTTTAAACAATTTTATTAATATATATATATATATATATATATAGATATATAGATATATATATACAGCCTTTGATATTTGAAAAAGAAATCACTCGACTGGTGGTCAAGAGCAAGGGAAAATTTACTCGCCCGACTCCATTTTCTTAATAGTTGCCTTACGGAAACATAGCATGAATCGCTGATGGAAAACAAAAAATAAAATTTGAATTAAAATTTCCAACATATTAGGAAGGTTTTAAAAATTTTTTTAAACTAATAACAAAATTTGATCTTTCCTCTTAATAATAGCATAAACATTTTAATTATAAAACTTTTAACACCATGATATACTGTTTTTTTTTTTGGCAATTGAGTAGAGGAACCTAAATTCATAGTTTCTTTCTTCTGTTTGACTACAACCTCCATCTCATAGATGATAAAAAATAAATCTTATTTTCTCAACGATTTTCTATAAAAAATTACTTACTTGTATAATTGGTTTTCGGTGCGTAGTTGAAAGAAATATACATATTTTTTTTCTTTCTTTCAAAGGTTCATTTTTTACTTTTCGTAAGCAGGAAATATAGATGTTAAGTCAAGGATAATAATTTTCCAAATGAGTTTCTAAAAATCTGTGAGCATCTTTAATCTGGGCGACAGAGACATTTTAGCTCCCCTAAGTAATTAAACAAATGTTTACATTGACCGGGACAATAAAAGTGAGATAGAGTTCAATAATGTCGTTGTAGGTCATTCTAAGTAATTTGTAAATCTTCAATGACATACTTTTGGGTTGTAAAAGGAATCAGATTTCCTTTTTTATATTTGAAGGGACACATTTCATTGTGAGATTTTTAATCAACTGCAGGCGAGTAAAGCAATAAACTTTAATTGCCCAATTAAGTTTTTAATGGACTGAGTCAATTGGGTGAGTGAAATCTCAAAAGCTGTATATATCACATTGAGTATTGTTAATAAAATAATGCTCAATGTAATATAAATCATTATAAATCATTAATAAATATGTTTTTCCTTACAAGTAGAATCGCTCTGTGTTTCATGCATATCACAATCTTCAGGTGCAAAATTGAGTCTCAGTTCAGCAGTTGAAGATTGCATCATTCATGAAATTCTGAGTTGTGCTACCGGTGAGGATATATATAAGAATGAAAAACAGGAATAATTACCCACCCGTGTTGTCATCTTAAGGTTATTGCTGTCATTAATTTTGTCATTTTGACGGGCAAATAACCAGAAAGTGATACACCCAGTTTGAAACAAGTTCAGGTGTTCTTCTGTAAGTGGATGGAAGCTGAAAATTTTGGAATGGTTGAAAACTGGATTTAATGTTCCAGTTATGACATCTGTTTCAACAAATGTAGTGTTGGCTCCAGTACGATACCGGATTCGCAGACCTTTGCAGAAACGGTTCTTATAGACTGTTGCATCCTTTATAATAACCTAAAATAGAAAAATCAATAATAGAAGATTAATATTCACTTTGACATAATTTTTTTTGTTTCAATAAAAATTACCTTGGTAAAGAGATTTGAGATCACCATCCATTTTTGTTAGATTTTTGGACTTTTCTTAGATTCCATCCACTTAATTATAAATTACATTCCCATAATTCTGAAATAAATTAACCAGTTTTTATGATAGAAATTTTGGCTGTTTTGAATAGGATGGATCCCCAACCTACCATTCCACAAACAAAATTCTTTTCCACATTTAACTATAAATGGTTTCAACCAAATGGTTAACACCAAGTTAGGGCAGAAGTTTCTCAATTTAATTAAAAAACCATTTGGTTGAAAGGAGGTGTATGTACACATTTTAAAACAGACAAAATAAGAAAACTTATCCACAGAGAATTCAAAAGTTTAAATCTAAAAGTAATAATCAACATTAATTTAAAAGTAGTAAACTTCCTCAATCTAACGCTCGACTTAGTAAATAATACTTACCAACCATACATAAAACCCAACGAATATCCATTATACATCCACCCAAAGTCAAATCACCCCCCCCCCCAAGTATAATCAAACATATACCCTCCTCCATAGAATATAGAATTAGTAAAAATTCTTCCAGTGAAGAAATATTTAACAAACATAAAAGTCCCTAAAAAAAGTGGTTACAAAAACCGAGACATCAAGTATATAACAAATTATAACCATAACAGGAAAAATAGAAATAGAAAATCATTTGGTATACACCTTCTTTCAACCAAATGGTTAACACCAAGTCAGGGCAGAAGTCCCTCAATTTAATTAAAAACACTTCCCACTAACAACCCTCGAAGTAAAATTTTTAACAAAAATACACTTAAACTAAGTTATAGTTGCACAAATAACCTTGAAAAAATCATTACAAATCATAATAAATATATCTTAAATAAACAGGTTGATCGAAATAAAAATAACTGCCAAAATAATAAAGAGGACAACAATAAAAACTTATGCAATTGTAGAAACCCCAATAATTGCCCACTACAAAATAGGTGTAAAATAAATTCAATTGTCTATGAATGTAATATAACATCAATTGAAAACCCAACTGTAAATAAATTCTACATCAGATCTACAAAGAACACTTTTAAGCAGCGCTGGTACATGTACTTAACTTCATTCAAAAACAACGTGTATCGAAACCAAACATCCCTTTCTACATATTTTTGGAAATTAAAAGACACAAAAAAGAATCTCAAAGTAAAATGGAAAATCCTGGAAAAAACTAAAACCTTTAACTTGCTTTACGACATCTGCTCTTTATACTTAAGTGAAAAGCTGCACATTCTAAAGTACCCCAACAATGGTGAACTATTGAACTGTAGGGATGAATTAGCAGTGTTATGTAAACATCGAAAATATTTTTCATTAAAATTTAATTAACCAAAAATACCTCATTCACATAAAATAATCCTCTCCAAAAGGTAATTAATATCCATGTTTAATTCTCAAAATAAAAAAAACAAATATTGTATTAATAAAATAAAATAAACCCACACAACACTAAAAAGTCACTCTATTCCATCCACTCATAGATAGTAATAAAATATAAAGTGTTTACCCTTTCTTAAAAACCTTACATCCCAATATAAGAATTACCTAGACAAAACTAAAAAGTGATCTGTCCAAAACTAGACCCCCCCTATCCTAACCCAAGGCTGTATCTCTATGGTTACAAACTGCTGACTGATGGCTTGAACATACTAAATTCCCATCCCACACATCACATTATCAAGAATAAATCGTTTTTACTATTTATTTTTCATTTCCACTTATCACCAGATGAGCACTTTTGCTCCGAAACATGAAGATTTTTGTGTAGTGATACTATGCTTTTTTAAACCATTGTAACAACTATTACAATATAAAGCTCTACTTTGTATTGAGCACTCTTTATAAAAGTAAATGCTTGAACGGTGGGTTTAAAATCTACATGTTCTATAACTTTCTTACACTATATATATATATATATATATATATATATATAAAGAAAGAGGAGTTTGTAACGTTGGTGATGAAGGAGATTACTCTAGTTGTAACATTAGAAGCAAACTTTCTCATGATAATTTTATAAATAGAAGAGAAACAAAGACAGTTCAGCAATTAACTGATTTTGATAGAAAAAAAAAGAAGAAAACATCAATAGTGCTATGGCTGATTCTCTATTTCATCATTGTTAAAATTGGTCTTTTATCATGTTAAAAAGAGAAGTTATTTACAATTTATAATAATAATTATAAAATTTACAATTTTATAATTCTGTGTGTCTATTATTCAATTTTACATAACACCCTTCAGTAAACCCCCAAATATATAATGCAATGTTTAGTAGTAAAATTTATTCTATAAAACAATGAGACTATATATTTGTTGATTATGCAACTTGATCTCCTTGTCTTAATGAAGAGACATTCTGATGTTTATAGCATACGAAATCCTATATTTTACAGTGAATAGCTGAAACCCCAAAAAGTAGAAAATGCACAGATACATAAAATCTGATCAGAATCACTAAAAACAAATTTTTGTACAAACTACTAAAAAATAAGATCCAAAATAAATTAAGTGATTCCGGTTGCTGATTGGACTAAAAGCCAATTGAACTTTCAATGACCTGTGTTTATGGTTCTTGGCTCAAAAAAATAAGTTTGATCACTGATTGAATTAGTTATTTATTCACATTTTCAGTGGCATACCAGTAGTCACTCAGTGAGAGACACCAGCCAGACACTAAAAGAAACAAGACACTTCAGCTGATTTCTCAAAATTAACACATAAGTCAACTTTATTCTCCGATCATTCATTTCTAGTTTTTCTAAAACAATCAAATTTCACTTAAACTCTCTGAAAATATTTTACAACCAAAACAAATAAGAGACTGAAATTGTTTAGTTATTGTGTATATATGAAGAAATAATTCTTCTTTCTACAAAACTTTTTGAGTTGTTTTTTCTTGAAATTTGCATTGTATTTTGTGAACAGGATACTATTAAGTTTTCTTTTTAATTCAGGCATTCTGCCCCCACATGTTATAATAACAGGAGGTTTTACTTGATACAAATGTCTTGTAATGGTTGTGAAGAAAAATCTACATAAATTAATATGGTAAAATGAATTATAGATGGAACATTATTAGTACATTAATTAATTAATCAATTTTATACAAAATATAAACCATTTTATTGGAAATTATTATGATATCCATACTGAATAGATACCAACTTAAAATAAAATTTTATTAATTTATAATTTTTAGAGAAAAATAAAATTTTTCCAGTCGTTCAAACATTAAATCATTAATCTGCAATGTTTTAGCTTTTAAGCATGTATAGGCATTAAGTTATTAGAAATTTTATACAGTTCAAGTAATAACAATTTAGAAGTGTCATGTATTTTTCTGTTAAGTATTCATGTATTTACTACTATATCCATGTTCAATATATACAGGACAATGTATCAAGTAGTCAATCTGCATGAAAAAGTAACAAATCAAATCAAGGTAGTAAGAGGAATCAGTAAGTCATCTTTCTGTGTCTATTTTCTATTGTATGAAATCTTTCTCATATGGAGAAAGTTGAAAAAAAAAATGCTTAAAAAAAATTTAAAAAATTAAATTAAAATTAAATTAAAAAAAATTTAAATAAATTTTAAAAATTAAAAAAAAAATTAAAAAAATGTTTAATAATTACTGGAACATAAAAATTTGCTTTCTTCTTTTCTTTGCTGATGATTTGAATATTTCTATAAAGGCCAAAATTTGACCAATCTCATCAGTAAATAGAGCAAGACAGCCATTAATTGTGCTTTATTTTTTAAAATTTATTTTTCATGCTAAATTTCTCTGGATATTTTTATTTTAATAAAAAAAAAAATTAGAATTCTTTCTTAAATGCACTAACAGCACTACAAATATTAGGAGGAAATTTGTATCTAGTTATTGTTGATCTTACAACCAGATTTTACACAGAACCTGTGATTTCAATCATTTTTATTATCAAAATCATATAATTACATTAAGTAAAAATAGAAATCCTGAATTACTCATGCATAAATTGTGCCCAATGCAATTTGAAAAATTACTTAAAAATGGCTGTCATTGTTTTTTTTTTTACAATACTAGTTATGTTAGCTTTCTTTGTATGTATTTTTAAAGAAATTTCTAATGCTTTAAAAAGCAAAATTCTTTTTTACATGTGACAATAGAGTTAACTGAATAGATAAAATCCTATTTTACTCATGCAGAAATTATGCCCAATGCAATTGGAAAATTACTTAAATATGACTGCCCTTTTTTTGTCAGTATCAGTCTTGTTAGCTTTCTTTGGATATTTTTACTTTTAATGATTTAAAAATACAATTCTTTCATACATACAAGATTTTTATTATCCACAGCAAGAGTTAATAGTATAGTAATTTACTAAGCATAGCTTAGATGTAGAACAGGGCTGAATGTATGAGGCCCACAATTCAATCATAATTAATCTAGTGAGACAAGCTTGCTACACATTACATGTTGAAGTGCCTAAAAGAGATAATTGTATAGATAGATATCCTAGGTTATTCATGCAGAAAATAAAAGTAATGAAATTGCAAAATTACTTAAATAGGGCCCCTATCATTTTTGGTTGGTATTGGTCAAAAGTCAACAATATAAAGGTTTTCAGAAATTAAACAAAATTAATACTCTTTCCCCTTACCTTAAAATGAAATGCACGTCCCAACAATTCTTTTGGATCCTCCACAAATGTATCCTCACCTGTGGCATTTCCACTAACTGAACAGGGAGCTACATTCACTGTGATGAAACCTTCTTCTGTTCCTTTGTAGTCAGCAACAATAATACGGTCTTCGAACTCAAGACAATATGATAAAGACTGCAGGAAGACATTAGCAGTGCCAACCAAAGTATCTTCTGGGGCCTCCCAGAAAGGGTCATCCTCTTTGGAGATCTGGGAGACATCTTCTCCATCTTGGTATTTTTGATACAGTTCCTATTGAAATAGCAAACAGTTTTTTGTTTTTTTTTTTAATATTTAACTTATATTTGTTCGGTGCTGACAAAATTTTTAATTCAACCCATTTACCAAATGATAAAACAGATTTCTTTTTAAGAATTTCTACCAAGAAGCTCTAGTCCATCATAAAAGTCCATTTAAAAAAAACAAAGATTTTGTTTTTAAAAAAAGAAAGTAAAATTTGGGTATATTCAAAATTGTTAAATATATTTTTTTCAATGGATCTGTTATATTTTTGTTTATTTTTTTTTAATTGTGATAACAATATAATATTCATGAAAAATGATAGATGGAATAAAAATTTGGCTATTCGTTATTAGGAAAATTAAAAAGAAAAATATGATAAAAAAAACTTATCAGAGAAATAAACTGTTACTAGTTATATTTACTAGTAAGGTACTAAATAATGAAAAATGATAACATATGTAAGAGACCACATTCTATCTTTCATATTAGGATCTCACTCTCCTGCCTCCTTTAATTACATTTTTCATTTGGTTAACAAAAGAATGCTGGAAATTTGCTATACTCTCAAAGATTGGTAACTTTCTGTTCCCAAAAGCAGAACACTACTTTTTCTGTCACCAGAGTTTTCTAATATAATCAATTTTGAAAGTCACTCACCTGGATAAGATATCTTCGATTCATAAAACGTCCTCTTTCCCAAAGCCAGGTATTTTCATTTAACAAATCTTTCATTTTTACCATGACACTGAACAAAATGAAGCAAATATTATTTAATTAAAACATAAAAAATTTTAATCGTGGTGTCTATGTTTCTAAGATGTTAATTCAATAAAAATGAAAAAAAAAGATTAAGGCACTTACTTTACAGATTTTTGGTCATCTACTCGTCCACAAAGTGCTACGGAGGGCATAAGAACAACTTCAAAAGATTTGTGCTTGTTCAGTTCATCAGAGACAGCATTCACTTCAGAAACCATTGGCAAGATTTCCAGAACTTTTTCCTGAGTTATTTGTTGCTCTTCAAAAGAAAGCAATTGATATTTGTTAGGTTCATAAAGGAAAAACAAATCATTCAGAGGCATGCATGTACACAATGTTCTACATACTTCTGGTTGGGGCAAAAATAGCTCCATTTTTCAATCATGAATTTTAAAGCAGTATATCTCAGCTTAGAAGATAATCTTATGATTACTTGACTGATTTGTTTTTTAAGACTTATCAACCTTTTTGTAAGTTATTTAAAGCCAGAAAATATTTTTAGAGTGTAAGGATTTTTAGAAGATAATGATAATTTATTAATACAAGTTCAACAAATTAACCTGTAGCTGGGAGGTAGATTATATATTTCTGAAAAGTCAGTCAGTTAAGTGCCATATGTGATACATGCTTGGGTGATCATGTCTTGAAAGAGACATGACTGACTGGGCAGAAGATTTTTTCGCTGTAGGTTTACTTTCTGCAGTAGACTGGTTGCCAACCAGGGATATAGAACCCAATCTGTCCTGCTATTTAACCTATAGCTAGAGGAAAAATTAATGGATTAATGCCTTTCCCAAGGAAATTTGCACATAAGTGAATGCAACAAATTCAACTGGAATTTGAGCTTGGCTCTCCAATTTCTCATTCTGAGCCAATATCCATTGCAGCACAACACACAGCCACCAAGAGTATTTGTGCATAACTGAATATAATGAACCCAACTGGAATTGGAACTTGGCTCTCTGATTTCTAATCCCAAGCCATTGTCCATTACACCACCAGCACATTCAAACTTACAGCAACTGGTACTCCTAAGTGGCCCCCGCATCTAGGTACTGACTGTTGCGTGAATATAATTATATTTATCAAAATAAAAACCATTAGAATCTATACATTATTTGTGATTAGAAGTCTATTTATTTATTTATTTATTTATTATTACTTATACAGGTAGCATAAAATTCTGGAGTCCTGGAAATGGTAAATAATGGAATTAGTTGTTTCCACAAGAGAAACATTTGGAATTTCTTTGGTATTTCCAGTTGAAATTCATAAAAATATTTTTTTTATTAAAACAGTTTTTTTCAGAAAATTAGACAACTCGAGTCCATCAAATGTTATGACTCCTTTTTTTTTTTTGGTAGTGTGGAGAGTTAACAGATTTTATTTTTAATTTTAAAATTTCTGCCATCTAGACACATAGCTCAACCAATCTTATTTAGCTCACTACTGTTTTTAAAGGAAAAAGTAAAAGTATTAGAAAACTGAATGTGATTGGCTGTGCTGTCCACATTAGATGATAAAAATGTTTAAATTAAAAATTTAGCATTATTCAAGTGCATATATGTGCATGCACACATAGGACCTGATTATCCACAGTTAATAGATTTCAAGAGCCCATGTGGATAGTGAAATCAGCAAGATTACAGTGAACCATATATATGTACTGAAATTTTAACTGAGAAATTGACAGTTAAATTTTCAGTACAACTAGTTTGTATATCATTTGCTATTTGTAGAAAGTTTTTAAATTTTAATATCTGCAGAAATTAATAAATTTAGAAAAAATCTTTTTTAAATTTTGATATTAAAAAATAGTTTTCTAATGCTAAAAAGAAAAAATTGTAAAAAGATTTCATTAATCAATAATTAATTAATATATGAATTAATTAATATTCAAATAATTTAATTATTTGATAATTATATAATGTAGAATTGAACCATTATAATTATTTACATTTGGACTAATATCTTCGTTTTTCATGTTGTGACCTTTGGTCTTCTCTAAGTGTTTGCTGACCTGGGTAATCATTAGAGAACTTTTAACTTTTATTTAATTGACAAGGATAGATTGTTCTGATTTCACTTTCCATGTCGAGGGATATGTTGTCTAGCTCTTATTTTTAGTACTGCTCAATTATTGTTTGGTCTGTTTCAATTGAGTTTAAATCTGAGCTACCTGGCCCAGAGATTGATGTCACAATTACTATGCTACCAAATTCATAAACCAACACTTTAATTATCTGAGGTATTGTTCCTTCGAACAATTCTGGTCCACAAATTTGAACTTATATGAAGTCAGTGTTTACTTGAATTGGCCATATTTTACTGTACACCATAAAACCATCTGATGATGGATGGAAGGAAATTCTCATTTAGAAATTGTATTTGATGTGAACGAACTGTAAAAATGAAATTAATGAGTGAAAAACATTTGTTTTTATTTGTGCTTTTCACCTCAAGATCTGAGGGCTCAGATTTTTAAGAAATTTAAATTAATTTTTTCTTTTAATATTTTCAGAATTATTAAAGATTTATATTATGTCTGGGTCTTTTTTGCTTATCTTTTTTTTTTTTTTATAACCATTTCACCCCAAGCAAGGCAGGACCACCACTGGTATGCAGGGGGTTATAGTGAATGTCGATGGGAACCAAGGAGAAAGAAGATGGCAACTGACATTGTATTCAACACTTTGGAGATTGTAGCTATCCAGGAAATAAGCAAACCAATGGGAGTTTCACAAACAGGAAGTAAAAGAAAAGAAACTCTTAGAGCAGAAGAGGTGGTTACATTTAACTATTTCTGTGGTGGGACCTTGGCAACAATCTAGTAGCACACATAAATACATGTGGTTAGGGAACCAGGAAAAAAATGCTTGTTAGAGAAGTTGCCATGAAAATACTTGTAGAAAAGATGGAGGGAAACACATCCCATTGGTGAGAAAGTGACTGAAAGCAGGCTGCCAAACCAGGATCGATTATATTTCTGATCCTCCTTTGAATTTTATCTTCTTTGAAATATATTTTACAAAGTAATTTTAGTTGAATAACAATTTGCTGATTGTCAAAATTATAGAAAAAGAAAACTATAGTTAATGATTTTGCAAACAGCGAGGTCTTCTTGGTAGGTGATTCTATGCATAGCAAGATTTATATATATGACAGCTGTCATCTCATTAGATGAGTATGGCCAATGCTGACAAGTTAAATATGTGGTTACAGTTTTGAATTCAGCATTCTCCTTCTAGATTGGCTATCAACCACAGCTAGAAAACTGAGTCAGCCCTTCTATTTAGCCCATAGCTGGGGGAAGAGGCTGATTTATGACTTTTCCAAAAGTATTTGCATGTAAGTGAATGCAAAGAAGTTGAATATAACTTGAACTTGGCTCTTTAATTTCTCATTGTGAGCTGCTGTCCATTAACAATAGTTGTCAGCAATGCTCATGTTGAGATTGTGTGTGTGTGTGTGTGTGTATCTCCACACTGACACGTGCATGCGCACACAGGGTGAGTCAAAAGTTGTGCACCATAGTGGTTAATTATATTTTAAATGTCTAATTTGTTTTGATAGGTCCAGTTGAGTGGTCACTGGGGTTACTAGACCTCACATCATTAGATTTTTTTATTGTTTGTGGGTCCATTTAAAATCAGTATTGTTGGTAATATTTTCCTTCAAAAATGTATATTTTTCTATAAAAGTCTATTTTTATACTTTCATAGTGTTTTGACCCCAGTTTGGGGGTTAACTATTTGCCCATAGCTGGAACTCTAACATCAGGGTGGACCTGGGAACAACACCAATTAAGATGTGGTTCCATGCTTCTCACAACCTCCCAATCAGAGGCCTTGCTGCCGGATGCAGTTTACTGTCATACCCAGGACCAATTGAAATGCATTTTAAAAAAGGAGAATGATCTTTTGAACAGTACATACAACAATTAAATAACTAGTAAATAACATTTTAATGTGTAATTTTACTTTTAAGAAATTATCCCAATGGTGCATGACTTCTGCCTCAACTTGTAGATATATTTTATAACAAGTTATTGACATCAATGAAATTTATACACAAATGTTATGTGAGAACATTTAATCTGAATAATTTCAGAATAAATGTAGTTTTTTTAATACAGGACAAAAATCAAATTTAGTTGATGATAATAATTAATGTTTTTTTATATATCCAGTGGCAGATCAACTATGAAATTATTAAAGATTAAGCTTCAGGGCCCCTAATCCCAAAGTGGCCCCTGAAACAATTTTAATGAAGGAATTTTTCAACAAAGCTAATATTCTTTAATTCTTTATTAAAATAAGGCCATTTTAGTGGTAGAATCAATGGGTTGAAATAGCCAATGTTGGCCTTAGAATATGTTCTAATATTCATTTCATATGATCTCAAAATTCTCCTGTAATTGATCAAATTACAAAATTTTCTTGGGGGTTTGCAGCGCCAAACCCCCAGCTGTATGGTTTCATTTATTTGGCCAGAATCAATTCATAGCCTACATTTTAGCAGTTGGATCCTTGAATCTATTGTTGCTGGTTGTGAAGGAGGTCCCCATATCTGTTGAAGCTTCAACGCCCCAAAAATGTAAGTCTACCACTGTATACACCCCCCGCTATTTTATTTTATACATCCTTTTTCTTACAAGTAATATACTGAATTTTGAATTGATGCACACAATTTTTGACTTATGGATCTTTAAAAAAAACAATTTTACAATCAATACTAGTAATCTGAAGATAAAACTTCATACATTAAGACCTTGAATAAGTTCTTGCCGATTTTTCATGAGAAGTAATGTTTTATTTACAAAAATTAGTAAGAAAAATGTCACTGAAAGTATTGTTCATTGCTAGCCACTACTTTTTCCCATATTTCTGACAGCATTTGAATGACACATCAGAAAAGTGATATATCTTTCAAGGCTAACCATGAGTCAGCTCATTTTTTGACATCTTAATAAAAATGAAAATGCTACTCAGCCAGACCATATGCCATAAATCAGAACAAGTGATAATTGGATGGGGTAATATCTGGCAAATATAGTGGGTGGGTTAGGACTTCTCATTTAAGTGTTTCCAAATAGGTTTTCCCCAGTTTTGCAACATGTGACCTAGCATTGCTATGTTGCAAAATCACTATGCTAGCGATTACAATTGATATGACAATCTCCTGTGATGGTTTCAGTTTGAGTAGCTTACAATAAACTACACCTAGCCGATCAGACCAAATGTGGAGTGGAAGCTTTGAAACATGGATATTTGGTTTTGCTGCCGACATTGATGCATGGCCAGGCTTATCCCATGATTTTCTACACTTAGGATTATCATAGTGTATCCACTTTTCATCACCAATCACTGTAAAATGCAAAAAAAATTTTTCTTTTCTAGCAGCTGTTCACACATGACAAGATGCTCTTTGATGTCTTTCGGCTTGAACTTGTATGGCACCCAATGTCCCTGCTTTTGAATCATTCCTAATGCTTTCAAACATTTCAAAACTATTGTGTGATCAACTTCTAATGGTTCTGCAAGTTCAGCTTGTGCCTGACATGAGTCTTCATGAAGTAATGCCTCCAGTTCTTTGTCTTCAAATTTTTTGGTGCACCAGAGCATTCTTTATCTTCAACATCAAAATTATTATTTTTGAAGTGTCTAAATCAATCTCTCTATATTGTTAACAAAAGAGCATGGTTACTGTAAGAATTATGTGTGCTTCAGCTGCAGATTTCTTATGAATAAAGTAGTGCAGTAAAATTCCCCTTTGGCACAAAATTCTAATATGCATGCAATTCTTGGAATACCATCTGTTAAAAAAAAACAAGACCTTATTCATGAACCTAATAGATAAAACTTCATATAGATATTATTAGCATTATTAGCATAAATTAAAGAAGATGAAACAATTTTTAAAGTAAATACATATCCAAGGTAGGTGCCTCTCCAGACATATGCTGGCAAGTTAAAAGTAGAATGATTATTTTTCATACCTTTTGTGAGTCCATTAAGCATAGCAGCTGAATAGCCACTGGCTTTAGCAATTTCCTTTTGAGCAAATTCCCAAGTCACATCTTTTGGGAGGTTTGGATCCACATCAGTTGCAAATGGATTGATGAACAGATAAAGATGGTTGGATCCTTTGGAAAGATTTTAGAAAAATAAAATGTTTTTAATACCAAAAGGACTAAACATAAATGACCAAAATGAAGTTGGAAAAAAAAAAATCCTATCTAGTTGATTATAATGCACAAGATTGTGTAGCAGCAAATTGTCTGTAAACAAACTAATCTAAAAGATTGGAAGTTTTCATTAACTGCTTTGCTTTTTTTCATTTACAAGGAAAAAATTTTTTTAAATTTTCCACTTTTGATTAGTTTGCTTTCAGATAGTTTGCTGATAAAAGCAGAACCCAGAGAAATAAAGCATGAAGCTAAAATTTTCATTTTACAAAAGGGGGAACTATACTATCCATCCTATATACAGTGGCGTGCTTAGCAACATCATGGTCTCCCAGCAGAATGCGCCTTGCTTTCTCATCAGTTGAGTTGAGTGAAGGGTAGAAATAAAGAGAAAAAAGGTTTTGTTTTTTAAAGGAAAGTAAATGCCTTGTTTTAATTTACATTCTTTTATATATATATATATATATATATATATATATATATATATATATAAAATAAAAAGTGTGAGAAGCCGTGAACATTTTCTTTAAAATATATGTTTATTGTTTTGGTATTTATACAAGTTATGAAGTATTAATTGTTCATGATTTGCACTACACGTGTTTCGAGCCTAAAATTGACTCTCTTCAGGCGAACAAATTCATGGTTTTATATTTGGGTTTCTCCGAATATCTGATCATTCTGTTTAAAGTTAATAGGAGGTTTGTGAAAAATAAATAAATAAATAAATAAATAAGAACAGTAAAAAAAATATATAATAAAAATTAAGATATATAAAAAAATAAAATAAATCAGAATAATGTGAGTTCAATGTTGGCATGTTTGAATCTTCTCTTTTCTCTGTCAGCATGTGTCCTAATGGGTTAACCAGTAAATAAATAAACAGATGAAAGAGTCAAGTGTTTTCTTAAGGCATTCCAGCGCCTCTTTATTATCTTTATAGGTTTGGTGATATTCGTGTCTGTGTGTTAGTGTGTTTGTGTTTGTGAGGGCCTCTTTTATTTATGTCTGTTTGTGTGTGTGGGTGTTTTTTATTTATTGTGTGTATATGTATGCATATTTTTTATTGTGTGTATATGTATTTATTTATTTTACGCTCGAAACACTGTTTATTTATTAATTTTGGGAGAAAAGACTGGTTATACTTAGAAAGTCTGAACTCGATTTCCTGCTTTCATTCATGTTCTGTGCCTAATTTCCATTGGAATAGGCGAAAAAATCCGCAAAAAAATCATAGTTTCTGGAAACGGATGACACTGATGATGTCATCACATTGTCAACTAATAACTCCAGGCAATTTTCTCCGTGCCCGGTGTTTTTTTAGCATCAGCTACGGCCCTATATATATATATATATATATATATATAGAAAGTCATATATATATATATATATATATATATATATATATATATATATATATATTGAGAAAGTCATTGAAGAAGATAAGAAACAACACAAGTCCAAGGATAAAGCTCTGTGAAATGAAATAGAAACATGTCCGTCCAAGATTACCTTTATTACATGACTTTTTAGGAATCACTGGATTAAATTAAATATTCATCCAAAAATGCTGCATCCTTTGAGCTTGTGAAGAAGGCCAACATGCCAAAACTTGTCAAATGTCTTTATTATATCTAAAGTTAAAGCTTAACTGTTCTAATTTAAATCCTGATAGACAAATTCATTGTCACATCAGAGTTAGACCTGGAGAAACAGAAACGATATTGTTTATCTGAAGGAAGGCCATGTCATGTAATTAAATATTCTGTTTTCTTTTCTATTTTTTTCCTACTATAATGAAGGAAAAAGAAAAATTAAAGTAATTAATATTAATTCTGAGTAGGCCTGTGCTGCTCAAAATGACAGCAAAATATTTATATCGATATGTTGTCTAAAATGATGGCAACATATATATTGATGTAACCACTATTGAGTATTTTACATTAAGACATAAAAAAAGTAATTCAAACTCCTGAGCATGACAGAAGGGAAACATATATATATATATATTCTTCACTACTTGAAAAAAAATTATTGCAAAAAATAAAATAATAAGGCACTGTTAAAGAGCAAATATGCAGCAAGAGGTTTAATAACTGGTAGTAAAGGTGAACTGCACCAACACTGCCTCACCATTGTCTCTCCAATGAACAGAGCTGACACTGCCTCGGTACTGCCTTGCTTTCCATGAGTGTGACAGGAGTGATCATGTATATATATATATATATATATATATTTATATGTGAAGATTAACGAAATGGCCTTTAAACAACCGACAATTTGAAATGATTTGTTTGAACATTATTTTTGATTGATACTCATATTTAAGTAGATATTCTGTTTTTAATCAAACAGCATATTTATTTCTACCAGCCTGATTATTAAAGATAAATCTTTGTTACGAAAATCCTGCCGAATGACACACATTTTCGTAACAAAAATTTATCGTAAATAATCAGGCTAGTAGAAATAAATATATAATTCTGTTTGATTATAAACAGAATATCTATTTAAATACATAATTCATTGTAAATAATCAGGCCGATAGAAATAAATAATTCTGTTTGATTATAAACAGAATATCTACTTAAATACATAATTCATCGAAAATAATCAGGCCGGTAGAAATAAATGTATAATAACGTTTGATTATAAAACAGAATATCTACTTAAATACGTAATTCATCGTAACTAATCAGGCCAGTAGAAATAAATATATAATACTGTTTGATTATAAACAGAACATCTACTTAAATATGAGTATCGATCAAAAATAATGTCATTATATATATATATATATATATATATATATATATACACACACACTCACTCACATATATACATACTGGCCTTTATCATAGTAGAAAGGATAAGATTCATTAGCAAAAATAAGATTTTTTATTATTAATTTAATCATATCAGGTCATTTATTCAAAATCTTTTATTATTATCTTTATCATATCTTTCTATTAAAATATATCAAGATCAAGAAAGAATTATTCTATTTTACTTACCAAATAAAATCCTGTCCATATGATTGAGAACTTTTTGTCGAGTTAAAGGCAGTCCATTCACTTTAGTGCTGGCAATATTGCTTGTAGGTTCAAGAGAAATCTCTTGGTCAATGTATGTTATTGTAGCATGTTCTTTTTGAATACTACAGTTAAAAAAAATAATGGATATTAATGGATATTATTAGTATTGTCATTCTTGGGAATGATGAAAGGAAATGTCAAAATTTTAATTTATTCTAATTATTATATAATGATTTTTAATGGACTTTTATCAGACATTACTTCTTTATTACAGTAAACCTTAATTTTTTTTTTACTTTTATATTTTTAATCATTTCACCCTAAGTAAGGCAATAAAATCACTAAGATGCAAGCAGGTAATGAGTATAGAAGAATATGAGAGAAAAGAAAACATTGTTAAGACAAGAGAACAATAAAAGAACAAAAATTAAGAAATTTATAAATGTTTTTATAATTGTCTCTTTCTTTTAAAAATCATTTAATCCCTTCCCCCAAAGAAGGGGTTATTTTGTGTGAAAGAATATGAGGAAAAAAAAACACTATTAGAGTGAGAACAATAAAAGAACATGAATTAAGAAGATAGAAGCTAACACTTGACATTGCATTTAAATTTTTGAAGATAAAGTTGACTAGGAAGCAAGAAGTCTGAAGAGAGATCCACAAGCAAGAAGTGCAATAGAAGATAGAATCTATGGTTACATTTAACAATTCAACTGTAAAATGTTGAGACATAGCTGCCAATCTAGTACTGAATTTAAATTCATAAAGTTGAGGTAACAGACGAATTACTATGAATATATTTATAGAACAGTCATAAGGAAGCTATGTTATGGTGATGGGAAAGAGTCTGTAGCTGAGATGCCAGGTCAGGATCAATAAATTTGCAGAGTTTTTTTTGTGGGAGGGGGGGGGTAGCAAGAATCTCTAAGTACATTAAAGTACCAGACCGGATATTGTAGTAATATTCAATGCATGGACAATTCGTAGATAAATGTGTAAGAAAAATTCTGGGGCAAGAAAAATGTATAAGAAATTCTGGCAATTTTCTGGAAAATTGTCTAACAACTGAAATAGAAGGAAATGACTTAATCCTGTCAGCACTTGTATTTGGTACCAAATAATACATTTAGTGTGTGAAGAGAGATTGGTGAACATGTATTCAAAAAATTAATTTTCTGTCTTTTTACAATTGTTAGTCCTTTCTTCCTACTTTTTCTGTCATCACTCTTTCCAGATAGTTAAATTTTTGTAATTGCTTGATTTTGATGTTTTTAATTTGTAGTTTGCAACCATACATTCTACTTTCTTACAATTGATAGTTAGTCCTTTTATCCTGCTTTTAATTACTACCTTATTTAGCAGATCTAATTTAGCAATTTTCTTTCTTTGTCTGTGATCAACACAATTGAGACAGAAATTCATGAGACAAAAGAAAAGTTTATTAAGAATAATATTTCATTTAAGAAATTTGGACTTAAATTATGCATCAAGATGATTCATAGTTATTAAAAAAAAATGAGATAAAATTAAAATAATAAAAAGTAGAAAAAAAGGAGTTGTATCTAAACTTTATAAATGGAACTTTGTCTGTATGTGTGTGTATCCATTACCTATAGACTCCGAAACAACTGAACTGATTTTCTTGAAAATTTACAGTTGTACTATAAGTGTCTGCGAGTGTTCTTAGCTAGGTTTTGTGCCGAGGTACCCCGATAAATATCGAAAATTGATAATCAAAAAAATTGGGTTATGGAAGGAGTGGTCTGATTATAATCAAATTTGATACACTCATAGACAAAGACATAAGAAACGATATTCAGAAGTTTCAAGGTTGCAGTTCTTACAATAGTGCAGAAAATTTGATATCGATACCAGGAAATCAAAATTTGACTTACATCCATTCATTTTTCTTTCAGTCTACTGTTTCGCTTTAACTGGAAACAACTATTGCTTTTTAGTCTTTCGTGTGAACGTCCAAAGAGTCTGTGCTCCAGGACCTTGGATTAGTTTTAAAGCTTTCATTACACCCGAGCAACGCCAGGCTATATTGCTAGTTATACATAAAAAAGAAAAGCAGAATGGCTTACCTCAAGCCATTAAGGCAGATTTTAGGAAGTGGTTTTGCTAACTTTGAGCCTATTGTAGTTTTACCTTCATCAATAAAATGAAATACCACTTTTGATAACATTGGATCTTCATTTAGATTAATCAAATGTGGCTGTGTTAATTGTCGCTGGAGATCACCATGGATAGACTCATTGTCCATTGACCTGGCTGCTGCCAACTGAAAGCAAAGACATTTTCAATGTTAAGACTGGGAATTACAATGAAGAAAATAGTATTTCTATTTTTAAAACTTGCTTCAGCAGCATTTAAGCTCAATATTAAGTCAATTCCTATTTATAGAATTTTTAATTATTTTCAAATAAAAATGATCACTAAGGTTCAAAGCTTTTACTTTTACCTATTAACACATTAATGACCACTAGAAAATTTGGTGTAAATGAAAATAAAGTATTAATTATAGATTTATAAAAAATATTGTATTAACAATTCCACTCCTGTACATACACTTACATGTCTTTATGGAATTTATGTTGTCTTTTGTCAATGTGTACATGTTTTCAATATAATGTTGTCATAATCTCCCTACAACCAGATGATCTGATTCACGTTACACAAATTTCCCCCAGTGGTCATGTGTAAACACTCTGAAACCCAAGACTGAACTAAAAATTCTATCAGCTGTGAATCAGCTCTGCACATAGCTTCTATTTTACTGACACACTTAAAGAAAAATACAATCCAGAATTTCAATTCAATAGCCCCCACTCCCACCTGAAGAAACAAAATAAAAATTGAAGCCAATCTGAGCCTAAGAAAAGGAGCCTATCAAAAGGACATCTTTGGCAGTTGGCCCGGCACAACAGCCAGGATTCACAACACTCATTGGGACATGACCCCCTCCCATCTAAAATGACCTGCCAAAGTCCATGGCACAGTAAGCCACAACTCACCCTCCCTCTCCTGCCATATGCCTCCAAAGATAAATTTTATGACTACTTATCTCTCTTTTGTTGTCTAATACAATTGTTTATTTCTTAAACCTCTGTTGTTTCTTCTTTGTTCTGCCACCATTAATATAACAATGTGAAATGTTGGTTCAAGTAGTATTAAGAAACATGAAAATTTCACTGGAAACAAAGAAAAGAGTTTTCTTATGTGGTGTACAAGGGTATTTAGGCATGAGAGTATAATGAACCCAACTGGAATTGGAACTCAGTTCTATTAACAATCCCAAGCCATTATAGCATCACCCACACATCCAAGCTTATAGCACCTGGTATTCCCAAGTGATCACCCATTCGTCTACTGACCAGGCTTGATATTGCTTAATTTTTGCATAGGAACTGGTGTTTCAATGTGATGTAGCTGTATTCCCTTAGTAGATTAGTTTGGGCACCTCGATGTGATGTAATGATTAATAAGCTTGTCTTTCTAGAACCTATTACAACTGAGAAGTGAATTCAATCTTCACTGGGTATCCCATACATGCCACACCTAAGCATTGCTTAGAAAATCAACCCTTAATAGATTAGTAAGCTTGTATGAACCTAAATAAAATTCAGTCAACTAAATTTAATTGCAAGCCTATTTGCCTATAGCCAGGTTTGCATGTTTAATATAAATTATTCTTTTTTATTTGAAATGTCTGTTCAGGATATAAATGATCATGGCTCCACAATTTGATGTCCTTCACAGCTCTTAATAAATTTTGTCTTTTTGTTATTTCTCCTAAATCTTGTTCCATCATCCATTTACTCAAGCTAACTAATGTGTTGTTTCCTCTGACCCTTTTGCCTTCAATCTGTCGCATGAGTATCAGGTTTTCCAAGCCCTTTTTACTGAATGGCTATGTAATAGCGATACTCCTATATGACTGTGAATGCTGAACTATTTCATCACAGACAGAGAAGAGACAAGGCAGCAGGATACCAAGAACTGAACATGTGAGGAACAACACAGTTGTAGAGAAAATGGAAACAAAAAGGCCACTTATAATTATCATCAGAAAGAGAGAGTTGAAATTTCTAGAGCAAATAATGAGGAAAGACAACTTAGAAAATTTGACATTCACAGAACATATTAGAGGGAAGCCACTTATAGTTATCATCAGAAAGAGAGAGTTGAAATTTCTAGAGCAGATAATGAGGAAAGACGGCCTAGAAAGTTTGACATTCACAGAACATAGTAGAGACAAGCCACTTATAGTTATCATCAGAAAGAGAGAGTTGAAATTTCTAGAGCAGATAATGAGGAAAGACGGCCTAGAAAGTTTGACATTCACAGAACATAGTAGAGAGAAGCCACTTATAGTTATCATCAGAAAGAGAGAGTTGAAATTTCTAGAGCAGATAATGAGGAAAGACGGCCTAGAAAGTTTGACATTCACAGAACATAGTAGAGAGAAGCCACTTATAGTTATCATCAGAAAGAGAGAGTTGAAATTTCTAGAGCAGATAATGAGGAAAGACGGCCTAGAAAGTTTGACATTCACAGAACATAGTAGAGAGAAGCCACTTATAGTTATCATCAGAAAGAGAGAGTTGAAATTTCTAGAGCAGATAATGAGGAAAGACGGCTTAGAAAATTTGACATTTACAGAACATATTAGAGGGAAGACGGATACCTAATGAATTTGTGTAAATAGTTGGAAATACAGGCATTTGGAGATATAGCACAAAGACAAACTTTACTAAGGTCTATAAAGGACAGAAAGTTGTAGAGATACATGATTGACTACGTCCTGAAGGGACACGGCATGTTGAAGGAGAGTTTAGTGTTATTTCCAAATCTGTGTAAACATATTGTAGCATACAAAATGATCTGTTTTTTTTATTATTGTATTTTTATTATATTGCTTCTTAGGAGTTCTGCTATATTAGTCTATACTGAAGAATATTTAATTCAAATCAAAATGGTTCCACTTATAAGAAATTGCCAGTGTCTAAAATGCTTCACAACTAGATAAAACTTTTCCATTTTTCCCCCGAAATGGGGCAGCAAAACCAGTCAGCTATGCTAGAACAATGCAGCAATGAAAGTTAATTATAGGCTTTCGCTTATAAACCATTAATTGGTTAATTTCTTAAAAATGAAAACAATTCTGTAATTTGGACGTGCATTGTGGCGTAATGGATACCAGCTCGGAATGAAAAAAAAAAAAATTAGAGAGATGACTTTGAATTCCAATTTATTGCATTCACTTAAAGGTAAATACCCTTGAGAAAGGTATTAATCCATCTCTTCTTTCCCCAGCTATGGTCTGAATAGCAGGAGAGATTGGGTTCTGTAGCCTCAGTTGGCAGCCAATCTACCACAGAAAGAATTGGCAACCTACTCTGAGAAAATCTACCTAGTCAGTCATGAATCAAAAGAGACATGATCACCCAAAGGTGTGCCACATATGACACTTAACTGACTAACCAAGTGAGCTTTACTCAGAAACTAATGAATAGATCAGAGCGGGAAGTGCTTTATTCTTAGGTAAAATTGTCTTCAGAATTGAGAGCATTTACTGGTATTGAGCCAACAAAATTGTGGTATGTGTTGCTTTGACTGCAAGTAGACAAGAAATTAGCTCATATTATATAGATATAAATATAATATAGACATAACAAACAAGTGCTATATCTCAGATACTGTATGCTTACAATAAAAACTGCTGTCCTTACCTGCAAATAATATTTATCTCACAATATTTATCATTGTTGAAATTATCACGAATATTTTTTTGTTAAGATTTACAATTTTGTTCAATTTTACAAGCTAATTGATGAAATTTGAATCTGTTGATTTGTTTGGAAAACTGCTTTGACAAAAAAAAAAAAAAATTAATAATTTCTTTGATTTAATTTTATAGAACTTAGTAGTAAACAATATTTTTATGAAAATTTTAATTTTTCCCTTTTTTTTTCTAGTTGTGAAAAATAAATTCTTAGGATTTCTTACATTTGAGCATGCAACATACAACTGGTCATGCATAAATATTTCTTTCTGAAGCCAAATTCCAACTTTTTGAAGCATTTACCTTGTGATTTGTTTATAATTCTCACAAACACAGAGTGAACTGAAAACTAGATTCTTGTATATAAAAAGTAGTTTTAACAAAATTAAAGTGCACGATATGTTGAAAACCAACTGTACTTTGTACCTCCTTACCTGTTTGCACTTCTCCCCAAAATTTGATTTCAATTGGTCAATAATTTTAGAGGGTGTGATAGACAGTCTAACAGAAACCATAGAATTTTTATATATAGATTTGTAAAGAATCTAAAGTTTAGATAAAATATATTTATAAGGAGTAAAATTTGTTCAAATTGACTAGTATTTTTATCACATTGAGATCACTTAAACATGCTTTTAATTTCACAATACTTTCAACTTTTATTTATTTATTTTTTTTCTTTTCATATAATGCTCAGAAAGACATTCTGAAATATCCACATTAAATCTGCTGTTCCTCAATCTTTCAAGTTAAACTCTATTGCTTGAAATGAAATGTTCAAAACAAGTGAATTATAAATTTATAGAAAATACTCCGGATTCTATATGCAGTAAAAGATTATTATTAATACAAAATGGTGACAAAATATTTATATCAATATGCTGTCGAAAATAATGGCAACATATATATTGATATACCTACTATTGAAATTTCTGAAATTTATTTTTTTTCTTGATAGTTAGTGATAATGAGTTTTTTTTGTTCAAAAGAGAGTGCTTTGCATGTAGAATTTGCCATATTGCTTAAAAATAAAGTCCTAATGATAAATGAACTTTTATTCATTGTTGAAAAGCCTCATTGAGTTTTTTAACAATGTAAATTAAAAGTTTATGCAAATTATTAACATCGTTCCTTAACTTTTGTCCAGCAGCTTATTTCCTTTGTTCCCTTTAAGCTTTATTAAAAAAAAAACAAAAAAAAACAAAAAAACTATTATGTAAATTTTTGTAACTTTGTATAATATTTATGCATTACATTCTAATCTTTATTCAGTAAAAATTCATTGCTAATCCTGCATTATTTTTTAAGTAATGCACATATTTATGTCTTTGTTGTTTCCGTTCCTTATATTATGGCCGCTACTGTGTATACATATATATTTTTCCATCTTTAAATGAGTTATTACCTGACATAGGTTTCTACCATGAGTGGTGTCTTCAGGCAATTTTCAATAACTGATTTTACCGTTTATCATTTTTTTGTGAAAGAACAAAAATTATGACTAAGTGTAATTATACTAAAAAATAACCATTAAGTTCATACAACCATGGATAAAAACGTTATAATTTCTTGTGATTTTAAAAATTTCGTCTTCAGAATTTCCCTGCCACGTGAGTGTTCAAACAAACCACCGTTATGGGAGCATTCATAAAAAAAATGTTAAACAGTAAAATCAGTTATTGAAAATTGCTTGAAGACACCACTCACAGTAGAAACCTAGGTCATGTAATAACGCGTTTACAAATGGAAAAATATTCAAAAGTTCTACAGTATAATTGTATTGAACACTTTTTAATATAAATGTGCACTGATCTAATTTTATGATGACCAGAAACTAAGTAATTAATATAAATATATAAATATATTTCTTCACTACTTGACAACATAATTAAAGCCAAAAATTAAATTAACCCTCTAGGGCCATTCGTATAATATTTGATACAGTATGAAAACAAGCCTTGAAAGAAATATTTTCCTGAAAATTTTTTTAAGAGAAATATTTTATAAATTTCAAATGAAAGCAGTACTGACTGCTCAGTCAATGAATACCAAATGTTTCCTTATAGGGAAATACCAAATGTTTCCTTATAGGGAAATACTGTATCAAATATGATATGAATGGCCCTAGAGGGTTAATAAAGCACTGTTAAAGAGTAAACACACAAGAACTTTCATAATTGGGAGTAAAGAAAATGAACTGAGCCAATGCTGTCTTGCTATTGTCTTTCTAATGGATTGAGCTGATGCCGTCTCATTGTTTCTCTCTCCATGAACATGACAGGAGGGAAATATATATGTATAGTATATATACAAATAAATATACAATGATCTTTATCATAATAGAGAGGATAATATTATCATCTCTTAAAATAGCATCACTCTTCCCAGCTGTTGTTTGAGCCAATTAATTGCATGAAATTGCTCTTCAAATGATTAGCGGAACTCACAATAGTTAAAGTTTCTATTCAACCAAGAAAAATCTGAAGTTACAGATCTAAATGTTTTATAAAAAAAAACAAAAACAAAAAAAAAAAAAAAAAAAACTTACTTTTTCTTCCCAAGTTTTGTTTGACTCACTGAGAAGTTTTTGGTTGGCAGACAACTGAGCTCTCATATTTTCTAGTTCCTGCTTCAGCTGCTCAGCATCTGATTTAAACAAAAAAAAGAAAAGAAAAAATAAACACACTGGTTTGATCTTTTATAATAAATTTAATTGTGTTGCCCCAAGCAAAGCATTTTAATGCCACTACTAAGCAGGGGTTACATAGGAGGTAAGTTATGAGAAAGAGTGACAGGTTACAGGGGTGTCAGGAAAAGAGTAGGAGAAGGATGAGAATACTGATAAGAGTGGAGTGGATGAAGAAAGAAGCATGAGAGAGAGAAAGAGAGAGGATGCCAGTTAGTGAGATAGTAGATGACTAATGACTTTACATTTGAATTCTTGAAGTTTGTAGCTGTCGGGAAAGCAAGTAAACGGAAGTGAATTCCACAGGTGGGAAGTGCGAGAGAAGGAGCTGCTGGAGTAGAATTTGGGTTTATAATTTATTGGTTTGACAGTAAAAGGGTGGGACCTAGTTGCTAATCTTGTGGCTAGAGCAAATTCATGTATGGTGGGTACCATTGAGCTAAAAAATTGAAAGTCTATGTGGAAAAAAAATTATAAAACTGAAGAAAAATAAAGTCAGATCTAGAGCAATTACAAAAACTTTCAAACTGAGTAGAAAAAGAACAAGTATGGAACTGAGCAAGGGATTGGGGAAGAACGGAAGATTATGGAGCTGAGTAAGCAGTTGGGGAGGAATGGAAGAGTATGGAAATAAGTAAGCAATTGGGGAGTAATGGAATAGACACTTTGACTGTCAAGTAGGTAGTATTAATTAGAACGAGCATTAACACATAGAAAAAAAAAATTGAATTTTCATTCCATATCCAGAATGTCATGGTAAAAAAACAAAGATAAAGTGCAACAAAAAACAAAACAAATCAAATCACAAAGATGAAATAAAGCATTGAGAGAATTACAGGATGCAATATTGGCTTGAAAATACCTGTTGGAATGTAGCATTAAAAATAGCAAAAGCAAAAACCCTACTGTGAATAATTCATAGAATAACTGACAATGCACTTCACATTCTGCTTTGCGTTTTTGATCTTTCCTGCAACCATAATGGGTCATGGGACACATGACATGATGTGACTTACCATATTTGGTCACATATATGATCCTCAACTCTTTCTATTTAATATTACATTTTCTATTTAATATTCGAACTAAGCTTCATACATATACTGTTCTGCTACAGAATTTGAGTAAGCCTACAAAATAACTCAGTTTGACATTTAAGGCATAGGAGGATTCTTTAACAATTTTTTTCGAGGGTGGGGATGAGGAGGAAATGAGAGAGAGAGAGAGAGAAAGAGGAATAGGAAAAAAGAGAAAGTGAGAGTGAGAGAGAGAGAGAGAAAGGAGTTTTGTAGATAATCAAATATGATAGTTAAAAAACCAAAAACTCACCTTCAAAAGATTCAGGAACTCCTAAAGTTCTGCTTTCCATAGTCTTACGTAGGCGTTCATTTTCTTCCTGTTAAATAATATGATAAATATTAAGTTTTAATGCAAATAGAGAGGAGCAGCAAAAACAGGTTATATTTGTTGAAGTTATGGGAACAGGAGGAAGGATTAATTAGATTGAACAGAAGGCAAAATTGGGATATTTAAGATGTTTTTTTTTCTTTCTTATAGCAGAAAAAGCAACTTATGGAGAGAAGTGGCTGTTATATCCCAAAAGAGGACACTGGAAATTCAGTTTGTGAAATACAATGTTCTTTCAAACTTGAAAATTACTCGGACATATAATTAGGAAGGCGGGCTTTGAAAACAAACTTCACAAGGCACATTGAGGGCAAGTGAGATAGGGGATGGTGATGTGTACCTTACCTGACAAGTGGAATGGAGAGGGGGGTAGCAAAGGGAGAAAAACTGCTAAGAACCAAAAGGGATTAAAAGTTGTGGAAAGCCTTATTGCTGATGTCCTGAAGGGTCATAGCACTTAAAGAGAAAGATCAGCATATAATATGGAAAAGTTTATTCATTAACAGTCCTTTTGTGATGTAAAAAAAAAAATTATGGAAGCACATACCTTTAATTCTCTTAATAATTTATCCATGGGATTTTCATTTACCACAGCAATGTTTTTGATTTTTTTGGCTCTGTCTGCATACCGTAGAGTGGACAAGGTTTCTTCATAATTGATATCTGCTGGGGACAAGGCAGCTATCATTACAGTCCGGCTTAAAAATTAATGAAAAAAATTATTTTTGCAGGTCTAATGATTTTACTGTATTGACTGTCAAATAACTAATTGATGCCCACCATAAAATCTCATGTTGTGAAAACTAAAATTAAAATCCAGTATTAATTATGGGTTTCTTTCTGTAACTGATCAAAGCCAACCATTTTCAAAATAGAGCTGGGAACTTAATGATAGAATATAGTAAAGTCAATATACATTGCAAAGATGCACATCATTGGTGGTGGTAATACTAGGTTCATTGATTATGTAATGAGTAGCCATATTTAAATGCAAAATGAGTAACAGAACTATCTAACAAACAGAATTTACAAAGTTTGCAATAAGCAATAACAAAAGAACAAGGCAAAAACTAATCAAAAACAAGCAAAACATATATATTTAAGAGAACAGTAATAAGGCAAAGCAACAGTCAGTCAGTTAAGTGCCATACGTGAAACACGCTTGGGCGATCATGTCTAGAAAGAGACATGACTGACTGGGCAGAAGATTATCCCGCAGTAGGTTGCCATTGCTTTCTGCTGTAGACTGGTTGCCAGTCAAGGCTATAGAACCCAATCTGTCTTGTTATTTAACCCATAACTGGAAGGAAGAGACGGATTAATACCTTTCCTAAGGGTATTTGCGTGTAAGTGAATACAATGAATTCAACTGGAATTCGAACTTGGCTCCCCGATTTCTTGTTCTGAGTCGATAACCACTGCACCACAATGCACATCCAAAGCAACAGTAATATGGCAAAAAGTTTGCAAATTAAGAATAGGGGTTGACACAAAAAGAAAATTCAGACAAGTGAACAGTGTTCTGACTTTAAGACAAGACAGACTGAGGGTATTTATTATTGTATATATAATAAATGTGGCACAAGGTCAAAGTGGGGGGCAAGTTGAGGTTGGTTTTCACTTTCTATCCTATATCTAGCTAATAAGATTCATGACCAAATCACTCATTTTAAATTGTTCATTCAACACAAGAACCTGTCTATCACCTCCCAATTCTCTGTATACCATAATACCACATATTTGCAGGGGAACCTAAAAAAGAGGAACAAAACTCACAACAAAAAATCTGAGTCAAATGAAATCAAGAACCAGCCTATTTTATTGGCTAAGAAAAAAACCCAGAATGCATTAATGTTTCTACCTATAAATTGGGGAGGAAAAAGTGTTTTGCAGTCATTTCAACACAGACTGGAATCAATATTGATATTTGCAGATCTTTTTGAAATATACAGTCTTGTTATCCTGACCCTGCTACTGTTCATATGATAGCTACTTGCTGGGATAAGAACCATGTTTAAATGTCATTAGATGTAAAATAAATAATTTCCAAGAAGGCACCACATATACCTATATAACTTGTTTATCCCAAGCCCCAGGGGTTCATACTTACCGGTTTTACATCTCTTTCATGAGGGGGCTGAGTTTATTGCCCTGTGCCTGAGGAGTCCCCAAAAGGGGAAGTGCCAAAGGTGTTTGAGAATTTTCTTACGGTATAGCCAATAAACTCATTTTAATATAACCACAACATTATGTCACATCTGGTTGTGTGTGTGTGTGTGTGTATATATATATATAGTCAGTATTCTATATCTGGGAAATAGCCATTTCTACAGGTTTTTAGAACCCACTTTATTTAACCGCAGCCAGATGTAAAATGAAGAAGTTCTAGTGTAACCAGAAATAAAGGTCAGTTAAATAAAAGAAAAAGTAAGGAAGGTTGGTTAGTAAAAGAAGAGGACAAGAAGGGAAGAGAGGGAGAATAAGTAGCATGCTAAACAAAGGAGTAGAAGGAAGGTAGCAACCTCAATAGGTCAAGGGTAGCCAGTAAGAATAAACTTAGTGGTATCACGTGTATAAAATGAAATTCTAACCCGTATCAATAAATTTAGGTAAAAATTAATATAACGATTAAATTGAAAGGAAGAGAATAGTAAATACCTTATTAAGGGAGTTTAAATCTATCTCTATGACAACACTTGCTAATCAACTTGTTATATTGATTAAGAAGTAAATTTTGATTATGATATGCAGGAGTGTACAATACTGGGTTTACTATTGGTTTCATAGAAATTCCTTAAAACCTGGTTATTATGTGAACTGATAAACAGTCTAATGTTAATATTTGATAGTCCACAGAATGGGGCGAAAGATTGAATCCCATAATCTTTTTCTTCCTATGTTTACTCTTAGTTTTCAGCAATTCAGATTTACTAACAGGTGTTAAGTAGGCTAATTTGTCTACCATATCCCCCAAAGAGAACAAGGGCAATTATAATGTGTACATCGGAATTTTAGAGGGGAGGGGTTAGAAACAAAGATTTTATTTTCATAGGCACACTTTTACCAACCCTAAAACTAAAATTTCAAACAGCCCTTTCCCAAAAATATTGAAAACTGAAAGAAGAAGGCCTGAATCCACAGACAGATTGGAAATTAATAGGCTTAGCACTTACTTCCAATAGTTTGAATGATAAATGTAATCTGTGCTTAGTAGAAAAAATTAGGGTGTTAAAATATCATAAAAAAAATTTACTTCTTATCAGCATAATGAGTTGATTAGCAAGTGCTATCATAGAAGTAGATTTAAACTCCCTTAATAAGGTATTTACTATTCTCTTCCTTCCAATTTAATTGTTCTATTAATTTCTAACCTCAATTTATCGATACTGGTTAGAATTTAATTTTATACATATGACACCCTTAAGTTTATTCCTACTGGCTACCCTTGACCTCTCAGCAAGTTGCTTTCCCTCCAACTCCTATGTTTAGCATGCTACTATTTTCTTTCTCTCCTCTTCTTAGTCTCTTCCTTTCCTAACCAACCTTCCTTGCCTCTTCCTTTTCTTAAGTAACTTTTATTTCTGGTTACATTAGAATTTCTTCATTTTGTCTGACTGGAGTTGAATAAAGTGGGTTCTAAGAGCCTGAGGAAGTAGCTATTCCCCAAATGTAAAATATTGAATCTACATATGAAATAAATATCTGCTCTGTAAATTGAATTCACATTGAGCACCCTGTTGGATCAGTTTTAATATTTAACCTAATATTACTTGGATCCATTGGGATTATTTACCAAATTTTTGCTCAGATTTATTACTGATATGTGTGTGTGTGTGTGTGTGTGTGTGAGATACTGACCATTTGAAGTCATGATTTTTAATTATCAGTCTTGATGTTTAAGGAAAAAGAATTGCTGCTGTATTTCTCAGTTGTGGAGCCATCTGCTGCTTGAAGCTTGAATAGTGTGGGTTTAGTAGAAGGTTCATTAGTGAAAGGTCTCATGTTGATTGCAATACAACTATAGACAAGAAATTTCAGTTTATTATTAGAGTCCAAAACAGAATAGGTGACAATGTTTATCAACTCAGTCACCATTACTTGCTGGTTTTTTAGCCTTCCTGGGTCAAGTAATATTTACAGGGAAATTTGCAGTCCCAGGTCTAAGAGATGAAGGTATGGTGGAATTGAACTGCTGTTCCAGATTAGGGCCGTGTTGTCAGCTCTTACTGTGTTGCTTAAAAAGGAGATTGACTCCTGAGCCTATAGAAAACTGAAAAATTTCTCACCTGCCTCTGTAGATCTGCCACTGCCTTCTACAAGCCTTTATGTTTGTTTTGCAATGTGTAAAGTGGGTTTATGTCATGGTTAATTTTTGTGATCACCAGTATCAGCCAACCGGTCCAGTGATGCATTTTCAGACTTTAGGGTGAAGATCTGTGTCACTATTGAGGGTACCCATCCAAACAAAGGCCTTGTAAAATTGGTTTCACCATGGTGTGCTTCCTGAGATGACTCTTCATGTAGTGAAGAGGATGGTGTGGTGTATTAGGGTGGAGTCTAATCATCCCTAGTAACATTGTAAAAAAGTTTGCATAACAAGTCTTAGTCTAATCTAAGTGGCTGGTAAGCTAAAGTATTGCTTCTTTGAGGCAGGAATATTGCTTCAGGCTGGCCTCCAAAATATCTGCCACTTTGAAAACAATGGAGAGCTGGTACCAAATTAGCAAATTTGAACATCTGAAAGGTTATTTTTGCATTGAAAAGATTGTCTTAAGTTGCAGAAAGCAATTCTTAGTGTTGTTTTCATTGAAGAGTGTCAAATAAGTCAATAGAACTGCCATATTGATTGAGGCTACACTTGTTTTGTCTGTTGCCATTCTGCCTAACCATGTCAAAACACATTGGGTATCCACACTTGTCATAAAGGGAGCCAATGTCTATAGTAGACGACCCCCCCCCTGCAAACATTAGAAATGAAGCAATGATACAGCAAAGGTAAAGATCATGAGAACAAGGAAATTAGATTATGCCAAATTCTATCAGTGGCAAAATTAAAGTTACAAGGAATAAATGAAAAAAAAGTTTTAGTATTTTAAATATCCTGGTTGGCCGTGCTGGAAATCATTAGTTTTTTTGACAGTATATCAGTACAGCAAGTTAAAACTCAAGGTCCAGGCAAAGATGCAGGCAGGGGCAGTCTGTTGAACTAGTGGGAGGAGCAAAACTGGTCTCTTTCAGGAACTTAACAGTTGGTAGATATAATATATCCTTAAAGATATTTCATTTTATTTAATCAGATTTGTTAGTTCCAATGTACAGTGATAAAACATCCCCTCCCAAAATTTATAGACAAATCCTACAGATGCATGCTGGGAAATTTTTCTAAACAATAAAAAGGGACCACTTTAATTTCATCAGCTATATTTTTTATTGTTCTTTTTTTGAAGTCAGAATGCTATAATCACTTGACTGTATCCCTTTT
Organism: Ascarosepion bandense; assembly: GCA_037127315.1. NCBI lineage: Eukaryota > Metazoa > Mollusca > Cephalopoda > Sepiida > Sepiidae > Ascarosepion > Ascarosepion bandense. The sequence continues at coordinate 3,346,181 of JBBBDQ010030258.1, read as the reverse complement.
GCACATGAACACAAATCTTACTTTGTGAACTTTTTACCTTACTACTGTGGCTTTGCCTAGTTTTGATTGATATTGTTTGTTTAGTCCTATTTTTCCCTGTATTTTTAATTAACCATAGCCAATTACTCCACAATATTAAAAACTTTTTTTTCAAATCTGTAGCCAATTTTATTCTCAGTCTAATAAATACTTGCTTATCAAACCATTGTCTATGTAATCAAACAATTGCTGTGATTGTCTATGCTTTGAAAAGGACATTGCATTTAAAAAAAGAAAATTACATTAAAACAACATCCAGTGGTTTAGCATGATAACAGACACTTACCTATTACCCCCCAAAGCATTCTTCAAAAGTTTGGTAAGGACAGATTCTCTGTAGGGAATCAAAACTTTTTTTTTTCCTGATGCCAGATCAGCAAGGGCCTGAAGGTCAAGAAAAATAGGAGATAATTTACAAAAGAGATTAAATTTTTAAGATATTTTCATTAAATAACTAATTTTGATTTAGAGCAATGATTGCTTGGCTGATCCCCAACTAACTTGATCCACACTAAACATTCCTGTATTGTGGATAATTGAGTGAAATTTCAAGAATTCAAAATACAAAACAAGACTTCTTTTTAAGTTTTTTTTAAACAGGCATTTGGAATGAGCCTTTTATCTTTATCAAAAACACTATGTTCATTGTTTACATATATTTGGTACATAAAGTTTGTTTTAAGAAAAATACTATATATATTTCCTTATTTACATTAAAAATTTGTTATTTCCAAAAGTAAATAAGAGTAGAAAGGTTTGCCTATTGTCCAGTTCACACTCCTTTCAAGTCTTTTAAAATGACAAGAGAAATTGTCTTATGTCAACAGGTTTTATTCCTAAAAAATGTTGAAATTTTATTTAGTAACTAATGATTATAAACTTAGGCTGTTGCTTTGAACATCTCAAAAGTGTTTCACAGGGTTTTACATACCAGTCTTTTTCATAAGTTGAAATAGGCAAAACCCTGTCAAATGCTTTGATTATATATATATATATACACACACACACACACACACACACACATATGCATGTGTGCCAATGCATGAGGCATGACACTGCCAATCACCATGTAGTCTTGATTTATATGTCCACACTAATGTGTGTGTGTGTGTATATATAGAGAGAGAAAATAGGAAGAAAGCAATTTTTATGAAATTTGATATTGTTAATATTCAATGTTTTTGAATTCCCCAATTCTTTTTTTAATAAAGTCTTGGCCAATTCATTCTTCAATCTTTCTCAAGGTAAGTAGCAGAACCTATTATGTCTATTTTTACTGGCTTTATCATTGATTTTACAAGTACAAACAATATTTTCCTAATTAAGATAAATTTGTCTAGTGAAATTATTAGACTTCTGTTTATCATCAACTTTGTGGGCTATGATCTATTGTCAGGATTTTTAATTTGCTCACTATTTCAGTCTGGCTGAAACCTACTTGAGTGACTAGAGAAAATGATTTTGTTCTTTTCTTGAAAGCAAAGAGAAAGAAGAGAAGTTATTTGAAAAAACAAACAACAAAACATTTCCTGCATTGGGTTTATAGTAGCAGACAAAGCCACAAAGGAGGAAAAAAAAAATCAAGTAAATATATTACAACAGTGCATTAAGGATAAAGAGGATTCTACTTGGAAAATTACCAAAATGTATTTATTTATCAAATAACTAATTACTGCATTTTCTGGCTTACAAGACACTGCGGCTTGGAAGATGCACCCTTTTATTGGAAAGAAATTTCTAAGAAAAAAAAAAAATTCTCATACAGCACATTCACCATGTGTCCCTCCCATACTAGCACCAGGTATTGTTTACATTAATCACTTGTCTGGTTTTGTTTGTATAACAATGACATACTAGTTGGTGGTTAGTAAATACACTAAACATCTTTCATTGTCCAATGGTAGTTTTTATTTTCATAAAAATGAAATTGAAAAAAAATATGCAGGTAAAAATATAAAGCCCTCAAAAAATTTTTATTCATCTGCAAATCCCAAAATCTCATCAGTGCTAGATTCATATAAAACCTCAAAACTATCATCAGCACAGTCATTACTACTGTCAGTCATGTACTATAAATGATCCTCACTACCATCCATGTCATGGTGGTGACCATGGTGGTAACTGATACATTTGTCTTAGAAGATGCACATATATTTTTCTGGGTGTGTTTTTTTAGGAAAAAAAAAGTGTATCGTGTAAGCCAGAAAATACAGTAATTCAGGAATGAATATACAGACTTACTTTACAAATAAACAAGAATTTTATATTGACAGTTTGAGTTTTTTTTAACATCAATGGTCATCAGTAAAAAGGGCAGCCCAAAATGTCAAATACAGGTCAGGGATACCAGAATCAAGCAGGTACAAAAATTTAAATACCTGGGAAGCGTTATAACAGAAGACAGAAAGTGCGATACAGAGATCCGAAGGCGAATTGTTATGGTGAAGGAAGCATTCCAGAAGTTGAGTAAGGTATTAAGAAACAGGACAGTTTTGCTAGAAACTAGGAAGAGAGTACTGGATTGCTACGTGCTGTTCGTTCTTCAATATGGCAGTGAATGCTGGACAATACCATTAAAAATGAAGGAAAAACTTGAAGCAACTGAAATGTGGTTCTACAGAAGGATGCTGCGAATATCATGGATCGAGCATGTGAGCAATGATGTCTTGGAAATGATGGAAACAAAAAGGAAATTAATACTGAGCATCAGGAAGAGATGGCTGAAGTTCCTGCGACACACAATGAGAAAGTGGGGCTTGAAGAATCTGATATTAACAGGCCAGATAGAGGGAAAAAGAGACGGGAAAGCAACGGATAACCTATTTGAAGGACCTAATCAGGTGGATGATGGAATGAGGATTGCATGGTGTAACAGGAGAAGGCGTGCTCAGAGCCACCAGGGATAGGGAAATGTGGAAGGCCAAGATCACCTATGTCCTGAAGAGACAAAGCACATAGAAGATCAATCTCTGTGGGTTATTTAATGCTAAAAGGTAGGGTTTTAAAATATTTTTTTAATGTTCGGTTATTGTGAGAAAGTTGATTTAATCAGATTGTAATAAAAAATTGTTTTTATTTTTGAAAATTGAAGATTTCTTTCAGTTTTGTATTCAAAAATGTATTGCTGGTAATAATTTTTTTTTCCTTCAAAAATGTATATTTTTCAATAAAAGTATATTTATATGTATATATTTCTATAAAAGTATTTTTATACTTTCATAGTGTTTTGACCCCAGTTTTGGGGTTAACTATTTGCCTATAGCTGGGACCCTAACAGGTGCTACCACTCCAGGTCAGGGTAGACTTGGGAACAACAGCAATTAAGAGGTGGTTTCATGCTCCTCACAACCTATCAATTAGAGGCCTTGCTGCTGGATGTAGTTTACCGTCATGCCCAGGACCAGTGAAATGTGAAGTGATGAGTAAATGCTGGTAGATGAGTTGGGAATAATGTTCTTTTATTTGTAATTCATCTTCTATTCTAATGTCAATCCCCCCACCCTCCCAAAAACAAAAATAGAACCTACAAATTTTTAAATAAAATTGTTAATCACTGCGACAACACAGATGAATAGATAGAGATAAACAGTGGTTCAAGCAACATGTGATCTCCCCCCACCTTCATCAAATGACTCCCTAGCCTGGCTAAAAAAGCAATTTCAGAAGAGACTGATCAGCAGGATAGGTGACATTGAGTGGGCACCACACTCACTGGACTTGAATCAACCAGATTTTTATTTGCGGAAATATCTCAAAGATAATGCGTACCAGAACAACCCTCGAATGATTATTGAACTAAAGGCAGCAATCACAGCAAAAAAACAAGAAAATCCGCAAAGAGGAATGTGTCCAAAAAACTGACAATTTTGTGCAACGTTTGCAAGTTTGCCTCCAAGGCTGTGGAGCATATTTTGGAAAGATCGTTACTTTTATGCAAAGCTATCAATTTAATTAAAACTTTGGGTAATGATCATATACAGATTGAAGTGTAAATCCACCCATTTCTTGAAAATAACTGAACCTTGATAAGGTTTATAATAATATTTATGGGTTCTGTTTTTTTATAATTTATAGATATTCTGAAGAATTGTAAAACATGATTCCTAGCCTTATCATTGAATATAATACTCCGAATCCCTTGAAAAATTTCACTAAAATTCTCTCATTTTGGAACATTGCATAATAGACCGACAAGTATTAGTATGACAAAGTATGTATATAGATGTACCAGGCAGTCAGTTAAGTGCCACATGTGAAACACGCTTTGGTGACCACGTCTTGAAAGAGACGTGACTGACAGGGCAGAAAATTTTCTCACAGTAGGTTTACTTACTGGATTAGACTGGTTGTTAACCAAGGCTATAGAAACCAATCTGTTTTGCTATTTAACTTATAACTTAAGGGAGAAGCAACAGATTAATACCTTTCCCAAGCGTATTTGTGTGTGAATGAATGCAATGAACTCAACCAGAATTTGAACTCAGCTCTTTGATTTCTCGTTTTGAGCCAATATCCACTGCACCACAATGCATGTCAGTGCACAACTAAAAAGATAGATAGGCAAATTTAGTGTTGAAATAGTTAAATATAACTGCCACTTCTATTCCAATAGTTTATTTTCTTGTACTTTCCACTTGCGGAACTTCCTTCTGCTTACTTGCTTCCCTGATAGCTACAATCTTCAAAAATTTAAATGCAATGTCAATTGCCATCTATCTTCTTGAATACCATTCATCTTTTATCTTTTCCTCAGTACCACCTGTATTCTGTTCTTTCTCTCACTGTAATCCCCTGCATACTTGTGGTGGCCCCACCTTCTTTGCCTTGAAATGATTAAAATTTTTTTTTATTAATACCAGCAGTATTTTTTTTTAATAATATTTAGCAGTTATCGTCAATCTTCAAACTAAAATTTTCATGTAATAAACATGTCATTCAATGTATGGCAAGTTAACTTAAAAAAATTTTGATTTCCCTGATATTAAACCAAAATTCCCTGAAATTATCTGGTTGGTTGTGAACCCAATCAGTGCATGTTTATAAGCATGTATTATTCTCTTGTAAACTTATGCAGAGATGTGTAAATAGAATAGCAGTATTAAGTGTTTTTCATTTTTTTTTTTATTATGTAAATGTTAGTCTATGTAATTGGGTTTAAAGATAAGGATTGAAAGGTTGAAGCTAATATTAAAGGTTGTTGAATTTCTTGGGGAAAATTTGAAAGTGCAATTTGATAATGCTAGTTCATTAAGACTGACAGGCTCGAGAACTTGATTTGTGAAATTGTCAAAAGAATCAGTCAGTTAAGTACCATACATGATACATGCTTAAGCAATCATGTCTCTTTCAATCCATGACTGACTAAGCAGATTTTCCTGCAGTCAGTCAGTTAAGTGCTATACGTGATACATGCTTTGGGCGTTCATGTCTTGAAAGTGGCATGACTGACTGGGCAGAAGATTATCTCGCAGTAGGTTGTCATTGATTTCTGTGGTAGACTAGTTGTCGACCAAGGCTATAGAACCCAATCTGTCCTATTATTTACCCAGAACTGGAGGGAAGAGACGAGTATTTGTGTGCAAGTGAATACAAGGAATTCAACTGGAATTTGAACTCAGCTTTCTGATTTGTCATTCCTAGTCAATATCCACTGCACCACAATGCACATCGCAAATTCCTGCAGTAGGTTGCCATTTCTTTCAGTGATAGACTGGTTGCCAACTAAGGCTACAGAATTCAATATGTCTTGCTATTTAACTGATAGCTGAAGGTAGGAGAGATGGATTAATATCTTTCCCCAGGAGTATTTGCGTGTAAATGAATGTTATAAATTTAAATGGAATTTCTGGTTTCTCACTCTTTCTTTATATACATTTCACTACAACACATATCAAGAAAATAGGAATGAAGAAACTTTTTTTGAGAAAGATTTTAGTTGGAATGATGCAACACTGTATGCGAATAGCCTTGTAGTTGGCACATTGATTTTGTGACTTAAAATAGGTCCCTTTTAAGATTTTGTTATGGGGAAATACACCTATTCCTCAGCTAATGGACTCTCCCTCCTATATCAATAAGAGTTAACGGGAAGTTCATAGGTGTTCTTTAGACTGCTATTGGAGTTCAGTAGAACTACTAGGCAGTTGATATTAGTCACCAGTTAGCTGAATACTAAGGAGTCAGCTTTCAGTGAAAGATTACCAAGTTCCTAACATTTTGGGTATGTTAAGTCGATTAGCAACCAATATAGCATGATTATGACCTTCAGTACGAAAACTACTCCACAACAGATTTTCAGTTTGGTGACAAATTGGCTTTTCTTTTTTTTAGTATAACTTGAAAAAAGAAGTATAGAGGTTGTTAAGATGTATAGCTAATATTGTGCTATATACTCAAATTTAAAAAAAAACATTCTCATCTTTGATTGTTATTGATAGACAACATTTTGACCAAGTGTTGTGGTACAAAGGATATCGACTGGGAACGAGAAATAAAAGAGCCGAGTCTGAATTCCAGTTGAATTTGTTTTATTCACTTATGTGTAAATACTTTTAGGAAAGGCATTAATCTGTCACTTCTCCCTCCAGCTATGGGTTAAATAGCAGGACAGATTGGGTTCTACAGTCTTGATTGGCAACCAGTCTACTGCAGAAAATAATGGCAACCTACCATAGGAAAATTTTCTGCTCAGTCAGCCATATCACTTTTGAGACATGATTGCTCAAACATGTATCACATATGGCACTTCACTGACTGGTCCTTTGGCCAGCTTCAGATTTCCATTACTATAGGGTAACTTGACTATTGTGTTATTTTTGTCTTGATGGTTCCTGCTTAACCAGAGTATAGTTGTTTCACTATCTGATCCTAGGATTGAGCTCAGGTTCATTAGATAACAGTTCAGTACACTGACATCCTTTGTGACCTGATTCTGCACTTGGTGGGTATGAAGTTATCTTCTTGATCAATCCTCTAATGCACTGAATTCTTCTGACATTCTGGTATCTTAGAGTGAACTTGGTTTATATTGGTGTCACCACAGATCAACTCCTCTTATAGCAAAGTATCCTGATGGACATTAAATTCGGGCCTCTCTCTGGTATTGATCATACACTAAAATATCCTTTAAATTGAAAATACTATATCAATCAAAAAGAGCAACTATTTTTCAAGTTTGTGTTTATGATGAATATCTTGTGGGGAGCAGGAAGTTATCTCTTCAATGACTTAAAACAAAAGATATTTGCATTTCTGCGCATGAAGATCAATGCATATCTTCTGGTTGAAAACAATTTAAAAGAAATATACATATATTAACCAATCAGAGAACAAAAAAAATATTTGAAAGTGATCATCTTTTGAATTACAAAAAGTATAAGTAAGAGTGATTTTGTCTACTCTATTCAGAGGACCCAATTTCAGTGCTTCCTTTGACACAAATCAGATAGACACTATTGGTTTATCCTCTCATCCTCTCTCTTATGTTGCTTTCTCTATCACTTCTTCAAGAACATTTCATAAAGAAGATACAGGAAATGAACATTTAACTGAGTGGTTACATCAAAGATATCAACAACTACAACTATATCCCACTCCACTTATACACAACTAGCAGTATAGCCCAGCGTTGCTTGGGTGTAATGAAAACTTTAAAACTAATCCATGGTCCTGGAGCTCAGACTCAGCCTAAAGAATATTTGTGTGAAGTTTGGTGAGAATCGGATAAAAATTGTGGATTTGTATAAAGGACATACAGACAGATAAACAGACACACACACAAACATCTTGCCTTTTATATATATATATATATATATAATCGATTTTCTGCACTATTGTAAGAACTGTAACCTTGAAACTTCTGAATATCATTTCTTATGTCTTTGTCTATGAATGTATCAAATTTGATTAAAGTCAGACCACTCCTTCTATAACCCGATTTTTTCGATTATCAATATTTATCAGGGGTACCTGGTCACAAAACCTAGCTAAGAACACTTGCAGACACTTCTAGTACAACTGTGTAAATTTTCAAGAAAATCAGTTGAGCCATTTCGGAGTCTATAGGTAACGGACACACACACAAAGTTCCATTTATAAATAAGTTTAGATTTAGATTATCTTCTCAAATTTCAATCTATTACTGCCTTCACACATTGAACAAACCAAACTACTCTTACCAACCTTGTACCAGACAAAGAACATTACTAAACTTTTCTAATCAACTTTGTACAAGACATATGAACATTACTCATTTTGTAAAATATAGAATTGTTAATGTTTATATAAAAAAAATAAAAAAGATAATACAACATCTTGATTGTTTTATATTTTTGTACTGGTGGACTAAACTAAACAAGGCCAAACCAAATCAAATCCAACTACTAATAAACTTACCTGGTTCACCATAATCTAATGGTTTCTACATTTTTATACTTGTTTTATTGATAGCGAGACTCATTACAACATTCGTGAGAAGTAAAGTAAAACATACTGATTGTACTTATCAAATCTGAATATAACACTTGTCAGTAGGTAAAAGTATGTTTCTAAATATATAAAACATTGTAAGCATACATAAGGCAATTATTACCCTTTGGTTGTGATGAAATCATGAGGCTCATGTGATGACTGTTGTGTGATGTAAGCCAGTTTTAAGTTAAAACACTGCTAGATTCACAATGTGTTTGTCTACGCAAGTTGGTATATAAGATGCAAAGAAGACAAACATTACATACCCACAGTGCTAGGGCATATAGAGAAAATCACTGCGTCTCACCAGATACATAGAAGATACCACTGATCTGTACATTTTTCACAGTTGTGAAATATTACAAGATGCCCTCTATTTTTTATATCCCTTTCACACTGCTTGTTGCGTCTATGTTATAGTTTTTCTATGTGGAACAAATTTCTGATAATTATGCATATAAAGGTATGAAATTCTCTTTGAGAATCATGCATGTTTGTTATTCTTTTCTTTTAGATATTCTGTTCCAGTTGTGTATTAAGGTGTTACTATATCATTGATGTAATAATGCCTATAATGGGGAAATGAAAACTGAGAAAATTTTTTTCTTGAATAGCATCTCTATTAAAATGAAGTAAATACTGAAGAGAATGTGTCACATTTGAAAGCTCATTGATAATTCCAAGATTTATTTAAACTACTGATCTCATTTGTTTAATAACTTTTTGTTTTTACAATATTTCCCCTTTTTTTTCAAGTGTAAAGTCTCTGTTGAAAGAGAAGTTTTTTTTTTCAGTAGTCTTAAAGGAATAGATAGGGATCATCAGGTGAAAATAAGAAAATTAAAAGAATGTGTGTTTGCTGTAATTAGATCTCTTTCTGATTCACAGAACATGTCGGCTAGAAAAAAAAAAGTAAAGTAAAACAAAATAAAAAAGTCATTTTCTGCTCAGAGGCTCTGAGCATCACATCCAGTCTACAAAACAAATCCACTGAAAAGTCTAAAACTGCAAAGAACCAATCACAAACACTCTCTAAAAAAGAAATTAAAGAAAGGAAGGATTTCCACAGGAGTCTAAACCTGTTAAGCCAAAGATCTAAAAATGGCACTCCCTGCCACCAGCAGGCAGTTCATCTTCAACATCTTGGCATCACATGACTGCCAGTTCATCAAACAGCTCACAGAAAGAAAGGCATCACTCCCATGCTTGTTTCTCCTTCATAGTCACCACCATGACCCTGTTTACTGATCTCTGATTTGAACAGAATTCAATAGAGACCTTCCACTCAATCAACGTTCACTATCTACACCTTATCTCTCATCACCACTGCTATAACCTTAGCAGCCAACACACCTTACCATGAATCAGATCACCATAACTTCAATTCACAAACCCACCAACTCACCTTATCAGGTTCTTCAACATCTCAGCATCACATGATTGCCAGCCTATCAAATACCACACAGATGTTGATTTCAACCATGAAGAAGGGTGTATGTGAAAACCTACCAACTCCCAGCCCTGTTGACAACCCTCTATATCTTATCACTTTCTTACCAACAACAATTGAGGAACCACACATGAATAATTTTTGCCAAATTTCAAACAATTATGAATATATTCTGAAATACAACGAATACACTCTGTTGACAATTTAATCCTTGTTTGTTTTCTTTGCACCCAAACACTCTAGTCCTTCAGATAAATGTATAAAATGGAATAGTTTGGATTTCATTATTTGCATAGATTTTTCTGTTAGCAAGAAAAGGATTAGTCAGTAACCTTTTGTATAAAATATAGAACTGTTCATTTTACATGTTTTGCTGTGAATGTTGGTTAGGCTGAACCAGTACTTTGTCACCATTTTCCATTGACAGTCAGTTAAGTGCCATATGTGAAACATGCTTGAAAGAGACATGACTGACTTGACAGAAGATTATCCCGCAGTAGGTTGCCATTGCTTTCTGCGGTAGACTGGTTGCCAGCCAAGGCTATAGAACCCAATCTGTCCTGTTATTTAACCCATAACTAGAAGGAAGAGATGGATTAATACCTTTCCCAAGGGTATTTGCACGTAAGTGAATGCAATGAATTCAACTGGAATTTGAACTTGACTCTCCGATTTCTCGTTCTGAGCCGATATCCACTGCACCACAACGCACATCCGCATACAATTTTCCATTGTACAGTGTTGATAATTTTTTATGCAATGTTCCTTCTTTTAGCATGGTAAAATACACAGGTAATATTAGAAGTATATTAATTCAAGACAGACATATTCAGGAAGGTTATCGGTATATTGAAGCATGTAACGTTTAAAGCAAACTCTTAGTACATTATAAAACATTACTGTATATAAAAAGCAAACTAGCAAGTAAGCAGAACATAAAGCAAAAAAGCAAAATATCCTACATGATAACAAAAATAAAACAAAATTCTGCTTTTAACAGTTTTTTTTTAATACAATGTTTCTATACAACATAAGTGATAGCTTTTCACAGATCCCTTTTCTTTATTATCTATGAATTGCTATGACTTCTTAGGAAAGACAGTATGGTGGTTTTCCATTGTCTCCTCCATTGTTTTGAATTCAGAGTTGTCCTTCTCCTGAACTTGCTGTCACTCAAGGCTAAAAGCCTAGTCTATTCTGCTATTTAACCCATAGCTAGTGGGTCAGAAAGAAGAAACAGATTCATACCTTTCCCCAAGAGTATTAGTGTGATGAAGGGAACAGACTAAGCCTTAATTTGATCTCAGCTTGCCAATTCTACTTTCCACATTGGCAACCATTACATTATATTCACGCTAACATATGGCATCTGAACAAAAAGATACCTTCCCTCTTTTTATATCGATTGTATACCTGTGAATGGCTGTAGGATGAATTGGCTGTAAGTTGTGCTAACAAAAAGGATGAGATTAAAAACCAAAACAACTCTTAGAATAATAATGGCTCAACACTATACTATTATAATGTGGATATAAAGTGGGGGATCAATTCTACATTATAATCAATATATAAACTGATCCCTCACTTTATGACCAGAGTCATCCTTCTCTTAGCCACTTCCTGATACTCCCTATAATCTGTCACTCTTTTTCATAACTTTCCCCTATGTAACCCCCTGCACAATAGTGGCAGTGGAATGCCTTGCTTAGGGTGAAATGATTAAAAAAAAAACAAACTCTCAATTAGTAAAGGTGTCTTTTTATAAAATTTAATATTTCTGTTACTGTTATATTTTACTAGATGTTATTTATTAATGGCAAGAGAAAATTTTAAGAAATCTGAGTCAACAAAAAACTAAATAATTTCTTTTTTAAACTTACCGATATGACATTACCAAGAGCTGAAAGAGATTTATTGATGTTGGCTCCTTCACGCAATCTGTCCCCTGTGGCTCCTGTGCTGTCAACACGTTCAGATCCTTAAAAAAAAAAAAAATAATAATAATAATAATAATGGATTAGAAATTATTATTATTATAGCATTAATACAACAGATTTTATTATCCAAGTCAATGTTTTCACAATAAAATCGATGTAATTTGAAAAATGTTAGTAAAATTTTCAAGATATACTATTTTAACACATTGATACCAGCCCCCGCATAAAAATCTGGTATTAATTATGAGTGACTAAAAAAGCTAATATTAGTTATAGGTTTCCATTTTTGACTAATCAAGGCCCACTATCCCAAAAATGGAAAAGAGAAAATATGTATTGCTCTCTGGAGTCTTGATTTCAATCCCTGCATTAGGCAGTGCATAAGTAAATCAGCTCAATGGAAGAAAAGGGAAATCATAAAAAGAATAAATTGGCAGAAAACAAGAGTTGCAGGTTCAAATCTTTTGAAAGGACAGAGAAGTTGAAAAAATAATTGAAAGTACAATCTATCTCCATTTGAAGAAATAAAGGTTTAGTCACACAAAAATAGTAGCAACTTGAACTTTCCCACTAAAATGCTCTCTTGTGAGTTCACCAAAAGACAGTTGGAGACATCACAATGTTCAAGTAACATATGTATAAAATCTAAATTGACTTGACTTAACTCTATTAATTTTAATATGTAGTTAGGTACAATTTTAACTTCCAAAATTGCATTAAAGTAGCAACAAAGAAGTCAAAACAACAACATCATGATTATAAACACATTCAAGATGAGAATTCACTGGAATGGTAAATAGACAACAATTTGGAAACTTTTTTTTTCCATTGTTAGTTGTGTTAAAGAAATATTTCAACACCTTAATCTTTGGATTTTTTTCTGGGATACACATTTAGATGTGGAGTCGGATAGATCCAACAAAAGGTTTCATTCAAGTTGCCAAATTAACAAATATGTCATATACCTGAGAAAGACCAGAGTGTACAAGGCACACTGCAGAAGGTTAATGAAATAAACACCTTCTAGTCATTTCCATTTACTGAATTCGTTTAATACATATAAAAGTCAAAGGTATGAAGATAAAATTATAAAAATCTATAAAATATTGAAAAATTGAGGTTATTGCTAAATAACTAAAATCAAGCTATAGCTGTGGATATTTAAGATGTTATCTAAGATTAAAACTAAAAATTGTGAGTGTGTATATATATATATATATATATATATATATATATATATAATAATAATATTTATTAATAAATTATAACATTGATATGTTATAATATCACTACAAAAGTAGCTATTTTGTTTCGACACTTTTTGTGTCTTTTCAAGTGATGTTGTTATTTCAAATGAATGGCTTTATTATTATTATTAGCTCTACTTTGTATTGGGCACTTTTTTAAAAATAGTGTTTCTTTGGATGGGGAATATTATTCCACCCATACTTGTATATATATATATATATATATATATATAGATATATATATAAAACTTTTGCTTTTTAGTCAGGCTGAGAATTTTTCTACTTTTACTTGATATTAAAAAAATGTTTATTTTTACAACGTTTTCTTTTCGAGTATTAAGATTCATTGGAATTTGTTTTTAAGAGCAGGGTCCCCAAGTCCTACCCTTGTTATTTAACCCATAACTGGAAGGAAGGGACAAATTAATACCTTTCCCAAGGGTACCAGTGCTTAAGTGAATGCAGGATATTCAACTGGAATTCGAACTCGGCTCACTGATTTCTCTTTCCAAGCCAATAGCCACTGCACCACAATGCACATCCATCACGATACGCTTACAGCACCTGGTATTCCCAAGCAGTCACCCATCTAAGTACTGACCAGGCTCAATGTTGCTTAACTTTGGTGATCGAGCAAGAACCGGTGTATTCAATGTGATAGGCCATAAGCCTAAAAATTATGTATATATTAATGCAGGTTTCATTGAATAATATAGACAAGTTTTGTCTATTAATTTTGTGTAGGATAATTCGTACCGTCTGATATTTCAAGGTGGTGATGGTTTGTTGGGCTGCTGGATCATGTAATTTAAATTGTGTGTATTTTGGCAACATTTTTTCATTAATGCAGGTTTCATTGAATAATATAGACAAACCATCACTAATGAAAAAATGCTGCCAAAATACACAATTTAAATTACAGATAAATATCAGAGGGTACGAATGGATCCTACACAAAATTAATAGACAAAACTTGTCTATATTATTCAATGAAACCTGCATTAATGAAAAAATGCTGCCAAAATACACACAATATATATATATATATATATATATATATATATATATAAAATTCAAATTTTCCATATTTTCAAATCTCAGTGTTGCACTTTCCATCATCTGTTAGGAAACTTCCCAGGTATTTAAATTTCTGTACCTGCTTGATTTTAGTTAACCCTACTTGGCATTTTGGTCTACTCTTTTTTACTGATTACCTTGCATTCAGTTTTCTTGTAGTTTATATGTTGCCCTTTCTTTCTACATTCTTTTCACTCAAACTCCGCTCGGCCATCCATCTGCTCAAGTCATGCTGATTTCCCCTGTCTCTCCTTCATTCTATTTATCCAGTGAGAAACAGATTCTCCATGTCCTCCTTTCTCATTCAGTCAGTCAGTGCCATATGTGACACACGCTTTGAGTGATCATGTCTCAAAAGAGACATGGTTGACTGGGCAGAAGATTATCCCGCAGTAGATTGCCATTGCTTTCTGCAGTAGACTGGTTGCCAGCCAAGGCTATAGAACCCAATCTGTTCTATTATTTAACCCATAACTGGAGGGAAGAGATGGGTTAATACTTTTCCCAAGGGTATTTGTGCGTAATATTGGGCTGCCATATTGAAAGACAAACATCACATAACAATTCAGTACTCTCTTCTTTGTTTTCAATGAAATTTTCCTCTCTCAGTACTCTGTTAAGCTTTTGGAATGCATCCTTGGCCATGCCAATACACCTTCGGATCTCCGTGTTGCCCTTTCCGTCCTCTGTTAGGAAACTTCCCAGGTATTTAAATTTCTGTACCTGCTTGATTTTAGTTAACCCTACTTGGCATTTTGGTCTACTCTTTTTTACTGATTACCTTGCATTCAGTTTTCTTGTAGTTTATATATTGCCCTTTCTTTCCACATTCTATAACTACTTTCTGTAGGAGGTCTTGTAGTTTATTTTCTGTGTCTGTTTTCATCTACGTATCTTATATTGTTCAGATTGCAGCCACTAATGACGAATCCTGATAGGACTTCTAGTGCTCCCAGAATTGTCTATGTTGAAAAGATCCGGTGAGAAGACGTCTTTGTCTTACACCCCTTTCTATACTTGTATATTTGCTGAAATCATTTCTTGTCTGTATGCAGGTAGTTTGTTGCCAATAAAGGTTCTTGATTATTCTAATGTTCTTCCTGAATACATCAAGTTTACCGAGCATCTCCATCAGGTCTTTGCAGTGTACTTTGTTGAATTCCTTTGCGTAGTCTAGTCATAACTTTGCATAGGTTAATTTTAAGTCTTATTAACTCAAAGTAGATAGTAGATTATTGGTTCAGATTTTTCAGAAATGTCTTAATTGTAAAAAAAATATGAAGGTATTAAAATTAGTAGTCCTGAAAAGTTGTCAAAATTGATGGAATATTAATTATTCAGGCCAAATATAATAGAGAGTGAATGGATGTTTGACCAACAACAAATTTTGGGAAGAACTGAAAAGCTCTGAAGAATTAAATTACTTTGTTTTTGGTATGTCTCAAAAGACTCAAAGATATAATTCATAGAAGTATTCATTTAGGATCAAATATAATAAGTGGTGTTTGGTCAGTTTACAGTAGACTTGACTAATTAGATTATGATCACAAAGAAATTATGCATGAACATACACCAGATGATTGCTGGTTGTTTTGTTTTATGGCATATCAACCTCAGTGAGTCATTTAATGACAACAATATTTTATTTATTGCTGGCAATACTTTTTACCTTTAGAAATTCATTGTTGGTAATAAGTATGTGGCTAGTAATATTTTTTCTTTCATATAGAAATTATTACAGAGTCACCAACTGGGTGCCCTGTGATTGGATGGAAAACAACCAATCACGGGCTACCTTTTTAGATTTTCAACAAACTTCCCACATGAGCTGGTTTTACAAACTCCCTTCCTTTTTTGCTTGTTGGGCCCTTACAGACAAGATGTCCCTGTCTGCTCTCCGTCATCTAGTCCCAGGATACATGAGGGGATTTGACAGCAACTGAAGCACAGAAGTCATGGCTCTATTTCTGCAACCCAGCCTTAATGACACAGGAAATATAAACTGTTAAAAGGATGCATCTTTCAGATAAGTTCTGCAAACCCGACTGTTTGCAAGAGACTATCCTTTCTTTTTTTCTCTCTTTTCCTGTAAATACAAATTTATAACATTTTCGTCTGTGTTTGTGTTCCTTTCTTCTTGCTGGCGTCACAATATTTGTTACCAATTAAAATTGGGAAATTCCCAATAATCAAGTGCTATGAAGAAATAAATTTGTTTTGATTTTTCAGCATGTCAGACTTGGTTATTTATTGATATGGTGTCTATTTTCTTTAAACGGATCTAACATTTTTTTAAAAATAAAAGGGTTTATATATTTTTGAAAAGAGATTGACTTCTTTCAAGGAGTTCAATATGACATTTTCTACACTAGATGATCCATCTATCTGTGCAAAAAGAATTATAAAGAGATGCATTTAAAAGATTAAGAGAGAAAAGAACATTTAAAACCTTCATCAATGGAAATATGTCTGTGAGTACATATTCAATAAAAAATTCACAAGCATATTTGATAATGTGGTTACAAATATAAACAAAATATACAAAGTTGTACGCATATGTTTAATTCTGATTCAATACCCTAGATAACTTTTTCAATCTTAAATAAAAAAAAACGATCAACAGGTTGTAAGATAACTTGTGATAGGTGAGAATTGAAAGTATGGCATATACTTTATTAGTCATCCACAAAAAATAAACAAAAAAAACAAAAAACACACACATACAGTGTGTGTGGGTGTGTGTATGTCTATATGTCTTAAATAAAAAAAAATATTGCTTTAATAGTTACCTGCAAGATCTACCAGATTAATTACACTAGATTTTCGTGTTTTCTGATGTGATGACTTTAAAATCTGGTCAAAAACAATTGTCACTACAGTGTGAGCCCTGGAGCTGGTGGCATTCATATTAGTTGAGGCTACTGTGCGATTGGCTGTTCCTGTGAAAGAAATTAAGAGAAAAATCTTTTAAAAAAAATCGTTTTTGGTTATTTTATTCTACACTAAAATCAATGAAACCTTACAAGTTTATACTGAAGAAGAGACTTTTTTTGTCAGTAGTTTTGTGCCTCTCTGTATGATGGACAAATAAACTTCCATAGTTTATTTGTACATCATACAGCAACAAAGCACATTTGCACTGTATCCTTTCAAAAATATACTTTTTTGTGCTAATTTTTATGAATTCTGTTTGACTTCTTGTGGGATTTTTATCACTTCCTGCAACTTGTTATATGAAGTACAGGTTCTGATCTAAAAACCATTGATATGTATATATCTGTGTGTTAAGTATTATCTTGGGGTTCACTGATTTTGCAAATCAGCAAAACATAACACAAAGAAATTTAGCATCAGAATTTGAAATTCCTTATGGTTTTCCATTTATAAGATAATTTCATTCAAGAGATACAACAGCAAGCATAATTCTAATTTGTAATCACTGTAAATAGCTCCTTTATAGTCATAGTAGTAGTTTAATAAGTAAAATAAATTAAAAATAGTTTTTAAATCTCATGAAAAGTATCATCTTATCTCCTTAACACTTCATTAGTATTAATGTCAGCATTCTCAAGAACAGATCAATCAACTTAGTCTGAAATCAGATACTTGAATAAGTGAAACAAAAGATCAAAGACCCAGTACAAAAGCAAAAAACAACCCTCCCCCCCCCCACCACATACTGCACTTCCTGATCATTCACCTCAACATAAACCCAAGAAAAGAGGTCTTTGAATTCAGTTTTGTCTATCCTTTCTCCAGGAAGCAAGACAGTCTGATCCACTCCTCTAACTACTAATCAGGATGACTGCCTGCTATGAAGAAGGAGGAGTTTTGTTCTCTGTTCCAACATACTATGAAACTGTCTCATGAGACATATACAAGGAGACATTCAGCATTCTTTGACCAAACAGTGTTACTGTTGGTTGAAATTTATAAAATTGTTGTATCCCAGAGGGGAGGATAAACAGAGAAAAGAATAGTGCAAGAAATAACTTAACACTGAGTGTATATAAATAGAGATTTATCATACGTTAGTATAATAAACCAAATACAAGTACACCAATGAACAGTTAACACGAATAACACTTATGAAAGCAATGTCTCTGTATAGGACATATGCGTCTGTCTTGAGAAGAAAGCTTCCGTCACTCCCATGTAATGACGTAGACTCTAGTATAGTCATAAACACACTATGTCTCTCTAACGCACTCTCACGTTCTCCTGCATAGTTCGTTCCTGTCGCGGTCTTTTATGACCTGGGCCATACCCATTGTGGGTAGGACCAGGATATTCCTCTACAACAAAATCTCTCCAGAACAAAAATATTTGTTCCAAAAGGTTTTTTCAGGAAAACAGTTTTCTTAAGCCCACTGTTATCACTTTCTACTATTGACAGAGATTTCCTTTTTAACTTTTTGTTTTTTTTATTATTATTCTACTTTATATATTTTTTTCAATACTATCCTTCTTATCTATAAGATCTTGCTTACTCACATCAAAGTTGACAGAGAGAGGAAAAAACTTGTGGCTTTTGCTGCCTGGAGGAGTAAGAATTGAGGAGAAAGGAGAGAGTTTTGTCCAAATAATCATTCACCCTTTCTTTTGTTTATTAACTATTGTGGCATGTCAGTAATAGAACATTTTAGGATATCTAATAAGATAAAAAATGAAAACATTTTCTGCTTGTATCTTCATCATTGTTTTTAATTACATTATTTCAGTTCTCATGTTATTTGGCCTTTTCTTAGATGTAGGTTTTATTCAACGGTTTAAAAAGTAGTTTTGCATTTTCTCTTTTTACACAACAATACCATCATAAATTTATAAAACTGTCAAAGCTTCATTCTTCTGATTTCCAAAGGCCACAAAATGCAACATGCATTCAGTGTATTGGATGAAATGTAATAAAAATAAGGATAAAGACATGAATTTGAACTCATCAAGAATTATGAAAATGCATAATCTTAAACCATACTTACAGTTTTAGGACTGCAGTTAAGTATGCATCTTCTGTAAATACTACCATTAATATCAAAAGGATGCTGAGTTAACTTTACTTCCTCTCCTAATTAACATCTACCATGCTTGATTTGTCATGTGACCTTTAACAACCAATCAGTGTGAAGCCTATTTGATACACAAGGACTTTTTTTTTGCATAGATATTGTGAAGAGAGGATATTTCCCAAACATGTGGGGGGAAAACAACATCACTCGTAACATGACACATTGGATTTGTAATATTCGACAGCTTTCAATTTCAGGGTCAGAAAAAAAAAAGAAAGAAGCTTGTAACAAATTTCTATATTTTCTTAGTATGTTTTCTTTATATGAGACTAGCAGTATAGCCCAGTGTTGCTCGGGTGTAATGAAAACCTTAAAACTAATCCATGGTCCTGGAGTTCAAACTCTTTGGACATTGGCAGGAAAGACTAAAAAGCAATAGTTGTTTCCAGTTAAAGTGAAATCGTAGACTGAAAGAAAAATGAATGGATGTAAGTCAAATTTTGATTTCCTGGTATTGATATCAAATAAGTTTTTTATCGTCATATACTGAATTTTGAAGGCTAAATAAGTCCTCTGAGTAAATGGCATCATGGCTGAGACTAAGAACTACAATTATACCTACTTAGAGCCAAACCTGAAGCAAAAACTAAAATAAAAGGGCTGAAAAAATACCGACATACAGGCAGATAAATAGACACACACACACAAACATCTTGCCTTTTATATATTATCAATTTTCTGCACTATTTTAAGAACTGCAACATTGAAACTTCTGAATATTGTTTCTTATGTCTTTGTTTATGAGTGTATCAAATTTGATTAAAGTCAGACCACTCAGTCTATAACCCGATTTTTTGGATTATCGATATTTATCGGGGGTACCTGGTCACAAAACCTAGCTAAGAATACTCGCAGACGCTTATAGTATAACTGTGTAAATTTTCAAGAAAATCGGTTCAGCCATTTCGGAGTCTATAGGTAACAGACACACACAAAATTCCATTTATAAATAAGTTTAGATAGAACTTTCATTAGCATTTTTTCAATTTCTGAGCTATTGTTAAATGTTTTGTTTTAATGTTTGATTAAATATTTGTACCTATGGCAGGCACTATTATGAGAACTCACATTTGACACCCCACACAAAGAGACGATTCTTTTCTTTTTATGACCATTCTTTGCTAAACCCTAAAAGATGCTCTTCAAGGCTTCACAACAATCTAACATATTTCATTTGTACTTACCTTGTTCCATTCTTCTCTGAATGTCACTGTAGCTGCCAACTGGAATCATTTGTAAACCCTCAACAAAGAACATTCCCATCTTAGGGTTTTGTCTCACTTGCAAACCTCCCTTTGGATTCTCCTTTGTCAGCAGGTCACGTACCTGTTCATTGTATATCTCCATCATGGAGAATGACACTTCATAACTCTACATAGAAGAAAACAAAGTACTGTATTTTCTGTATTCAAAACATATGAGTAATTTTGAATAAAAATTAGAAGCAAAAAAGGTGGGTGGGGGTCATATTATAAATAAATATGCATTTTCAGAGATTTTTTACTCAGCTTTAGTAATCTTTTATTTGAAACAGGATTACAGATATGTTCGGTTTGCACAGTGATTTTCAACCGCCATGTCATGGCACACTAGTGTGATGCATGCTCCACTTAAGTGTCCCGCAAAATATTGTCATAGCATATATATATATATATATATATATATATATATATAAGGGGGTAAACACAATAATAGAAACCATAACAGCATAATTTTGCAAATTTCATTAAACTGTCAAAAGTTTGTTTATTTTTATGTTTGTTGATTAAATATTAGTAGTACTTCATTTTTTAGCTAAAATTGTTTTGTCAGATATTATTTAAATCAGTCAAGTGCCATACATGATACATGCTTGGGCAATCATGTCTCGAAAGACAAAAGGCTCAGACATACTACATAAGCTGAACAAATAGTTGAATAGAAACACTGAAATAAAGTTCCTATTTATGTATTATTAAATAATCCATAGTTTTATTTCATAACATTTAAATTTATACCCTTTAAAAAATTTTCAAAGTGTGCAGTGATATTTTCATTTGCTCCTAGGTTTGCAAATGCTTGCTCATATATCAGATGCAGTTGGATTGATCATGTGTATCTGCAATTGTCACCCAGAGTTAGACACATACTACACTTCTGATCATTAATGACTTTTCAAAATTATAATCAATACATAGCTAGCAGTTTATGTTACTTGGTATATCTCTGATGGTCTCGTCTCTTAGCCCATTGCTTCCCATGCAGCATAGGCCATTGACGACCCCCTCATCCTCGCACTCTTTTCTAGGCTGGTTCATTGTCATTGATGCTTCTGCAACTTGTCTTTTTTTAATTTTAATTTTTTTTTTCAGGAGTGTTAACCCTTCGCAAACTCCTTTATCTTCTGGGTGAGATGGTCCACCTCCAGGCTGGTTTTGAATTTGGAGTTTATCCTTATAGACTGGTTGCTGCCCAAGGCTATAGATCCCAGTCTGTCCTGCTATTTACCCACATCTGTAGAGAAAAGAATTGGATTCATGCCTTTCCCAAGGGTATTAGCATGTAAGTGAATGTAATAAACTCAATTGTGGTTTGAACTCAGCTCTCTGATTTCCTAATCTGAGCTGCTATACATTACTCCACTGTGCCTCCATGTCACAGGTAGGACTGATGAAAAAAATAAATCAGTAAAAGGTTAGATTCTAAAGATCATTTATGCCTGAATTTCTGGCATTAGGATTTATTATTATTTAGATCATCTTTGTTATCATAACATTTTAGCCATTGTACTTTCCGAAAATCATCAGGTGCATGTCAATCTGGATTATCTAGAGGAAATTTTGAACTGAACCTTTTGTTTCATCTTGTTCCACTGCCCATGTCTCGGGATATCTCTAGTTTTAATTTTAGTACTGCTCAGGTATTGCTTGCCTCATTTCCAATGAGTTCAAGTAGACACAAACTAGGATTGAACAAACAATTATTAGGTTACCAAATTAATGAAACAATGCTTTAATTCACTTGGCTGTTGTTGTGTGGGACAAGTGTGAGTGTAGAACTTGGAGCCTTAAACCTAACCTGCCTTGACAGCACTCACTAAAACTTTATTGTTACTGCTGCTGCTGAAGACCTATCATCAGTTTTACTTTATAAGCAACTTCCATATCATATTTATTTCTAGGCTAAGTGTTCTAAAGATCATCTAGTGACAAAATATATTCGGATAACAAGTAGGAAAACATAATGAAATGTATTTAGCACTGTTCGGGTTTATTTAGAGTAGGAGCTTTAATAAAAAAAAAAATCTTTTAGTTTAACTTTATGTGAACCTTACAAAAATGTCCAAGTGTGTTGCATTACCTGATGAATATATTATTTATATAGTCTTACGTATGCATTTTTAATATCTGACATATTTTTTCCTTTAAACCTTTTCCCTTTTTTAATAAATCTGTTGATGATATGCAAATATTCAGTATGATTAATGGCATAAGTTTGTTTATTCTAACTCTCAGTATTTAGGCATGAGCTAAAATAAAACACCACCCATATCACAAGAGATCATCAATTTGCACTGTCATATTTAGTCAGTCAGTTAAGTGTCATACATGAAACATGCTTTGACGATCATGTCTCGAAAGAGACATGACTAATTGGACAGAAGATTATCCCACAGTAGGTTGCCATCGCTTTTTGTGGTAGATTGGTTGCCAGCCAAGGCTATAGAACCCAATCTGTCCTGCTATTTGACCCATAACTGGTGGGAAGAGATGGATTAATAACTTTCCCAAGGGTATTTGTGCATAAGTGAATGCAACAGATTCAACTGGAATTTGAACTCAGTTCCCCGATTTCTCATTCCGGGGAACCGAGTCATATTAATGCACACAAAGTCATGAGATTTTGATGACCATTAAAAAAAAAGGAATCTCAGAAGTTGATTTTTAAGAAATACAAGATAAAATATGAGATGATTAAAATTGTAAAACTAAAATTCTTTCGTTCCATTCTGGCACATAAGTTTAGCAATAAACAGTTGATTTTTCTTTTGATAAACTTTTCTATTTAACCATACAATAACTTTTCTGATCCATTTGTGATTCCAGAGTAGTCAAGAATGAAAGTGTGATGCTGTCATAAATGGCATCAGATCCAAGTTGGTAGCAGCAGAAAATTTCAAGCACAATGGTCATTAGAATAAAAAATACCTCCCCCTAAAATCACTCCAAGACAGATTATACAGACTGATTTTCTACGTTAACAAAGATGAGTGGAGAAGTCACTGACTGGTTAGAAATTGAGATTGTATTTACTTTTGCTTTTCCATTGTTTATCAACCCCTAAGTTCAGTGACTAATATTTTAAGGAGTTTGATTTCTGTATTTAAGGAATCTTTTTCTGTGTGTCATATCCTTTCAGAACATTGGGTATCATGGGTCTCCATAACTTCTAATCCTTTGTAGCCCTTAGCAATATTTGTCTTTTTACAATCCTCCATATTATCTGTTCTGCACATGATGTAAGTTACTTGCCAGTTCTTTCTGTTTCTCTTGCCTTCAATATATCCTGTGAGTGTCACATTTTCTAAGCCTTCTGTTGGTTTCAATCTGACTAGGAATGACTGAAAAAATACTTTCCCCCTCTCCAATTCATAGGTAGAATCATACGAATACATGCTTGGATTTCTTCCTACAAAGATAGGCTATTTGTTGGTTTCATCTGAGAATGCTACATTTGCTTAACTGAACTTGCTCTTGTGTTGACCGCAATTTTTAGTAGTTTTTTTTTTAATCATATCACTCTGAGCAAGGCGGTAATGCCACTGATGTGCAGGGGGCTATGTAAGAGTGAAGAGATTGGAAAAGAGAAAACCGGAAACCACATCCTAAACAGGGAACAAGGGATGAGCCTCTTCACCTGTTCAACAGACGTGGGTGGAGTGTGAACCGGGCGATTCAAACTTTTTGCCTTATTACTGTTAAATTGCCTTCCATATGTTGTCTACTTTTTTTTATCCAGTTCTTTTCTTTTTATTGCAAACTTTGTCAATTTTGTTTGTCTAACAGTTCTATCATTTATCAGTCTATAAAAATTGATTTTTCACTTTCAGTGCCAAATTTCTTTCTACCTTGTAGGGGGCTTACGGCCATATCACATTGAATACACTGGTTCTTGCTTGATCACCAAAGTTAAGCAACGTTGAGCCTGATTAGTACTTAGATGGGTGACTGCTTGGGAATACCAGGTGCTGTAACCGTATAGTGATGGTTGTGCCTTGTGGTGCAGTGGATATCTGCTCGAAAAGAGAAATCGGTGAGCTGAGTTCAAATTTCAGTTGAATACCCTGCATTTACGTAAGCATTGGCACTCTTGGGAAAGGTATTAATCCGTCCCTTCCCTCCAGTTATGGGTTAAATAACAAGGGTAGCACTTGGGGACCCTGCCTTTAAAAACAAATCCCAATGAATTTTGATACTCAAAAAGAAAACTATTACTAGACACAAAATTTATATAAAAACAATAAATTGTTGAAAGGAAAAGGTATTACCAGCAATAAATAAATAAAATTTAGTTGGCAATAAATGACCAGTCGAGGTTGATATGCCATAAAAAAACAAAAAAAAAAAAACAGCCAACAACTACCTTGTAGGTAGGCATAGCAAATTGTGCCCAGTATATGTATATTGGTAAGGTTAGGTTTGCTACCTGTGAACATTTCAAAGGCAGTTTTTCTTCATTATGTGTCCCAGAAATTTCAACTGTCTCTTCCAGATTACAAGTATGAGTGACACAAAATTCCATTAAACTTAATGGTTTCTTACATGTTCCATGCATATAATATGTTTAAATGAAATTCTACTAATTTTATATAAATTATTTGTAAATGGGATGTTCTTGGTCAAAATGTGACATAATGTCAGTGTTTAGATTGTAGAATTGAGAACATGGAACAAAGTCACATATCTATGGTAGAACTTATCCAAAATATTTTGGTCATTCATTACAGTGTGTCCCTGTCTGTACTCTTCTATTTGTAATGGAGAGGTGCTGACTAGGAAATGGATCTCCAGTCACTAGGTTAGAATTAATTTTTGACTTTCTTCTATGTCTGATTGGGAACTCGAGAAAGCAGTTGAATGTTTTTTGCATGTACTCACTAGATTTGGATCCTCATTATTGTTTACTCTTTTGAACAGTTCATCACAAGCAATTGGGACGATTCCTCTGAAGAAGAAGGAAAGAAACATTTTAATATGATGATCAGGCTACTTAAAAAGGTAATTATAAAAGCTTATCACATAAATATCAACATTGTTCATATTTGTATAGTCTTTTCTTCCTTTTACTGTTGCTTATCACAGCTTTTTAGGTTGAATACACCTCCATCCCTTCCTGAAAAGTTAAGATAAACATTATTATTTTATTAATTATTACCTCAGCTAATGAAATGGAAAAAAGAATTGTGTATTCATTAATGTGTATGTTTGTTCATGCAATATCTTCGAAAATTATCAATTAACTTCAATGACAATTTTTTGAAATGGTGAGCTGTGAGCCAAGAAACAATGGATTAAATCTGAGTAAATTTTGTTAATATTGCAAGATAGGACAATTTTTTCAGCTGTTTGGATATAATGATATCATCATGGTAACATCATTATAAGTCACTAGCAGTATAGCCCGGCGTTGCTTGGGTGTAATGAAAGCTTTACAACTAATCCATGGTCCTGGAGCGCAGACTCTTTGGACGTTGGCATGAAAGACTAAAAAGCAATAGTTGTTTCCAGTTAAAGTGAAATCGTAGACTGAAAGAAAAATGAATGGATGTAAGTCAAATTTTGATTTCCTGGTATCGATATCAAATAAGTTTTTTTCGTCATAAATTGAATTTTGAAGGCTAAATAAGTCCTCTGAGTAAATGGCATCATGGCTGAGACTAAGAACTACAATTATACCTACTTAGAGCCAAACCCGAAGCAAAAACTAAAATAAAAAAACAGACATACAGGCAGATAAATAGACACACACACACAAACATATTGCCTTTTATATATATATAATTGATTTTCTGCACTATTTTAAGAACTGCAACCTTGAAACTTCTGAATATCATTTCTTATGTCTTTGTGTATGAGTGTATCAAATTTGATTAAAATCGGACTACTTCTTCTATAACCTGATTTTTTTATTATCGATATTTATCAGGAGCACCTCGACATAAAACCTAGCTAAGAATACTCGCAGATGCTTATAGTACAACTGTGTACATTTTCAAGAAAATTGGTTCAGCCGTTTTAGAGTTTATAGATAACGGACACACACACAAAGTTTCATTTATAAATAAGTTTAGATAATGTAGTGTAATAAGAGCAATAATGCCATCACAGTGATTACAAGATTTATTATAAATGACTTTCCTCTTTCCTCTCCAAAAAGTCTCCAGACATCCCAGCTCTCTGTGAAATGACCCTTAATCCTACAATCCTCTCCTTTGATTTCTTGATTCCTGGTTATCGTCCCCTCTTTATGAAGAACTCCAATGTCCACATGCATAGCCTGAGTGTAAAGTGATTTCTCTTGAATCTCCAGGCCATTCTTACATATCTCTCTCACTCTATCTCTCTCTTAAACTCAGTTAACTATCTTTTCTTTCTCTACTGACTATTCTGTGCTAGACAGTATTTCAGATAATATAGATAAAGCCATTTTTATTCACCTGTTTGCTAACATATTTGTGTTTGGTGACTTCAATGTCCACCATACCAAGTGGCTGAATAACTGTTACTGATCTTGCTGCCATCTATGCCCTGAACTTCTCAATCACTCAGTCTCTAACGTAAGCGGTGGATTTCCCCACAAGTTTCCCAAATAACACTAAAGGACACAATTCCCTTCTAGATCTCTGCTTCATTTTTTTCCTTAACTCTTGCCATGTCATGCAGCTCTTCTTCCTTAACAACTCTGATCATCTCGTTTTTGTTAATATTTTTTCAACTCCTTTTTCTCGGAACCTCTTACCTGCAGAATATATTACAGGAATCACTTTTTTTTGTCTTTACTGGAATAACACATCTGACAACAATAGGCACCTTTTTATCTATGCTTGTAATGAATGCAAACATGTCCTAAATGATGCTAAGCTGTGGTTTGCCAATAGAATTAAGCAGTGTATAGCATCCCGCAAGTTTGGCTATAAAGACTACTGGCAGCTCTGCAAAAGTTTATTAAAACAATAGTAAACTCTCGATCTCTCATTTATTCAACAAATTTAAGATCCTCACAGCCACAGTGGATAAATTTGAGTGCTTTGCTCACAAATTCTCTTCCAACTACATACTTGACTTGTCTGGAGTTCTCACAACTGACTTCCCACCAAGAACTGAGTGATGTATATATAACCCCATCTCTGGTCTATAACATTATTTCTAAGCTTGACTCCCATAAAGCAAACAGAGGTGATAGAATTCTAGTCATTGTCCTAAAATGTGCCCCTGAACTCTCCTGTCTTCTCTAAAGTTTATAATTATTGCCTTGCTGCTTCTTGCTTCACTGCTTGTTAGAAGTTCTCCTCTAGAGTTACTATTTTTACTGCTTTTTGGTAAATAGTTCATCATTTCACATTCAACAACCTATTCTCTGATAAGTGGTATAGCTTTTGCTTCAACCAGGTCTACTGCTGATGTGCTAACAGCCATAACAAAAAAAAAAAAAAAAAAAAATTACACACACACACACACATATATATATTTTAGGCTCTTCATAATAATGGCAAAGCTTGAGCTGTTGCCCTGGATATCTCAAAAGCATTTGATAGGGTTTGGCATGTTGGCCTTCTGTGCAAGCTACAGGGCTACAGTATAACTGGATGATAGGAACAACTGGATTAAATCAAACAATCATGTAATGAAGTTTATTTTAAGTGGGCATGCTTCCAAATCCTTTCATACAATCACAGATGTCCCTCAAAGTTTTATCCTAGGTCCTACACCTTTTTCTTGATCTTCTTTAATGATTTTCCTGATGTAATCAGTTCCCAAGTAGGCATTTATGCAGATGGCCCCACCATTTACTCCCATCTCAATAACAAATCTGCCAAGGCTGACAAAGTAAACCATGCTACAGCTCTTGGAAAGAATCTCCAACCTGTGATGGATTGGGGCAAAAATGGCTTGTAAATTTAAATGCTTTCAAAATGAAGTTGCTTTCCTTTAACCACGATAGGGAAACTTTCATACCTTTTATCAGTATGGATCATGAGAGTCCCACAGAAAGCAATACACTGTGCCTCCATGGCTTCACCCTCTCAGCTAACCTCAAGTGGAACAATGTCATCAAATCAATAACTACAGCGACTGCTAAGAAATTTGGGTCACAGGTAGTTTTTCTTGTCAGAATCCATTTTGCACATTTATAAATCTACCATTTGTATGTGCATTGAATACTGTTGCCATATCTGGTCCAATGTACTTGCTGTTCATCTCGGGGTTCTCAACAAAATCCAAAGGAGGATCTGCAATGTAATCAATCCCGATTTGGCAGCTTGACTTGTCACTATTGATGTGGCTTCCCTCTGTCTTTTCTATAAATATTTTTCTGCTTCTGCTCTGACAAGCTTCATTTTCTGGTGCCCCAATCACATGAATTTACTTATGCTACTAGATTTGCAAATAGGTCCCAACCTTTTACTGTCAAAATAGGCAAATGTAACTGCCACTTCTACTCTCACAGTTTCTTTACTCACACTTCATGCCTGTGGGACTCTGTTCCGTATACTTGTTTCCCTGATAGCTACAATCTTCAAAAGTGTAAGTGCAATGTCAGTTGCTATCTTCTCTCCTTGATTCCCATCTTTCTCTTATCTTTGACCTCCCCTGTACATTGTTCTCTTTTTCTTTTCCCTCTTGTCCCACTGTAATCCCCTGCACATCAGTGGCAGTACTGTCTTCCTTGGCATGAAATGATTATAAAAAATAATCATAACAAGCTTTAATTACAGCAAGGTCACTCTCAGTAATCAGGCTGTTCTGTTTTTAGTGACAATGGTGTGGACAGAGGTTTGCATTCTCTGAGCATTTGTTAGGTTTGACTCAAAGTATTTTTTTCAACATTTTTCAGCCAATATTTTGCTGGCTTTCTTTATGTTTTATAGTTTATGCAAAAGGGTTTAATGAAGTTTGATGCAAAGAACTATTTGAATTGTTAGGTAAGCTTAATTTAAGAAATATATTAGAATAATCCAGAACTTATATCAGAAGCAAACCACCTTCATACACATAGAAAAGGAATTTAGTAAATACACAAAAATAGAAAGGGGCATAAAACAAAAATGTATCTTCCCACCAGACTTATTCAACCCTTAAAGCAAGGCAATCCTGAAAGAATTAAAAGTCCTATCTGGAGTCATTATTGGTGGTCATAATCTTAACAAAAACATGCAGGTGATATAGTATTGGGTAAATGTTCGTTTTAGCTGCTGACGGTTTTCCCCCTTCAAATTTATCCAAAATAGCATTATATCTGTGCAAATGTATATGCTGAACTCAAATCAACAGTTGGTTATTGAAGAAACTTACCTTTTTTATGTAAATGTCCATAAAAAACGAACTATATCTCACACTTTTTGTCTCCTGTAACTCTCACAAAGTCATGTAATTAACTGCAGAATGACGTTCTACATAGGCAACAAATTTCGGTGGATTTTTGGTCAATTTTCTTTCCTTTACTGAAACTTCCAGCGATGTACTTCCCGTTATGAAAGTAATAAGTGTAGAAATACAATAGCGCATTACTTTCATAACAGGAAGTACATCACCGGAAGTTTCAGTAAAGGAAGAAAATTGACCAAAAAATCCACCAAAATTTGTTGCCTACGTAGAATGTCATTCTGCAGTTAATTACATGACTTCGTGAGAGTTACGGGAGAGAAAAAGTGCGAGATATAGTTTTTTTTTTTATGGACTTTCAAAGCAAAAAAGGTAGGTTTCTTCTAAAACTAATTGTTGATTTGAGTTCAGCATCTACATTTGCACAGAGATAATGCTATTTTGGATAAATCTGAAGGGGGAAAGCCGTCGGGAAGCAAAATGAACATTTACAATATTGACATCAGATATAGAAAGGAAACTGCAGGAACTACTATGATTTATTTTAATTACATTTCTATAAGTAATAATATTTTCCTTGAAAATATATTACTTTTTAAACAATTTTAAAAAGTCTGTCTATATTGATATCAACAGAAAACATCAAGATAATACAAAAATGAAGGAAAAAACAAAAGTTATATTTCTAAATAAAGAAAACTATTTCTGTATCCCCACAATTATGTTTTTAATTTTGTTACTAATATTTTTATGCAAACTTGTCTTTGAGAAAGTCAGTCGTCTTAACTTTAATATTCTTACTTGGGTAATTGAAACAAACAAAAAGCAAACAATGTTTTCTAATTACAATGATAGCTCTGTATAATGAGGAAGTCTATGGGTATAGATGTATTGATTAGTTAATGAGTGTTTGTATTTGTCAGCATCCACCCTGTTTGGTCTGTATTCATAGGTAACTAAACAAACACTGACCAGCAGATACAAATATGAGAGAAAAGAAGAAAAGGTTTGACAGATTTTCTTAATGCCTAGAGATTAGGAAATTAAAAGAGTTGGTTGCTTCTTTGCTCATTGGTTGTTGGATTTATTGAATGCACTGATTGGATGACAGTAAAGAGGATGTAAGACATTTAAGTTAACAACCAATCAGAAAAAGGCCAGATTAAATATAAATCACATGCACAAAGACCATTCTAAAAGTAATGTTGGAAATACACTGGCCCTTGAGATAGGATAGGAAAGGCACAATCCTGTTGAAAGTTGGACAAATCATCACATCTGACCATTACATCATGATACTGACAAAGGCTTAAAATTTCAGATTCAGGTCAATAAAGAAAACAATATTTCACTGATAGCATGATAATGCTGAGTTTAAAATTTCATCTCTTCAAGATGAAAGACTATGTAGATAGCATTTTACAAACAACGATAGAATGCTTGCTACTGTGTTGGTGGAAAAATAGTATTTTATGGTGGAAAACTTTTTTCTACAATGCAATATATAAATTGCTTTTCTTATTACTATGAATGTTATATTTAGTGTGTAAATATGTTTGAGTAGACAATTGTTCTTTTTAAACAGTGAAATTAATGTTTGTTGACCTAGATATTGAGAGTCCCACAAAAGACAATATGCTTTCAATGGGGATTGAACCTGTATTCCACTTTTGCCATCAGTAAAATAACTTTTACTCAAACTCATGTGACCACCCAATATGATTAGTAATTGAAAATATTGTTAGATTAAAGATATCCATTAACTGCTCTTTCTCTCTCTCATATATATATATATATATATATATATTTTAATTCAGATACTTTAATCCGAGCAAAAAAAGCAGGAAGGTAAATTCCAAAAACCCAATCCTAAGTAATATTAAAAATTTTATTTTAATATTGAAAAATGATACAGGAAGAGAGCTCCGTGTAAGGTGATGTGTTATCCTCCGTGGGGATCTTCATATCAAAATGGTCATTCAACATCATTGAATTAAGCCTTTTTTTAATTTATATATATATATATATATATATATATATATATATATATATAGAAAGCAATTTCTAAAGAAGTAATTCATTTTTATCAGTTTATACATTATTTGAGTAGATGCTCCATTTATATTTTTTTTAAACTGTATATTTATTTTTAACTACAAGCTGGAATATTTGAGGAATTTTATTAAAAGAAAAATTCACCTTTCAGCAGGATTTGAACCCATAATCCCCATTCCAGGAGAAACCATTGCTAGATCCAATGTGCTTTTAACTAACTGGCCATGAAGACTGCTGTTGATTAAGCATTGTTGTATACAGCTATTTACTTTTTGTGAGAGTGAAACCATTTAAATGTAACTGCAAATTCTACTTTATCAGCATCTTTGCTCACACTTCCTGCCTGTGAAATTCCCCTCTGTATACTTGCAGCTAAAATTTCCAAGAATTTAAATGCAAAGTCAATTGCAATCTCTTATCTTATTGACTCTTATTTTTTTCCTGACAACCCTTGTATCATGTTCTTCTCCCTTTCCACTCTACTCTCATGCAGCTCTCTTCACACCAGTGTTCTCATCCTTCTTTTACCCATTCTCTGACACTCCCGTAACTTGTTCCTTTTTCTCATGACTCACCTCTTATGTAACGCCCTGCGCACCAGTGACTGTTCTGCTTTGCTTGGAGTGAAATGATTAGAAAACAAAGTTAAAAGCACATCAGATCTAACAATGGTTTCTTCTGAAAAGAAGGATGCAGGTTTGAATCCTGCCAGGGGTTGAATTTTACTATAAGATTTCTCAAATACTCAGGCTGGTGTGTGTGTGTGTGTGTGTGTGTGTGTGTGTGTGTGTGTGTGTGTGTGTGTGTGTGTTTCATTAAAAGTAAAGAAGATCTTATTAATTTGTCTAGCATTCTTATAGGTTTTCTTTTTGCTGGAGAGTAAAAATATTACATAATTTTCAACTTTCCAAGCACTTCCAGCCACTTTACTGGTTATCTGTTGTGAGGTGAATTACTGTGTACTCTGTACCCCATTTTTTATTATTACAATTCAATTAAATGATGGTTACTGATGAGTCAGTCAGTTAAGTATCATTTGTGATACATGCTTGCGTGATCATGTCTCAAAAAAGACATGACTGAATGGGCAGAAGATTTCCCACATCAGGTTGCCATTATTTTCAGTGGCAGACTAGTTGCCAACCAATGCAATAGATCTCAACCTGTCCTGTTATTTAACCCATAGCTTGGGGAAGAGATTAATACCTTTCCTAAAGGTATCTGTGCATAAGTAAATGCAACAAATTCAACTGGTTCTTCATTTTCTTGTTCTGAGCTGATATCCACTGCACCACAACACGCTACTGAATAGAAAATCAAAATCTCCGGTGATGCAGTCAAGAAAAAAATTACTTACTTGTTTGGTCCATATCCAATCATGGAATATGATTTTCCTGATCCCGTTTGTCCATAGGCAAACAAAGAACAGTTATAACCTAAAATCAAATAGAGGAATGCAGTAAACAATTTTTCAAGTTCAGTAAAAACTTTTAAAGATTAAAAAAAAAGAAAAAAAAAAGAAAAAAATGAAGAAAGAGAATATAAAGTAAAGATATTTTATTAAGATATCAAATTAAATTTTCTTTGATATGCTATGTCCTTTTAGAATGTAGCTGGCCATGGCTCTCCACAACTTTGTCTTTTGCTGCTCTAAGTAACCATTTACAATCCTTCTTGGTCCTTGTTTTGCTAACCATTCACTCAGACTTGTTAAGTAGGTTACTCACCATGTTCTACTTTTTCACTATATCATGTGAGTGTCAGGTTCTCCTAGCCCTCTTTCCTCAATACGTTTCCCAGGAATTTCAGCTGTCTCTAATTGTAAATATTAGTTTTTTTATTTTCTTTAAAACTTTTTCATTGTTCTCTTGTCAATAGGATTTAATTACAATATCTGAGTTCTTTTTATTCATTGATTCATTCTAATGATTGGCATAATTTTTGATATTTTTACAATAAATATTCATCTGTTGTATTCTCTTGGTTTTGCATCCTTCAGTCGTATGTTGCAGCCTTCTGGGAATGTTATTTGCAACACATTATTTGATCCACAGGATGTATTTAATGAATTAGTCTATAATGACAACATTTTGTCTCAGAAAGTAAAAGTATTATCTATCTATATGATTATAGGTAGATCAGAAGAATGGTATCAGAGAGGTGTGAAGTGTATAAGTTTATTTTAAAAAAATAAAATATTGTGCTTATATGAACAATTTTGTTATTTTATTCAATCTTTTGTTTTAGAATTCAAAACATTTAATGAAGATGACATATCGATGTTGGTCTTAATTATAAAAAAGATGAAACTTTTATAGACTCCTTTAGCTGTTTATATATCTATCTTTCTCTCTCTCTCTCTCTCTCTATATATATATATGCATATATTATTGTAGATATAAATTAAAGTTATTACATTGGAGGATAGCCATTTCAATGGGTTATCAAACCCATCTCTTCAGATCCATGCAACAGAAGCTGTGAAAACCTTTTTGTGCAACCAGAAGTAAAGGTTGTTAAAAAAAAAATAAGCAAGAGACAAAATTTAGGGGAGAAGGTGAAAGGTGTAGATGATAGAAGTTGGAAGGAAATAGGTCAGACAAAAGGCACGGGAGTTCAAGGTTAAAGATGCTCTTAAAAGGGAATTTTGTGTATAAACTTTATATTATTTCACTTAAATAAAGGCAATAAAGCCACTAAGATGCAGGGGGGGGTTACTGACAGTGAATGAAACTGAGAAAATTTTACTGAGGAGAAAGAACAATAAAAGGAATAGGATTCAGAATAGACAGATGATGATTGACAGTGCATTTAAGAAGATTAAAGATTACAATTAACAGGAAACAAGAAGTCAGAATAGAGTTCCATGGTTGAGAAGTGTGGGAGAAAAAATACTATTAAAATAAAACTTACAGTTACATTTAGCAATTTTAACAAAAAAATGATGAATCATAGTTACCAATCTGGTAGCACACTTAAATTCATGAAGTTCAGGTACCCAAAAGAAAAATTTTATCTGAACAGTTGACATGGAAACATAGAAAAACAAAGTGAAGCTATATTACAGTGGTGAGAAAGTGATTGAAGCTGAGATGCCAGGTCAGGATCTATAACAGATTCTTCTTTTATCAATAATCTAAAAATACATAGCACAAGCACCAGACCAGATATGGCAGTAATATTAGTATTTGGCACCTACTCACATCTGATCACTGGGATTGTTATTCTCTTGCCTCATTCTCTTTCTCTCATCTGGAGGCGATGGTGGTGATGATTGTGAAGGCAGAGCCTACTCCTAAAGAATAGTCAAAGACAGTTTAATGAAGCCATACAAGTGAATTTGATTTTGGTGACAGAGAAGCCCACACATTTTCTCATAGCTCAAAGGAGATTGAGACAGATAAGATCTGACAAACCTAGTTGCATCGAGCTGTTAGAAGCTTGGTCTGTCAAGGTTCACCTTGGTTATCTCAGTTTGAGTGATAATGCTCTCTTTTGCCATTTTGGTCAATGAGGTCATGTAGATCTTTGCCTATTATGCCATTGGTGTCTTTGGGGACTTGGTTGCATTCAGTCTGGTCCCTTCTTCTTGACCTTATTGCCATGGTTGGCCCTACAGACATTTTTGTTTTTGGGGTCACCAGGATACATAATCCTTTACCATGATAAGAAATTGAATGTTCAAGTGAACTGTTCATTCTTCTTGTCTGTGCCATGTCCCTTCAGGTCACAGGCAATCACAGCCTTCCACATCTTCCTATCCCTTGCAGCTCTTAATACCCTTTCTCTTGTTGTCCCTCCCAAACTATGCTCTGCCATTCATTTGCTCAAGCAAATCATGCATTGCTTCCCCTCTCTTTCCCTCTGTCCTGTGAGTATCAAATTCTCTAAGCCCTCCTTATTACATGTCCCAGAAACATCAGCTGTTTTTTCCTGATGTTAAGTAAAAGTTTCCTTTTTGTTTTCATCCTCTCCAAAACCTCGTCTTTGCTCACATGTTCAGACCATGATATCCTCAGTATCCTTCTGCGGGACATTTCGGCCCCTTCAAGTCTTTCCTTCATCTTTGATGAGATTACCATATTGAAGGACAGACATCACATAACAATCCAGTATGCTTTTCCTTGCTTTCAGAATAGTTCGTTACCGAATACATAATTTTGACTCATTACTTTAATGACGGATGTGCGTTGTGGTGCAGTGGATATTGGCTTGGAATGAGGAATCGGGGAGCTGAGTTCGAATTCCAGTTGAATTCCTTGCATTCACTTACACGAAAATACCCTTGGGAAAAGTATTAATCCGTCTCTTCCCTCCAGTTATGGGTTAAATAACAGGACAGATTGGGTTCTGTCGCCTTGGCTGGCAACCAGTCTACCGCAGAACGTAATGGCAATCTACTGTGGGATAATCTTCTGCCCAGTCAGTCATGTCTCTTTTGAGACATGATCGCCGAAGCGTGTATCACGTATGGCACTGAACTGACTGAATATAATAGTTGGAATGATGATTAAGGCTTCTACTGGGCATAAAGTGGGGGATCATTTTTATATTGTTATGAAGTAATAAATTGATCCCCCACTAATTACTACTTAATAATATAATACATCTTTTCTCCACTCTAACTATGAGTCAAATAACAGGACAGATTGGGTTCTGTCGCCTTGGCTGGCAACCAGTCTATCGCAGAAAGTAATGGCAATCTACTGCGGGATAATCTTCTGCCCAGTCAGTCATGTCTCTTTTGAGACATGATCGCCGAAGCGTGTATCACGTATGGCACTTAACTTACTGACTGACTTTAATGACTAACACAGAAACGAAAAAAAAGTAAACCAAAGAAAATAATGTTATGGCTTGAAACGCTTTTCCTAAAAATTTGAAAATACAGCCTTGTCAAAAAAAAAAAAAAAGTTTTGTTGCCACCATCAATGAATAATAAAAGGACAAAAGAATAAAATAGGCAAAAGACAGCAATATTAAATGCACATTTCTACAAATATTTTGATGGCATCTGCTCTGAGGAGCTTATTTCCCCTGGTGCCTCGATCGCATAAATTTAAATATGTTACTAGATTGGATTCCGTTGAAATTATTATATATATTATGCCACTTCTACTCCATCAGTTTCTTTGCTTGCACTTCCCACCTGTAGAACTCCTTTCCATCATAGCTACAATCTCTAAAAACTTAAATGCAATGTTAGTTGCCATCTTCTGTCTTCTTTCGTACCATTTATATTTTATCCTTTCCTCAGTACTCTTGTACCCAGTATTTTCTTTTAAACTTGTGCATTAGTGGTGGCTCGCCTTGCTTGTGATGGAATGAAAAAAAATAGTAGACTTATAGAGGTTCAAGATAGATTCTGGTGAAAAAATTGTTTGGCATGATACAATGAACCAGTAGTATGCAGAAGTGGGGCAGAGAGTGTGATGATCCCAGGAATTCATATCAGGAGAGCGTTCAATCAAAGAGAGAAATAAAAGTTTAGTCTATATTTCATTTGAATTAAGTGTTTATTTCATGATTCGTCTGTTTTTACATATTTAAAATGTCTTCCATTCTCACATTACTTATTTAGCCTTATTGGCGTCTCTACTTTAGTCTTAGGGGCATACATTCAAGGAGTTGACTGAGTGTATCACCAAACATCTGCACATGGCGGCTTGTGAAACTGTGGGGTTTGATACATTGACACCCACACACACGCATGGTCACTCGGCGTTCCACGTGATGACTGGTTCCCGCCAAAAACGATGCCAATAAAAGCGAAGAACATCACGTGGTACGTCAGTTAGGATTTCGTCCCGGGACAAGAGCAAACATGTCTTCCTAACTCACACAAACACACGCGCACTAATTGCGTGTAGCAATTAGAGGCGCAAAATTTCTTTTATTTTTCTTCTCCTACATTAACACTATGCACATTAACTTTCATTCAAACAGGACTTTACATAAATTAACTTTCTACACATAAATTTACAATTTTTCCAACCTTCGTCAGTAGAAATCCACAGACTACTACGTTCGCATGTAAGTCTCTCTCTCTCTCTCTACTCAACGCACACACAGAACTTTGTCTTCTGTCTGACTTTCTTCATCAAGGATTTGAACTTTGAACTCTTTACGAAAATCTTAATTGTTACAAACCTTTCTTTCAGCTAGAGAAAAAACTTCATACATCTTATTTTGTTTCTACGAACAGACGAAGGGGAATGACTCTTTCCTTTTCACTTTCTTATGCATGCTCTCTCAACCCCATGTAACCTTTGTCAATACATTGTTTTTCTGGTTACTTTCGCCTTTTTGTTCTTTCTTAAATCATGCTTCAAATCATGACCTCATGTTACGTCGAGTCGACTCATAAATCTAAATTAGTAAGTGGACGCTTCGTCCACTACAAAACCACTTTACCAGCAGCAGGTTGAGCAATTGATTCAATATAATCCTTCTCTGTCACATCTTAAACCCAGCAACTATTAAAGCAGCAAAATAAGTAACTGAATCTCATATCTAGAATTAACTTTAGATTTGTTGATTGTTACGAGTTCATATCATTAAGACAAGCAACAGTTTGAAACAAGGACAGAAATATAATTTAACAAATGCAAAATAGATTTATTAATATTGGACTGAAATGTATGTATGTGCCAAGTGTGTTCGTATTGACAAGGGTGCCCGTGTCACGTGTGCGCCTTAGCATTGATAACCTGGAACCATTGACTTCTCACCGTGATTTTCATACCATATCTACCTCAATTTATATCTATACTTCCATACATATCTTGCCAGATCTATAATTCTCATGTTATAGATGCCTACACTATTTGCTATTCAATTTATAAACTACTGCATTCAAATTAAATAATACTGCATTAAAAAAAAACAAAAAACAAAAAAAAAACAAAAACAAGACATTAAATTTAAAACTAAGGCATTCAGTTTAAAGATTGAATGTTCAATTCACTAATTCGAATCGTGCAATTATTACGTTAGTAACATATAGGATGATAGTACATGTTTGCTTCTCTTGGTGTTCATCTGAACTCCTCTTTTCTTTGTAAATTGTGATTTTAATTTAGATGATGAATTTGATGCCATTTTATATCGATAACAAAAAATATTACAATGTTTTAAATTGAATGGCTTATAATTTGAATGTATCAATATTTAATTTGAATACCTTAATTTTTAAATGGAATAACTTGTTTTTTTTTATTTGAATGCAGTAGCATTTAAATTGAATGGCAAATGGTGTAGATAGTTTTTGCTCCAGAACGCACTTGTAAGAACAAATAAATTTCTGAACCCCTTTTAAATTTTAATAAGGAAAAATTACCCACGAAATTTGAAAATAGAAAAAAAAAATCATTATATTTAAGTATGCTGCTTGTGTGAAACCTGTATTTTGGCAAAGAAGAAATTACCTTTTCTGCTTCTCCTGTTTGGTTTAACATGATCAAAGAGGATTAGTGGTTCAGTTTTCAATTAAAAGGATTTATGAAGATTTTTTTTTTAATTTTTAAGAGAGGCCAATAATGACTAATTTAAATCTCTTGAGTAAGGCAAAAGTGAAAAGATTACCCACTCCTCCTCAAAGACAAATGATTTTATCATCCAGTTTAAAATAACAAATGACAAAGATTTGATCTAAACATGGAAGCTATGTGATTGTTATTTATAGCTTTTTAAAAATAAATATTTTTTTCATAAAATTAATTAATAAATTACTCTTTGGTTAATTTGAGGCGCTCTTAGTGACCTTTTAGGGCACACTAGTACACTCAGGAGCACTGATTGAGAAATACTGGTCTAGAGCCATGTATTTTTCTTAATCCATTAGCATCCATCATGGACACATCGACATGGTATAATGGTGAGCAAGCTTGCCATGCTTGAATTATTACAAGCGAGTAGTGAGTTTAATCCTCACTGGATACCCCATATTTTTGGCCTTGTGTCACATCTAAGGTGCGCTTAAAAAAATAAACACCCACCATCCACAAAATAGAACAGTAATCAATACATTATAGGTCACTCAGTTAATTGCCATACGTGATACACGCTTATGCAATCGTGTCTCGAAAGAGACATGAATGACTAGGCAGAAGATTTTCTTGCAGTAGTTTGCCATTACGTTCTGTGGTAGACTGGTTACCAACCAAGGCTATAGAACCCAATCTGTCCTGCTTTTAAACCTATAGCTCTAGAGAGAAGAGATTGATTAATACCTTTCCCAAGGGTTTGTGCTTAAGTGAATAAAACAAATTTGACAGGAATTTGGTTCTCCTATTTCTGATTCCAAGCCGATATTCATTACATTTTTATAATTAGTATCAAATTTTATGTTTGACATTAATGAATTAATATCCAGCTGTGCAGATCTATACTTCTCCCATAAGATCTGTACTTCTTTGCATATCTGTAATTTTTAATTTATATCTGTCCAAATTTGTATGTCTTCCTTAATCTGTCCAGATTCACACACCTCAACTATTCATGTCAATCCAGATCTATACACCGCCCTTTGGCTCTAGTTCTTTCACCATCCCGTATATCCTTTCCTTTCTCTCCACCTTTGCAACTGTCATCACACCTGTATTCCTATCCTTCTCTTGCTCCTTTCTAACTGGTTCGTCTTCCTCTTCACTTTCTTCTACTTAATCATTTTACTCTTATGTAGCCCCCTGCACATCAGTGGCATTACCGCCTTACTCGGGGTGATACGATTAAAAATAAAAAAAATTTAACCAAATCCATAAACATCAGTCTTTATTAATATCAATATAGGTGTTTTTTTTTTTTGGATGAAGTCATCTTATGCTCAAAGCCCAAAGATTTCATGTTCGCTATTAAACTATAGCCACGATATAGCCATATTGTCTACAGCTATACCGTGTTGAATACACCAGTTCCCGTCTGATTACCGAAGTTAAGTAACATCGAGCCTGGTCAGTACTTAAATGAATAACCATTTGGGAATAACAGGTGCTGTAAACGTAAGAACCAAAAATTGTCCACCGGTTCTCCAGGTTTGGAGTTTGGGGGTTGGGTGCAGGGCTAACAACCCTGCCCCGTAAAAAACAGTTTGTTACAGAAACAGCAACAAAAAATTGCTGAGCTATACACCATCTGGGTGTGATGGATAAACGAAGGTGATGATTAAACTAAAAAGAAATGACAAGGGAAGTCAGCATTGATTTATCCATTCATCATACCAACAATCAGCACTGCCATTAGATAATTTCCGTCATTTTATTTCTTCTAATTATTTCACTTCAAGCAAGGCAATAAAGTTACTATGATACAAGGGGTTACTGATAGTGAAAGAGAATAAGATTTTTGTGAAGAGAAAGGACAATAAAATAACAGTTTTCAGGATGACAGTAGATGGTGGTTGATTTTGCATTTAAAATTTTAAACATTGTAGTTGGCAGAGAGGCAAGAAACCAGAAGAGAGTTCCACAGGCAAGAAGTGCAAGAAAAGAAACTATTAGAATAGAACCTATGCTTATATTTAGCTAATCTGATCTAGACTTATTTATAAATGGAACTTTGTCTGTGTGTGTGTGTCTGTGTGTGTGTCCGTTACCTATAGACTCCGAAACGGCTGAGCTGATTTTCTTGAAAATTTACGCAGTTGTACTATAAGCGTCTGCGAGTGTTCTTAGTTAGGTTTTGTGTCGAGGTACCCCCGATAAATACCGAAAATCAATAATCGAAAAAATTGGATTATAGAAGGAGTCGTCCGATTTTAATCACATTTGATACACTCATAGACAAAGACATAATAAACGATATTCAGAAGTTTCAAGGTTGCAGTTCTTACAATAGTGCATAAAATCGATTATATATATATATATATATATATATATATATATATAAAAGGCAAGATGTGTGTGTGTGTGTGTGTCTATTTATCTGCATGTACGTCGGTATTTTTTTCAGCCCTTTTATTTTAGTTTTTGCTTCAGGTTTGGCTCTAAGTAGGTATAATTGTAGTTCTTAGTCTCAGCCATGATACCATTTACTCAGAGGACTTATTTAGCCTTCAAAATTCAGTTTACGACGAAAAAAAAACTTATTTGATATCGATACCAGGAAATCAAAATTTGACTTACATCCATTCATTTTTCTTTCAATCTACGGTTTCGCTTTAACTGGAAACAACTATTGCATTTTAGTCTTTCGTGCCAATGTCCAAAGAGTCTGAGCTTCATGACCATGGATTAGTTTTAAAGCTTTCATTACACCCGAGCATCGCCGGGCTATACTGCTATTTCAACCATAAAACAATGCGACTTAGTTGCCAATCTAGTACTACGCTTAAATTTGTGCAGTTGAGGTACCAATTAGGAGAGCTCATTAGAACAACTGCCATGAAAATATTTATAGAAAAGGTAGAGGGAAGCCATGTCACATTTGTGGGAAAATGACTGAAGTCGAGATACCAGGTTAGAACCGATTACACTACAGACCCTTCTTTGGGTTTTGTGGAGAATTCTGTGACATTACACGAGCACAAACCAGGCTTGGCAGCAATATTTCATGCATGGACGACTGATAGATTTATAAATGTGCAAAATGAATTCTGGCCAGAAAAAATGTCTGGCACACCACTGAACTAATTTTCTTTATGTCAGTGAAAAACAAGAGACCAAGAGGGCATAATATGTTGCTTTT
Organism: Ascarosepion bandense; assembly: GCA_037127315.1. Taxonomy (NCBI): domain Eukaryota; kingdom Metazoa; phylum Mollusca; class Cephalopoda; order Sepiida; family Sepiidae; genus Ascarosepion; species Ascarosepion bandense. Next base: position 3,303,575 of record JBBBDQ010030258.1, on the reverse strand, counting down.
TTAGAGGTTTGCATTAGCCCTGCTGATTGAGGGCAAAAATGGTTTTATAGAGAGCTTCTTTTGCTCTAGCTCATAGAATTCACACTGTTCTTTTTAAGAAAAGCATATACGATTCTCATTCATAAGACTGATGTGTGGTTTATTGTATGCATCAGAAAATAAAGAGCAATCAAAACCAGGATAAAGCATCTGAATAGTTATATTCTGGAGAAAGCAAAGTAAAACATTACAACTTACAGGAAATCAATACAATCCTACTTGCTTACCAGTTTTACGACAGCTTATCTAACTCGACAGCCAACACCTTATGTTCTCTTTCTAACCTGTCAAGCGCTACAAGATTGTGCTCGGATGTCAATGTAGATTTTTTCTTTCTTTTTTTTCCTCTAAAAATGGAAGCAGGTGATCCTAGGGAAGGGGTTTTAATGGAGATCAACAGTTGTACAGTTTGACAATACTATTTAACAGACGGCACGCTTTAGTTCTAGCAATAATTGTGCATCAGAAAATAATTTCATTATCCGTTTTGCTGTCTTTGATGGCCACAAATGGGTCACGTGATAAAACTATTGATGTAGGTTTCAAGAGCAAACCTTAGGTGAGAGATTCCTGTTTTTTGTTTTCTTTACCTTTGATTGGAGGAAAAATAGAGAAGAGTGATATGTACAGAGAGAAAGATAACGAGAGAGAGAGAGAGTGTGTGTGTATATATATATATATATATATATATACACACTCACATATATGAGAGAAAAGGAAATAAAATGAAGAGAAGGGAGAGAAAAGGAAATAAAATGAAGAGAAGGGAGAGAAAAGGAAATAAAATGAAGAGAAGGGAGAGAAAAGGAAAGAAAATGAGAAAAGGGAGAGAAAAGGAAAGAAAATGAGAAAAGGGAGAGAAAAGGAAAGAAAATGAGAAAAGGGAGAGAAAAGGAAAGAAAATGAGAAAAGGGAGAGAAAAGGAAAGAAAATGAGAAAAGGGAGAGAAAAGGAAAGAAAATGAGAAAAGGGAGAGAAAAGGAAAGAAAATGAGAAAAAGGGGAGAAAATGAGAAAAGGGAGAGAAAAGGAAAGAAAAGGAGAAAAGGGAGAGAAAAGGAAAGAAAAGGAGAAAAGGGAGAGAAAAGGAAAGAAAAGGAGAAAAGGAGAGAAAAGGAAAGAAAAGGAAAAGAAAAGGGAGAGAAAAGGAAAGAAAAGGAGAAAAGGGAGAGAAAAGGAAAGAAAAGGAGAAAAGGGAGAGAAAAGGAAAGAAAAGGAGAAAAGGAGAGAAAAGGAAAGAAAATGAGAAAAGAAAAGGGAGAGAAGAGGAAAGAATATGTGAGAGAGAGAGAGAAAGGAAAGAAAATGAGAGAAAGGAAAAATGGCGTGTGTGTGTGGTAATATCAGTTACAGATCTTAAGTTCATTAAGGAACAACTATTGCACTGCTTGTTTGTATGCTTTATCCTAGCGCTTTGCAAACAAAGCAAGACTCAACCATTGTTCAACGGGTACCAAGGAAGTATTTGTTGCTAATATCGCATTGAAACAAATATTAATATCCTTTTTTTCTACCCGGAGTCATTCATTTTCACTCATTTTGTTTTTATTAGTGCTCTAATTTGGAATTCATATTTAATATACATATAATCATCCGTACTCTTATATAATTTCAGGAATATATAAGTGAGAATAATTAGTCACTTCATTGAAAACGCTCATGAAATTTCTAAAAGTCCAAGTAGTAGAGATGTCCACATGCAAATGGGCAGCTATCCTCGCCTTTTAATAGGACAAATTCACGAAGGTCATATGAGAGGTCATGGAGTGACGAACACCAGTTACACTGTAGACTGTGAGGGAGATAGACGTTATAATCCACGGTGGTAAGGAGAACGAATGGAAGCATCGTGGTCTCAATAAGGAATGTAAAAGATACCACATGGTCCCAGTAAGAAATATCACCTGATGGTTTTGCCTTCGAGAAATATTGCAATATATCCTAGTTGATTTTCACCCAATTGTTTTATCTATGTTTTTTTTTCTAGGTGGGACAAATAACGACGGGTATATACATATTTATGTAATTTCTCGCATGATATCAGTATATAAAATCTTTTTAAACAGTGCATATTTGGCATTTTCTTTTTTTAGTTATTCTGATTCTTCTTTATACTGTGTTAAGGTGTTTGTACAGAGATACAGAAGACATAACTAAAGTTTAATTGATAGAAACTTGCCTTCAATTGCATTATTAAGTAACCCTTTTCCAAGGTCATTAAAAACTGTTTGTTGTCCGGCATAATGAGAAGATTCTTTGGGAACAAAGACTTTGTCTTCCGTTTCTTTATAACCATCATGCGACCTGCAAGAAATCCGAAAAATAAAATTTAGTTACATTTAGTAAAAATTAGTATAATATAGCCCGGCGTTGCTCGGGTGTAATGAAAGCTTATATATATATATATATATATATATATATATATATTATCGATTTTATGCACTATTGTAAGAACTGCAATCTTGAAACTTCTGAATATCGTTTATTATGTCTTTGTCTATGAGTGTATCAAATTTGATTAAAATCGGACCACTCCTTCTATAACCTGATTTTTTCGATTTTCAATATTTATCGGGGGTACCTCGACACAAAACCTAACTAAGAACACTCGCAGACGCTTATAGTACAACTGTGTAAATTTTCAAGATAATCGGTTCAGTCGTTTCGGAGTCTATAGGTAACGGACACAGACACACACAAAGTTCCATTTATAAATAAGTTTAGATACATGCATTGTGGTGCAGTGGATATAAGCTTAGAACAAGAAATTGGAGAGCCGAGTTCAGACTCCAGTTGAATTTGTTGCATTCACTTACGCGCAAAATGGGAAAGTAAACTCTTACTAGAGTTTAAATAACTCTACAGATTGGGTTCTATAACCTTGGTTGACAACCAGTCTACCGCAAAAAGAAATGGAAACCCACTGCAGGAATATCTGCAGCCCAGTCAGTCATGTCTCTTTCGAGACATGATCGCCCAAGCGTGTATCACGTATGGCACTTAACTGATACATGAAATATAATTTTGGAAGGTGACCATTTCATTGAAATATGTTGTAAAATAAGACGTATTTCTGATCCATTCTGCCTGCTTAGAAATAAAAAGAATAAAGTAGAATTTCACGAGGTGACCGTTGCTATAAACAGCAAAAGAAAAACTTATTAAAATGCATCATCTGATAGCGTAAGTTCATTCACCTTTTTTTTCAAAGAAAAAAATGAATCTTCAAATATAGCAAGCATATTTTTATAATGTGATCATAAAAAAAAAACACCAAATAGCTCAAATTTTATTTGATAGAAAGTACATTTCAAAATTAAAAACAGAGAGAGAGAGAGGGAGGGAGAGAGAGAGGGGGAGAGAGGGAGAGAGAGAGGGGGAGAGAGAGAGGGAGAGAGAGGGGGGGAGAGGGAGAGAGGGGGAGAGAGAGAGGGAGAGAGAGAGAGAGAGAGATTAAAAAGGAGATGACCACGTATTCGAAGTCAGAACATTATCATTGATAACTCTTCTCCAATTCGCATACCGTAGTTATTGTATTCTTAATCTATAAAAGTAATGAGAGTGGACGTTGTGTAAGTATGTAATTAATTAATTAATAGGCATATATTAGAGACAGACAGGCAGATATTAGAGACAGATAGATATTAGTGATAGATTCGACGTAGCGTCTGCATTTTGCTGTCTAGCTCGACGGGAGTTGAGCTCAGATGTAGATCAAAATTTTAGAACGCTAAAGACACCTTGAAATTTTTCAGAAAGTCAACATTAGGAGTAGCAAAATATATATTACCACCCCACAAAGTCAGGGATGACTTTATGTATTTTTTTATCGTATCACTCCAAGCAAGGCTGTAACGCCACTGATGTGCAGGGGGCTACATAAAAGTAAAAAAGATTAAATAGAAGAGAGTGAAAAGAAAGACGAACCGGTTAGAAAGGAGCAAGAGATGGAAGGGAATACAGGTGTGATAACAGTTGCAAAGGTGGAGAGAAAGGAAAGGATATGCCTGGTGGTAAAGAAAAAACTAGAGTCAAGTGGTTAAGAGATAAGTATTGACATTGCATTTAAATTCTTGGAGGTTGTAGCCGTCAGGAAAGCAAGAATATGGAAGCGAGTTCCACAGGCGGGAAGTGCGAGAAAAGAAGCTACAAGAGTAGAATTATCGTTTGCATTTGGTTGATCTAACTGTGAATGAGTGAGACCCAGTTGCCAGTCTGGTTGCACGAGTAAACACCTGTTGCAGAGGCACCAGTGATTTAAGTTCGTTGGAGCAGAAGCCATGAAAGTATTTATAGAACTGACAAAGCCACATCTCGTCGGTGGGGAAGTGGCTGGAGTCGAGCCGCCAAGTCGGTACCTATCATGTTACTGATTCTCCTTTGGAGCCTGTCAAGAACATTGAGATGAACAGCAGGGGCGCCTGACCATATATGGTAGCAGTACTCCATGCACGGACGAATGGCTGATTTGTATATATGCAGGATGGATTCAGGCGGGAAAAACATCCTGGCCCGACACGGTGACCCAACCTTCCTAGCAGTGGATTTAGCTATTGACTCAATGTAGTGGTTCCACTTGAGATCGGAAGAGAGGGTAAGGCCGAGGAGGCGCAGTGTATTGCTCTCAGGAAGGCTAGCTTGGTCCATGCTTATGGGAGGCAGGAGAGGTTGCCTGTGGTGACTGACAGACAGCAGCTTAGAAGCAATGAAATTTACAAGCCACTTCTTACCCCAATTCACCACAGAATGTAGATCCCTCTCAAGATCAGCAGCGAGATTATGTCCGCCACGTCGGGTTTCTTACTGATGTGGGAGTAAATTGTGGTGTCATCTGCGTAGATGACTACTTGGCACTTGATCTCGTCTGGGAGGTCATTTATGAAAATAAGGAAGAGCGTCGCGCCTAGGATAGAGCCCTAAGGGACACCAGCATTTGTACAGTAGGATATGGAGGTATGCCCATTCAAGATGACCTTATTATGCGGTTATTTAGAAAAGATTAGATCAGATCAAGCAAGTGTCCGGTAATACCGTAACACCATAACTTGTATAGAAGGCCAGCGTGCCAAACCCTGTCAAAAGCATTGGAGATGTCCAGAGCAACAGCATGAGCCTCGCCGGACCCCTCAAGGGCCTGGAACATGTACTCCGTAATGATCGTTAGCATGTCGGCTGTGGACCTGCCAAAGCGGAAGCCATACTGCCTGTCAGAGAAGAGTTTATGTGCAGTAAGATGTTGAACTATTTCAGCATTAATGATGGCCTCGAACACTTTCCCGAAAATTGGTAGAAGGCTGATAGGGCGATAGTTGGATGGGTCCGAGGGTTCACCAAAGTTATTAAATAAAGGAACAACAGAAGAGGACTTCCAACACGCAGGAAAACAAGCAGAAAGGCAGTAGTTATACAGTTTAGAGAGGACAGAGGAGAGTTCAGGGACACATTTCTTAAGGACAATCACCGGGATTCCATCACCGCCGCTCGCCTTATGGGGGTCAAGTTTTGATATTACTCGAGATACTACTGACGGGGTAATGTATATATCGTACAGTTTAGCCTCAGTTTTAATAGGGAAGTCGGGTGAGGGTACTCCAGATGAGTCAAATGTGGAGTTGGATGAGAATCTGCGAGCAAAGCACTCGTCCTTGTCCGCTGATGATGTGAGGACCTCGAATTCATTAAGGGAGAGATAGAGGATTTGCTATTGTTCAGCATCCGTTTGCATAACCGCCAATAGTCCTTGAAGCCGAACTTGCGGTCAGCTATGCGCCGTCTCATTCTCTCAGCAAACAACCGCTTGGCGTCATTCAGGATTCTCTTGCACTCATTACGAGCAGACGTGAATAGGTGCCTATTGTGGTTAAATGACTGTCTCCAAAATATCGTAAGTAGTGGTTCCTGTGGGCAATGGCAGCCGAACAAGCAGGAGAGAACCAAGGGGAGGAATGAGGTTTGAGACGAAACTTCCTGGTAGGTATGAAGACATCAATGTCAGTTTTCACCCAGGACGAAATCTCAGAGGCACAGTCATCAACTGAGAGATCGAACACGTTTCCCCAAGGGACGTCGCATAGAAAATCGCGAAAGGCGTTCCAGTCAGCTCTTTGGTAGCAGTAGAAGGTTCTATAGGTAGAAGGCTCCTGGGGGGATTGAGAGTGGAGGTAAATATTAAGAACGATAACAGCATGGTCGGAGTTGCCGAGAGGGCAAAGATGCGAGACTTGGCAGGAGTCAGGTGTGGAGGTAAAGCATATATCTAGTAGAGAGGCGTGTCCAGAGGGAGTGCTGGGAAAGCGTGTGGGGAAGTCCACTACTTGCGTAAGGGATTGGGAAATGGCAAAGTTCATGGCGTGGATGCCAGCTGAATCAGTAATAGTGTCTTTAAGCCACTCAGCATGATGAGCGTTAAGATCTCCGAATACAAATATGTGAGCGAATGGGTGGGAGGAAGTAGCCATATCTATATTTTCAGAAATGCTGTCTAGAAAGGAGCAGTCGAGAGGGGGAACGGTAAAGAAAAAAAAAGGTAGCTATCGAAATGAGGAGAGACATACATATTGGTGACCAGGGAATTCGAGTGCTGTCACCCTCGCTACAGGGAGGTGTTCACTAACATAAACCCCGAGCCAGCCCATGCATATGGACAGTGGAATCCTTCCTTAAGAGGGGAAGATAACCAGGGACCAAGAAGTCGGAGGAGGGAATTGATGAGTTGAGGTTAGTCTCACAGAGCGCTAGAATGTCAAGGGACTTTTCGTAGAGGAAAGCTTCTATACTACAAAAGTTAGTACGAATGCCCCGGATGTTGGTAAAAGAAATGTTAAGAGATTTAGGTGATATGAGTTTGACTGCTTTAGGAGTTTTCTGATTCCGTTTTTCATGTTACGGTTTGTTGGTAAGGAGGGACCTTGAGTAGAAGATGCAGGCGGTCATTATCCACGAGATGCGCTGGGAGGGAAACTGGCTCGGACTGCATTAGTGTGGCCTCGGGGTTGCCCACCGAAAGCGCTTGCAGGGACACCTATCCATGCGCGACACGGCACTACAAGAACCCCGATATTATGCAACTGTTGATCAGAGCAGCCGCTCTTGACGCCACGCAAGAGTTAGGGCTCTTAACTACCAGTCGGAAGCAGCAACCAGGAAACTGCCAACCCGGTACCCTCACAATGATGAGACGTTGTCACCAACCTAACACATCGCAGGAAAATCACGGCAGCACCAATACTAAGGTTTGAGGAGAGGAAGAAGAAAGCCGGAAACCATATCCTAAACAGGGGACGTGGGTGGAGTGTGAACCGGGCGATTGCTTGTTAAAAAAAGATAAAGAAAAAAATGATAAAAATAAAGTGAAGAAAAAGGGTGGTGAATTGCTAAGTTTTAATTTAGTTAAAGTCCAACAATCAAAGAAATTTCTGCCAAGTTAAAAAGAGACCAAACGTTCAATTAAGCCTGAAAAGTTTAACATTAAGCAAAAAATGATTTACTTTTAAGAATATTTTAAAGAGAGTTGCACCCATCCCAACACAGTTTCTGCCAGTAAGCTAAAAAATACAATCCTTTTTCACTTTTTGCCCAAACATGTGATAAGGAGGCGAGGGTGGTTGTCAACTCAGTAGACAATATGTGACCTGTAGGCCGAAGGGATAGAAAGATAGATAGAATCTAAACAGCCGGCGAGGAAAAAGAGAGAGAGAGAAACAAAGAATTCAACACTTAAAGAAATTTCTGCCAAGTTAAAAAGAAAACCAAACGTTCAATTAAGCATGAAAAGTCTAATATTAAGCAAAAAATGACTTGAAAATTTACACAGTTGTACTAAAAGCGTCTGCGAGTGTTCTTAGCTAGGTTTTGTGTCGAGGTACCCCCGATGAAAATCGATAATCGAAAAAATCGGGTTATAGAAGGAGTGTTCCGATTTTAATCAAATTTGATACACTCATAGACAAAGACACAAGAAACGATATTCAGAAGTTTTAAGGCTGCAGTTCTTACAATAGTGCAGAAAATCGATTATATATATATATATATATATATATATATATATATATATATATAAAGCAAGATGTTTGTGTGTGTCTTTATCTGTCTGTATGTCCTTTATACAAATCCACAATTTTTATCCAATTCTGACAAAACTTCACACGAATATTCTTTAGGCTGAGACTGAGCTCCAGAACCATGGATTAGTTTTAAAGCTTTCATTACACCCGAGCAACACCGGGCTATACTGCTAGTTATCTATATTTGTTGCATAATCCAATAGAGACATTTTACATTGTTATCTATAAAAGTGACGAGTGTGGGCGTTGTGTAAGTATTTGCTATGTAAATTCTTCATGTTTTTATTCTTATTATTCCTTAAACTACCCGAATGAAAACGGGTTAAGCTGCTAGTATTTGATATAATGCAAAAATATCACAATGATAAAATCGGTCAATAAGTAATTGTATTATAACTATTTATACTGGTACTCATGCATGAAATTACAAGTAATTCATAATATTTAAAATTTTGAAATCATTTATTTTTGGCATATGATATTTTTAAAATCTTTCTCTAAATCTTTGTCTTTCAATCATGGCGCCTCAACTGCTATCCCCTTCCGCCGCACCTGTGAGACGCACCACAACGTTTGAAATCACTGCTGTAACACAACCAAGTTACTATGGGCAATCAATACTTAAACACGGCCATTTAACTGTTGGAATTGGTAAACTTGATATATCTTGGAAGAGTATTCGAATAATCCAGGATGTGCGTTGTGGTGAGGTTCTGCTCAGAACGAGAAATCGGGGAGCCGAGTTCGAATTCCAGTTGAATTCCTTGCATTCACTTGCGCGCAAATACGTTTGAGAAAGGTATAAATCCGTCTCTTCTCTCCAGTTATGGGTTAAATAACAGGACAGATTGGGTTCTATAGCATTGACAAGCAACCAGTCTACCGCAGAAAGTAATGGCAACCTATTGCGGGATAATCTTCTGCCCAGTCAGTCATGTCTCTTTCGAAACATGATCGCCCAAGCGTGTATCACGTATGGCACCTGACTGAGTGATTCGAATAATTTAGAACCTATACTGACAGCAAGACATCTGCATACGAATAGAAAATGGATTGAGAAAATATACAAAAATAGGAAGACAAGGCTTAGATATGTTGATAACAGATACAGAAAGGGGAATACAGGAAGGCAAAAAAAAAAAAAAAAGGAAAAACAACGACAGAGGGAGAGAGAGAAGGGAAAGACAATGAGAGAGGGAGAGAGGAATGACAACGAGAGAGGGAGAGAGAGAAAGGAATGACAACGAGAGAGGGAGAGAGGAATGACAACGAGAGAGGGAGAGAGGAATGACAACGAGAGAGGGAGAGAGAGAAAGGAATGACAACGAGAGAGGGAGAGAGAGAAAGGAATGACAACGAGAGAGGGAGAGAGAGAAAGGAATGACAACGAGAGAGGGAGAGAGAGAGAGAAAGGAAAGGTAAGAAGAGAGAATGCATGATTGTTAAAAAAAAAAAAAAAAGAATTAAAATTTAGAGATACCAAAATCAGGCAAGTACAACAATTTAAATATCTGGGAAGTGTTTTACAGAGGGTGAAAAGTTCAATACATAAATCTGTACGCGATTAAGGAGATCAAAAGACGCCTTCCAAAGGCTAAGCAAACTATTAAGAAACAGAAAAATTATATAAAAAAAAATAAAAAATACAGGGTGGCCCAAAACTAGGTGAACAGTAAATGATTAAGAATTGAAACAGTTGCATGTTGCATCGAATTTGTCATACATTAATGTGGTAAATGTTTTGTCACTTTGAGGCTTGATTACCCAATGTTTCACTTTCAACCCATTTTGTTCTAAGAGTTTCAGCATTTTGAAATTTCCAATACTCTTTTAACACCCATTTTCTTTCATTAGTATTTAAATTATTTGCCATTATGGGTTCTCTATCAAAAACAGGAGAAATTTAATTATAAAACTTAAAATAACAAAGCATAAATACCATAATTATAATGAACACCATTGTAACAATGTATCCAACACACCAACATATTTCATCTATTGCCTATCTACTTTTGGACCACCCTGTATAATAAAGATGTACTTACCAATAGGAATAATCGAATGAAAACTGAAAATCCAATCCGATTGTTGTAGGTTAAAAAAAAAAAAAATTGAAAAGAAATTAGATATTGAAGAAAATATGAAGACATGAATGATTAAAAAAGTATTTATCAAATTACATATTTATTTATTACCCGAAGAAAAAATTCAATGGGACTCTTTAAAAATGATAGCTTTTTCACATCTTCTTCTATGTGCCCTGTCCTTTCGGGACGTAGGCGATCATGGTTTTCCACGTCTCCCTATCTCTGGTGGCTCTTAGTATGCTTTCTCCTGTTACACCTCGCAACCCCGCTTCCGTCATCCACCTGATCAGGCCCCTCAAATATGTTATCCGCTGCCTTCCTCTGTCTCCTTTTTCCTTCTATCTGACCTGTCAGTGTCAAGTTCTCTAAGCCCTCCTTCCTCATTGCATGTCCCAGGAACTTCAGTTGTCTCTTAGGGAGCATTTTGCTTAAAGATCATATTTATTTGATTTCAAATAACGTTTGGAAATTTAACATATTACAGTGAAATATCCCCTTTCCAACATTATATAGCTTATACTTATAGTTCAGGTATATGGGCGGGGGACGAAGGTGTTTTTTTTAAACAGATATAAAGGTTGAAATATTTTAATACATCTTTCATTTAGGGCCCTCTTACGATTTTCATTCAGACTAATCATGCAAATACCTTTGAAAGTAAGGAAGATTCAACGCTGTCAAAATTATTTCCGTTTAGAATCTGAGATTTTTTCAGAACGCACATTATATATTAACTTTCACAAAGTGGCGTCTTTCTAGCATTACTAATCATTTTGACTATCGTTTATTCCATTTGAATAGGACAGAGAATTATATTTAATCTCTAAAAATAACACTACTTTCTGAACAACCTAATACTATGATTGCCTTTAATAAAAATGAATAAGTGTTGTCTGAAATGAAGCTTAGGTATTATCATTGCATGATTTGTACGAGTATCCTCATTTTCGCTGTTTTAACTACCATGTAGCGTCCTCAGTAACCTTTTGAATATATACAGGAGTATATCATGGGCGGTACAGAGGAGCGATTCTTCTTCATGTGCCGTATTCCTTCAGGACGTATGCGATCATAGACTTCGACTTGGCTGTCTCTTGTCGCTCTCAATATTTTTTCTTTTGGTATCTCTTCTAAGCCCCTCTCCGCCATCTATTTGCTCAGACCAAAAAAGTACGTCTCGCGCTGCTTTCCCATGTCTCTCCTTCAATTTATCCTACCTGTGAGTGTTAAATTCTCCAGGCCCTCCTTCCTCATTACGTGCTCCGGGAACCCCATTTGTCTCTTCCTGATATTAAGTATGAGTTTTCTTCTTGTTTGCATCCTTTCCAACACCTTATCATTGCACACGTGCTCCGTCCATGGTATCCTCAGCATCCTTCTGTAAAACCACATTTCTGCTGCCTCAAGCCTTGTCTTTATCCTTGATGAGATCGTCCAACATTCACTTCCATACAAAAGGACAGATATCACATAACTGTCCAGCACTCTTTTCTTTGTTTCTAATGAGATTTTTCTGTCTTTCAGTACAACTGGTTAGCTTCTCAAATGCGTCTTTGGCCATGCCAATGCGTCTTTGGATTTTCTTGTCACACTTTCCACCCTCTGTCAAAACACTGCCCAGATATTTGATTTTTTACTTGTTTTATTTTAGTTTCTCCGACTTGTAGTTGGTATATTGGGCTCCTCTTTTTGCTGATGACCATACATTCAGTATGCTTAGTCTTTTCTTACTTTCTTTTGCTACCCCCTGTAGAAGATTCTGCATTTTCCTTTCCGTGTGAGCTATCAGCACTGTGTCATCCGCGCATCTAATATTGTTCAGATTGTGGCCGCCAAGGCTTTTATTTCTCTCATAATTGCTTCGCTGTACAGGTTTAAATGATCCGGTGAGAAAACACATCCTTGTCTTACGCCTCTTTCTATTTTTGCATACCTGCTGAATTCACTTCCTATTTGTACACAAGCGGTTTGCTGCCATTATCCTTCTTAATTATATTCTTAATTATCCTAACGTCTTTTCCGAACGCCTTTGTTTAGTCTATAAAGCACAGATAAAAGTTCCTGCATCTGTATTGCTCATTCAGATAGCATTCTGAGCATGAACATCGCATTCATTGTTCCGGTATCTTTAACGAAGCCACACTGTTCTTGTCCTATCTCTGAGCCGATTCTGCTGCGCGATGTTCATCAGAATCCAGATGATGAGTTTTGTTATGTGGCTTATTAAATTGATTGTTTGATGGAACTCACATTCCTTTGCACCTGGTTTCTTAGGTAGTGTTATGAAGATTAATCTGCTTAGGTCCTCCTGGTATATTGCCGCTGTTGAAGATTTTCGTTCATTACTTCTGTTAGTCTGTCTACGCCGAGAGGCGGTTGCCTGGGCTAAACAAAAACATTCTGTTGAGAAAATACGTACGAAACTAGAATTTATAACAGCTCATGACTACATAACTAAGGAGAAGGCGTAATAGTTTAAATGCCCCGTGCGCTCAAAACCCACCCATATGTGTATGTGTGTGTATTATGATGTATAGTATCCGAAACAAAAGCTGATACAGTCGTATGATAAGGTTTGGTGATGACTTGGGCTAACTCCTTGACTCGTGTGTGTCTGTGCGTGGAGGGCGACTATAGGGCCCGGTAGTGAGAAAGGAAGACATTTATCAAAATATGTTAAAATAGATGAAACATGATATAAACACTTTATTCAAATGAAATATAAACTAAATTTTTATTTCATTCTTTGACTGGATACCCTCCCGATATGGATCCCCGGGGTTGTCACATTTCCTTCCCCTACCTCCATTTCTGCACACTACTGAATAGAAAAGATGAGAAAGCAGAAAAGCCATAAACGATGAGTTTCGTCGAACGTTTGTTGGTCTTTGCTTCGTCAGGTCAGAATGGAAGAAACAGAGACTAGCAGACGTTCGTAGTTTTCCACTTTCTCGTGTGTGATCACATCCAACCTTCTACCGAAGAAGTGAACTTGCAATTTTTTTTTTTGTACTAACAGTCATTCACTTGTAGTTGCAGTTATATTTATACTAGTTGGTTAGTTTTTCACGTAGGAAACAAATATACAAGCTAACAAATATAATTATCTATATCTGTAAAAGTGACGAAGGTGGACGTTGTGAAAGTGTTTGTTTGATAGATAGATAGATAGATAGATAGATAGATAGATAGATAGATAGGACTTAGCGTCTGCATTTTGTAGTCTCTAGCTCGACGGGAGTTGCGCTCAGATGTAGATCAAAATTTTAAGACGCGAACGACACCTGGAAAATTTTCAGTAAGCCAAAATTAGGGGTAGAAAAATATATATTATCACCCCACAAAGTCAGGGATCAGTTTATGTATTGATTATAATATAGAATCGATTATCTCACTTTATATTATCTATATATGTTGCCCTTCCTACCATAATCCAATAGAGACATTTTACATTGTTATCTATAAAAGTGACGAGGATGGACATTGTATAAGTATTTGCTATGGAAATTCATCATATGTTTTTATTCTTATTATTCCTTAAACTACCCGAGTAAAACCGGGCTAAACTGCTAGTTAGGAATAAAATAGTTCACCTGTACTCTGAGTTTTATGATTTTTTTTTATCTAATTCTCAACATATTTTTATGCTCAACTTGAAACACACACACACACTATATGAAATGGATTAAATCCGACATATTTGTTTAAACATTTCTTAATGGATACTCATACTTGAGTAGATGTTCCTTTTTTATTTTTTTTTATTAATCAGCATATTTATTTACATTTACTAGCCTGAATAATCGAGAAATCTTGTTAGGAAAATATGCCTCCTTCGACAGGATTCGAACTTGCGACCCCTATGGGGAAATCGTCATTAGATCTGACATGTGTAAGACCGCGCGACCCCCCGATAAAACCATCAGTATCTATTAAAAAAAATAATGTTTAAGCACATTAATTATATATATATATATATATATATATATATATATATATATAAAACGGTTTATAGGTAAATCCCAAAGGATACAACCAGAGGGCTCAATGTAATTAAAATTATTTATTACACATAAAAAATTCAAAATTTTCTAAAATCGGATGGCCATTTCGACGAGTAAATTTAACGCAAGTCTCAGCGAGAACAAAACATAATGGGAAAATAAATTTGTGTGTGTGTGTGTGTGTGTGTAAAAAACGAAATTAAGGGTAGGGAAAAAGAAAAAAAGTAGAAGCGGAGCAGGTCCTTGCTATCGGAACCCGTAAGCCCGCCACCTTAGTGACGAAAGTAAAAAGAGTTACAACAAACCAAATCAAAAATAAAAAATAGATCAGACGAAATAACGGCTTTACAGAGCCACCGTTCAAAGGGTCACGAATAATATTAATATAAATTTGAACTGGTTAAACATAAGTTAAAAATTAAAACGTGTAGGAAAATAGATTTAAGAACGGAAGGCTACTATATAATTAAATTATATGTCTAATAAGAAATAAAACCATTATTATAAGAAACTTCAATTCTAGATTAAGTATGAGGAAATTAGATTTAAATATATGACGCCATTAATACCAAAACAAACAGGTTAAATATAGCTTAAGTTAAAAATAAAACATAGAACTAGAAGGAAATTAGATTTAAGAACGGGAAGTTATTACTTTTATGTAGAGATTGAACTCGAATCTCCAAGAAATGGCATAAATGGGACAAGGAGAATAAAACTTAAGCTATAAGATGAAGAAGGTAACTCGATTAATTCATGAAATTAAAAAGTCGTAAATCTTAAATTAAACACTATTTGGGAATGATCGATGAGAGAATGCCAAGCACGAGCAGACATTTTTTCTTTTAGTTATAAAACTCGGCGACAAAGGCAATCTCACGAAGTAATTATATCGACATTAATAACAATACAGAATAATTAAGATAAAATTTCTTAACACCTTCCTTTTTCGCCCTCTGCAGTAATCACAGAGCAAATCCATTTATACATCATGAAGCTGTTAAAATGTCAGGCACTTTTGCATGTTAATAACTGTAATTTTCAATTGGATTTTGCCATTAGTTGATGAACTAATCGAGCCAAAAACGACGTCCAATCACTCATCTATCATTCAATCCTGAACACCAGTTCTCACTTTTAACAAACTCGTTATTACTTTTTAGCATGCAAAGATTAATCGATTAAAGCTTTGTAAATTAACCTCTTAAGAACGTCTATGTATTATTTATATTACGTTCACCAATGAGCTTGTTTATTTCTCTGCAATGAAGTATCTCTTCTCGCAGCACAAATAACACATTTGCTCCTCCTTTGTTTTTACACAACCATCCATCCTGAAAGTTCGTGAATTGTGGTAATACTTTTAATAGTGTTAACACAAAGGAAGTTAATCAATGCCGTTACCATCACTCTCCTGTTACTTGTTTCCAATACCAGAAACAATAGTCTGGGTTCATCATCAGTCAGTCAGTTAAGTGCCATACGTGATACATGCTTGGGCGATCATGTCTCGAAAGAGACATGACTGACTGGGCAGAAGATTATCCCGCAGTAGGTTGCCTTTGCTTTCTGCGGTAGACTGGTTGCCAGCCAAGGCTATAGAACCCAATCTGTCCTGTTATTTAACCCATAACTGAAAAGAAGTGACGTATTAATACCTTTCCCAGGGGTATTTTCGCGTAAGTGAATGCAAAGAATTCAACTGGAATTCGAACTCGGCTCGCCAATTTGTCGTTCCGAGTCGATATCCACTGCACCACAATGCACATCCTGGCTATATAACTGACTGGGTTCATCATAATTGTTTTAAAACGTGTTTTTCTGATAGCTTCTCAAAAGAAGCACAAAAGGAAATAAATCCGCAGAATTTTGTGGATATGATATTTTTTCATTAATCTATAGTCATCAAGATATGCGTTGTGGTACAGTGGATATCGGCTCGGAACGAGAAACCGGGGAGCCGAGTTCGAATTCCAGTTGAATCCATTGTATTCACTTACGCGCAAATGCCCTTGGGAAAGGTATTAATCTGTCTCTTCCTTCCAGTTATGGATTAAATAGCAGGACAGATTGGGTTCTATAGCCTTGGTCGGCAACCAGTCTACCGCAGAAAGCAATGGCAACCTACTGCGGAATAATCTTCTGCCCAGTCAGTCATGTCTCTTTTGAGACATGATCGCTCAAGCGTGTATCACGTATGGCACTTAACTGACTGATAGTCATCAAGAATATTTACTTTCCTTCTTCAATCAATTGAGAATACTTATATTTACATTTTGAGTTCCCAAAATTAAACTAAGTCAAACTTTCCGTTATTAAACATGCCATTTTTTTTCTTTTCAAAAGACAATATACATCCAAATAACATCCATACTCTTTCCATCATAAATTTAGCAACTAGCTGTTCCCATTGCTAATATGTCATTTATTTTACAAAGATTCTAAAAGGTTTTGGATGACGGTGGGGATTAATGGAAAATTACCGTAGAAATTGTTATCTGATATTTTCACGAACAACCGACGTCCAATAAATATATACAGCTAGATAAAAGAATAAACAGATTTTTCGCAAGCAATCAGAGCCTTAATATGCAACGGCGCAGAAAATGTCTGTGTATCATATAGAGAGTTGATGCAATTTTGATTACCCACTGGAAAATTCACCATAGTTCAAGTAACATTGGTAAAGGATCTTTTCTGTTAATTCCCCCCACACATACACCAAATAAAAAGAATTTGTATTTACTAAAATTCACAACAGGACTATTTCTAAGTGCGGATAATTTTCGTTCTGAGGGTTGGAGTTGTCACGAGGCACGCTAAACAAACTTTGATTTAAAATTTATAATTTGAGGTGAATTAATAGAAAAGATCTAAGGGGGAATTCACATTAAAAACAAAAAAAACAAAAAAAAAAAAATCATTAACAGACCACAAACAAGACACCCATAGAATCTCTATTAGACATGCCAAATTTCTTAATTCCTTCCTCCATGACACCATTCAACGTCACCATAGTTGCTGATGAATTGAGAATTTTCTTTTTTAATCTTCCTAGATTGCGAGAGATTCATTAAAAAGAAATCCCTCATACGAAGAAAAAAACAAGAACCAAAATTGCGAGTTTCCCGCCAAATGTACAAAAGTTGGAAGTCTTGATCATTTAAGTCGAGTGTTAAACTACCAGTTTTATTGAATTTTTTTTAACACGAAATAATAATCCTTTAAAACAATGGACGTGCTAAATAAGGCAACGAAGAGAAGAATAAAACTTACCTAATCATACGTAGATACTTCAATTCTGGATGTAAAATATCGCATTAACAAGACTGCAATAAGGAAGGACCTCATTTTCTTGTGTTAGCGACAATCTTCATGTAACTCAAAGTCAAATGTTTCTGTCAGGCACATTTATTTTTAGTTCAGTATTTTTTTAATTTTAGCTTGAATTATATTTAATTTTTATTTATCTGTAGAAATAATATTTTAATAACCAAGGGGATAAAACTACATTTGCTTCCGTAAGAATAAGACAGAATTTAATCGCTACTGATACCATTTAGATTTTAGAACGTTTTTACGACTACCACCGCGCGCCACACTATATTACATGACTATGTTTAGCGCCAATTTCTTAAGTTTGTATTTCTTGATTATTTCAGGAAATAATCGAAATGAGATGCACTATTTATTTATATTGCCATTTTGTTTTAAATGCTAATAAGTGAAGCCCCTATATTCACTGCAACAGTTTGTGGGATATTCTTTAATTTTTAGATTAATAAATAAATAAAATAAGAATTTTTGGTGAGCTTTAACTTAACGAATGTTTTTGTTTTAGAGGGTTTTGTCTTTGATTGTGTCTAGACAGTATTTGAATGCCATATAT
The DNA here is from genome assembly GCA_037127315.1 of Ascarosepion bandense. Taxonomy (NCBI): domain Eukaryota; kingdom Metazoa; phylum Mollusca; class Cephalopoda; order Sepiida; family Sepiidae; genus Ascarosepion; species Ascarosepion bandense. Next base: position 3,285,494 of record JBBBDQ010030258.1, on the reverse strand, counting down.
AACAGCGATATTAGTAGTGTTCGGTAAGGTTTTGTTTCGTATGAAAGGAAAATTCGTCTTGCAAAATAAATAAATAAATAAAATAAAAACCGATATTAACTCTTCACATTAAGTCTTTCTGTTTTCAGAATTTTTTCCTCCTTCAAACTTTAAGATAAATTGTAAACATTTAATATCAAAAGGTACTTTTAGAGTCTGTAATACAAATCCTATATAATCCATCAACCAACTAAAACACACAAAATAAATTGCACACCCGCAAAATAGATTTCAAACGACTACATCATTTGGGAAAAACCTTAAGTAAAATTGCACACCTGCAAAAAGGGATTCAAACGAATTTGGAAAAAACCCAACTAAAAAGAAATTCACAAGCAGACAAGATAAACATGTTCTAAGAAATATTTATTAAAGCAAAAATAAAAGGTAAAAGAGAAAAATTGTAAGAAAAAGGGCAACATGTTCAATCAGGGTATATAAATTAAGACATAAATAAACGTACCGAAAAAAATATTGTAAATCCCCTCCCTTATGATAGAATGTTTTTAAAAAAGAACGAATTTGCCGATGCAAGTTGAAAACATAAATGACGAATGATTTTGCGACGGAAAGTTGAAAATTTATACTTACGCATTTAGGAGGCTCATCTGAAAATGAAAATTAAGAATTCGTTGACATTCATTCAAACTCAAAGAACATCCTACTCATTCACGTAAACGTACTTGCGCATGCGCAAATAACTATAGCAGGAACATAAAGAATAAGACTAAAAGCTCTAATTACGAAAGGAAAAAAGGAACGTATCAGTTGTTTTGGCACAAATTGAACAGGAGAAATTGGGAAAGTAATCCTCTTTCCACGAAAACGATATGCAGCACATAGTCAATACATATTGATTTTGCTTAGGTACCACCACTCATTTTCGATACCTGAATTTAAATTGAACTTTTAAAAATAAAAAAGTTTTCTTAAAGTTTTAATTTTAGCTTTAATTGAAAGCCAAGATATTAAATTTACTAATTCCAGTAAGCAAAATACCCTGGTGTATTTCAAACCGAAATTATATTGATTGGAATCTAAAATTTTTCTAATTTAAAAAAAAAATCAATTTTTCGGCCTTTTTTCATCGATCGACACATTTTGTAAACACAAGCCAATTCTCGGTTTTAAAAAATCTTGCGAAAATAAAATCTACCTTGCTGACACATTATTTTATTCAAATTAGAAAATTTAATTTACTTTAACCTGATTTGAAACGAATATTAACTGCTTACTGCCTGAAATGTAGTATAAAAGCATTTCTTAATTACCGTAGCCTTGTTATCGGGAGTTATCATCGTGTTATCAGAAGCGATAATTGACATGACAGACGGAAGCCGTCAAAAAATGCTAATTATGGAAAATGAATTTGACATAGTTTTATGGAGCTTAATCGTACGCTTCCATTTTTTTTAGTTTCAACTATATAGAAAAAATAAAAAATTAACAATATTTTCAGCAATTATCTAATATTTTGTAGAAATTTAGTTAGCTTTGCTTTATAGCCTTACGCTTGAAGATGTTTTATGAAAAATAAAAATTAAAATAATATAAAATTTTATTATAAAATAATTTTTACAATTTCATAACAGAGAATGACAGAGGTAACTCAATAATTTATGAAATGTTATCGCATTTATTAATTTTTATTTTTAATATTTATTTTTCATATTCTTTATTAGGTACCTTCACAAATTGTGAATTTCAGAATTTTTTTTAACAAAATTAGGAAACTAGGAATTAAAATATATAAAACTTGCTTTAAATTTTGAAGAGATGATTTGCAAAGCCCGTTAAATATTGAAACGTAGGGCATAGAAAACACGGAAGAGAGATGAAAGAATTGTACCCTGCCGAAAATGTTTTGCATAGTTTTTTTTTCCTGTAAGCAGCGCAATCTTTGAAACATAACATTTTAATGATATATATCATGTACGGCCACCCGTAAAAAGAAAACACGGGTCATCAATATGCACACAATTAAAATGCTTTAATTATTTTAAAAATCGAATGGCTTTATTATTTGTGTTAAGCGTTTCAATTTTTGATTAGTAAATATAGTCATCACGTATTAACTTACCAACCTAGCGTTAACGATGAAGGGAGAAATTTTAAAAGATTTTTGAAGCTTTATAAATTATTATAATAAAAAATAATAAAAATGAAAACAATTCTTGTAAAAATTCATTGAAATTTTTTTTTCAGAGTAGGATATCCTTAACATATATTGTTTATAAAACCAATTAACAGTTTATCTGAATAAAAAATGGCATAGTTTTATTGAATTTTTGTTTTTTCTGAAAAAGGACTAATTAAAAAAAAAAAAAAAAAAAAAAAAGAAGAAAAAAAAAGACAGTTGGTTAGCATTCCCCAAAGACTCCTGAATTTAATATTAGGAATATGGGTGAACTCTCGCGAATTTCTAGACATTTCAGGAAATTAATTGGTGTGTGTGTGGGGGGGGGGGGGGGGTGGAAGGTAAAATATATAAAAAATATTTTTACCAAGATTTTCTAAAAATTATTATTTAAAAATGATTTCAGTCATTCATAAATAAGCCCTGAAATTTGAATCAAAATCCGACCATTATTTGATTTTTGCAAGAATTTCCAAATTAGTGCTTTTCACTGGCAAAAAAAGTGGCTTGCGTATGAGTGATTCACGGACGAAAGAAAAACAAAATTTTTTACCAAAATTTTGAACGTGCTAGAAAGAATTAAAAAATAATTAAAGAATACTTTGATTTATCCTCTTAATAACATGAGCATTTTACCGATAAAACTTTGTTTTTATTTAGTTTGGAGACTTTTTCTTCATACTATGCTGTCTTTTCAGCGAATTCGTCGAGGTACCTAATTTTATTTGTGAATATTGATACAAACTATCTAATCCACCACTTGTAAGTATCTGACCATGGCGTTCTTTACTAAAATAAAGAACGCTGTGCTTATAACCCACCATTTCAGTTCCATGAGTAGAGGGTGCTGGGAGCCAGGTGTATAAGGATAGAGAAAAATAATGGGCATGTACTAAATTTTACATTTATTACAACCACATTTTATGTAAGTATAACCGGTGATATAAACGAAGCGTAGGGAAATGGATTTATACATTTTCCAAATATAGCACCAAATGAAAATCGACAACCTTGACAAACTTCTAACGTCGTTTAGCGAATTTATTTTCCATACTGATAACCGTCGCGCTACCTGACATCTTCGAGAAATATAGAAAAATGCAATCTACGAGTGGTGCTGAAAACAACAACATTTTCACACGTTCAACAAGAAAGGATGTTCATTAACATTTTCACTACTAATTAAGGCAATTATTATTATTATGTTGTTATTTTTCATCATATTTCCATTTCTGCTATAGTCGCACTACCTACCAAATCTGCAGGAAGACCTAAGGCAAGTTCTCCTTAGTGTGTGGGCTGTACTTAACAAGACAATTGTTTGTATATCTTTTAAGCTGGGGTTTCCAGGGATTCTTTCAATGTGTTGTTTTGTTCCATTTTTTATCATTCCAAGTGCACCTACTATCACTGGCACGATTCTTGTTTTCAATTTTCACATTTTTTCTATTTCAATTTCCAGTTCTTTATATTTTGACAGTTTTTCGAATTCCTTGCTTGCTATGTTACAATCCGCTGGACAAGCCATATCAATTATTAGGCAAGTTTTTTTCTTTCTGATTTTTAACAATAATGTCCGGCCTATTTGCTTCAATATTTCTGTCTGTGTAGATGGCGTAATCCCATAGAATGGTGACATCTTTTATTTCTGGAACCGGAGCTGGGTGGTGTTCATACCAGTGTTTGTTTACATATTTTCCATAGTGTTTGCACATTGTCCAGTGTAAATATTGCCCTACTCTATCGTGTCGATTTTTATATTCATTTGGGGCAAGTACAGAACATCTTGAGATTAGATGGTCTGTTGTTTCTTGGTATTTATCACAGAACCTGCATTTTGGATCCACATTATTATGTATAATATCTGCCAGAAAGTTCCTAGTGAAAAGAAAATTATTATTATTATTATTGTTAAGAACAAGAAGAAGAAGAAGAAGAAGAAGAGTATGAGGAAACCTCATGGACGGTTGTCAAGAGGATTGTTTTTCTTTTTTAGTTTGAAGGATGAGTTAATCATGGCAATTTGGAAGTCATATTGTGATGCAGTGGATATCGACTCAGAACGAGAAATAAGAGAGCCGAGTTCAAATTCCAGTTGAATTCGTTGCTTCACATACGCACAAATACCCTTGGGAAAGACATAAATCAATTGCTGCTCCCTCCAGCTATAGGTTAAATAGCAGGACAGACTGGGTTGGCAACCAATCTACCGCAGAAAGTAATGGCAACCTACTGCGGGAAAATCTTCTGTCTAGTCAGTCATGACTCTTTCGAGACATGATCACCCAAATGTGTATCATGTATGGCACTTAACTGAATAACTGATCTGATAAAAAGTCAACTCCTGTCCAAATATGACCACTCCCATGATTTTACTGTTGATTTTCTTGCTGTCTCTGGGAACATATTAGTTCAGGAAATGACCTATACTTTAAGCCACAGGTTTTGCAAACAAACTTATAACTTGCTTGATTGCTTCTAGATAATTAGGGATAACCTTTGGCTGAGCGGACTAGGGGTGCACCTAATAGTATCACAACTGGGACCCACTTGCAAAGTTATGCGCTATTTTTTTATAACCTGTTATATATCGTGCATATTGGGCTGTGATGCATGTACCCGGTATACTCTTATCTGGTTGGTTGTCGTGATGGGTATATTGGGTTTTGTATAGTTTATTGGTGTGCTACTCACTCAATCACCATCAACAATAATACTAAAGATAAAAAAAGTTGACACTGAAAGTGTTAAATATTAGAAAATACCTAGAAGTTACTTTTAGGATCAGGTTTATTTATTTTGTTTCTTTTTACAGCTTATTAACCTTACGTAGGTTATTTAAAGCCCGAACATGTTTTGGGTTGTAAGAATAATTCTTTTCCTTTTCTATAAGTAAATATTGCGCTAACAATTTCTTGCAGATGACAGTGATTTTTTGAGTCCTTACTACGGAAAGAAGAGCTGGATTCATTATACCTTTAGGTATTTATGCAGAAGTGAATATCACGAAATAGACTAAAATTAGAACTTTGCTCTACGATCTCTCATTCCGAGACACTATCCATGACACCATCCGCACACGAGATGAAATGAGTAAAATAGGAATATATACTATATATATTAATAAATACTAATAAATACAAATAAAAGTTTTATTGAAGACTGAAAGGATAATAAGAAAATTGCTGATTCGGTGTAATTTACACTTTGCCAAGATGATCTTGGCAAGATCCATCCATTAATGGTGATGATGTTGACAAATAGAACTTATACTTTTTTTATCTTTGGCGAGCATCACTAGATTTTATACTTACGGTGAGCAAATCCAAATGATATAGTCGGTATTAGGAAGAAAAGAAACAAAATGAAATAAAGAAATTCGAGTATGGATAGAAACAATATTGTTGAAATTGGTTAGAATACGAAGGAGTGTCGTGGAAAATTTTGGAAAGACTTTCTTTGATTTGATGCGCAGAGAAAAGCACGAGATTTGAAAATATTCATAAAAAAGGCAACAATAACAGTTTAAAGTGGAAGAAGGAAAAGATAAATAATAATAATGATGGCGTCGAAAATGTGACTTACGGAAATTGTCCGGATTGTATATCATCGTTGTTTTGTCTTGCATTTTGATTATTAACTTCGCCTGACGATCGATCTCACTAAACAATCATAAATAAATAGATTAAAAGATTAGGTGTTTGAAAAGACAAAAACAAAACAAAAAAACAAAAACAAAAAATAAAAACAAAAAAAAAACAACAACAAAAAACAAACAAAAATAAATACTATTTACATTATTCAGACTATTGTCTTCATCATTGTTGCCATTTGTACGACGTTTAGGCTGTCGTACGCTCCGACCTTCTTCAAGTGCTAGGAATTTCGAACCGAACCCTTTATTTCGATTACTAGGGTATATCATTCTCATTCCTTGTACGAAGCCTCTTTTGGTAGTCATGAGTTATTTTCCTCTAAGCGGACTCACTAAGTTACTTGTTCACCACTGCTGTAGCCTGGTATTGAACTCACCACTCTTTGGGTCAAGTCACTGGAACTAACCAGCGTCTATATTCACTTAAGGACACATGGCCCTGTGGATATAGACGTTGGAAAATATTAATCATGTTCACCACATGGTGATGGATAACAGGCAATTGACTATAAATAAAATAGCCAATGCTATTAGCATATGCCGTGAGAAAGTTCAGAATATTCTGCACAATGAATTTAGCATGGCGAAGGTTTCTACTCGGTGAGTGCCACGTCTTCTGACACCTGATCAAAAGCGCACCAGGTTGATCACAAGAAAATCTGACATTGTTTAAGACTAATTCAGCTGGTTTCCTTGGACATTTTCTAACATAGGAACCGTGTTGGTCTCAGTATTTCTGAATACAAAAGGCATTGTTTTTATTGATTATCTTCAAAGGGCAACATAATCAATAAATAATACTATGTCAACTTACTGATACAGTTATAAATGGTTATCAAGAACAAACGCCCGGGAAAACTAACGAAAGGGATCTTATTTAATCAGAACAATGCTTCAGAATACAAGTCCTTGGTTTTAATGGCTGCCGTGGCTGACTGTGGCTTTGAACTGGTTGTTCATCCTCTCTATTCTTCTGATTTGAATGTGCGTTGTGATGCAGTGAATATCGGCTCGGAACGAGAAATCGGGGTGCCGAGTTCGAATTCCAGTTGAATTCATTGCATTCACTTATGCGCAAACACCCTTGGGAAAGATATTAATCCGTCTCTTTCCTCCAGTTATGGGTTAAATAACAGGACAGCTTGAGTTCTATAGCCTTGGCTGGCAACTAGTGTACCGCAAAAAGCAATGGCAACATACTGCGGGATAATCTTCTGCCCAGTCAGTCATGTCTCTTTCGAGACATGATCGCCCAAGCGTGTTTCACATATAACACTTAACAGACTGACTGACTATCATCTGTTTCCAAACATGAAAAACAATTGACTGAGAACGAGTATCGCAGTGGCAATGACGTCAATAATTGTTTGACTAACAGGATGAAACCTTCTTCGCCAATAAGATCCAAGCACTACAACGCCAATGAGAGAAATGTGCCGAGTGCAAGGGTGACTCTGTTGAAAAATAAAACTCATTTGGTTACATTCCATGAGGGTATCTTGCTCAGCTTATGAACCTTTCAGCCGACTCTCGTTAATGAAGAAAATATTGTCTTAATTTTTACGCTATGTTTTTTTCCTTCATAAATATTTCCAGATAGAAATTTTACTTACCGTTGATTAAACGGCCGAACTCGAACCGCCACTTTTACTCTAGAAAAAGAAAATAATCGACTTTAAGCGGACAAATTATATAATTTTGAAAGAAATAATCAGATTAAAGAAGATTATCAATTTGATGCTTCAATCATGGACAATATACAAATACGTAATCATCGTCGACTGCGTTATCTTGTATCCAAGAAGTTAACTTCTTTTATGATCGTTTCCTTTATAACGATGGCGTTGATGCCTAAGTAAACTAATTCTTATATGGGAGAGCCGATTGCATTGACTATATATATTGATATTGGTAGAAGACGAGGTCGATTTTGTTGAGCCTTTCTCTCTTGTTGTTTGATTTCTTCCCTTTCTCTTTTGGTGGCTTTGAAGTTTCTGTTTTCGATGGTGATGGAACATCGTCAGTTGGTACGGTCTTGTGCATGTGTTTCAAAAGATTTAGGCTAAAGTCCAGTGACTTTCATTGTGTTTTTGAGTTGGTCATTGTATCTTCGAAGAGGACGACCCCGTGGTCTTTTTCCTGAAGTGAACTCACTGAATAAAACTCGACATGAAAACCTTGACTCTTCTATTCTTGATACATGTCCTGGCTATCGAAGACAGTGTTTAATGATCAGCGATTCAATGCTTTGACTGTTGGCTCTTTTCAAGACTTCAGTGTTGGTCATATATTAATTCCATTTGATGTTCAAGATTGAACGAAGCTTCTCCTGATAAAAGCGTTCTAATTTTTGGATATCGCGACGATATAGAGTCCAGGTTTCGCAACCATATAGCAAAGCCGAAATAACAATAACATTATAAACAATAGTTTTTGTTATTAAATCCGGGTCTTTGTTGTTGAAGACGCTTTTGATTGGCTTTTTAAATGTTAGGTGTGCAGCGCCAATTCTATGTTCCACGTCCTTTTCTGATGTGCATTTGTTTGGTAAAAGGCTGCCAAGGTATGAAAAATGCTCTACTTGTTCTAGAAGTATATCACAGATGGTAATATCAAAATCTGGTAAAATGGTATTACCGAATAATGTTATTGTTCAGCTATTAATATTGTTGTAACCTAAAAATGTTACTGAATGAGAAATAACGGAAATGGAGGTTTCAAAATGAAATAGTAATCTTTATAACATAAACAAAATACAATACTCACCAGCTGCGTGAAGTAGCAAATCACTGCTAGTATTGAACTGCTACACAGCAATACAGATATTTACCGGTGCTCCCACCACGCAACAGATGTGACACAAAGTCAGTTTTTAAGGTGGGTTTATCGACAGCGCGGTGGAGAAATTCCCAAACCCCTCGACACTTCCCCTTTTAGAAACGCCTCAGGCGCCGAGCAATAAACTCATCCCCCTCCTGAGGGAGAGGCAAAGCCTGGGAATTGATGCCCCCGCCACTAGGACTTGGGTTAAAATATAAATCCTAGCCAAAGGCAAATGGATTTATTATATCGCTAGATAGCAATATCGGTATTTAGCTGACTCCCCACAGGACAAAATGTGGCACAAGGCCTTTTTAATGTGGGTAATCCGAGCCATATAGCTCGGGCAAAAATAAATGTCTATTTTCCTCCAGATGAGACTCTAACCTTCGGCGGAACCTCGGATGGGTTCCTGAAGGCATAGATTCCGCCAATGTCTGATTCGTTTGCTCTGTGATTTTTTTCCTGGTAGTTGCAAATATCTTTGATGATTTTAGCGATGGATGATAAAAAGGAAAGAGAGTTTGTGTAAAATTTTGTTTGCTTTTTGGAGAACCTGTTGTATCGGTTTAAGATTCTGAGGTAAAGCACTAGTGTCACACACTATGGAAACTTAAATTCTTTACCTCAAACAGAAATATTCTCTTCGGCTCATATGACAAAAACAGTACTTCACGCACCCACTTCCAGAATAACGTCCGAAAAATACAAGTCACTAACAATCTTTCCTGACCAATCAGAAAAATCTCCTGCGGTTTTCGCAGCAGTGTCACCCACCGACTATAAACTGACTCTGTTTCCACACACGAGTGCAGATCCAACCAGATTATCATTAGCAATGGACTCCTACGGCAGGCAAGCTTATCCAGGCCATCTTTAGCGATACAAAGGTGCTTCTATCAACAGCAATGCATTCGATCAACAACGAAAATAATAGATTAGTAGACGACTACAATGCCATACTTCGTGGAATTTTGCTCCTAGGGCCGGTGTATACTACATCCGAAACCTCCGACTGGATGATCCCAAGCCAGATTGAGGGGCCTCGAGCAGTATTTTGTGACCCTTGCTATCTTATCAACATTTGCCTTTTTTTCTATATTTACACATTACAAATTAAACTATGCACAACTGAGTATTTAAGGATGACAAATTTCTGCGGATTTTGACGTCATTCTGGGTTTTTTTTCCCAAAATCCGTGAATTTGTTGTGTTCATGCTAAGTCTCGAAAAACCACTGCACAGCATTCACTATATCTTTTATATTTTAATATATAATATTTCTATAATGCTTAATGCGTTAAAATTAATACACTTTTTAACAAGAAAAATTAATAAACTTAAATCTCAAGTTGATGTTAAAAACTAAAAGAAAGCATTGTTGATTTATTTAAGGTGGAATGATCTATTATGATATGTCCTTAATTTGTATTTATTTTCAACTTTTCTAGTTGAATTGTTCACCTATATTGCATATGATCCATTATTGTACATAATTAGGTTACAATAAAAGTCATATTTTTATATGAATACCTTATGAATAAATTGGGATATAGCAGAATGGGGTCATAGACCCTTATACCAGCCTTGAATCAACACTCAATTCTATTTCACTCGCCCACATATGCCTGTTGATTTTTCTTTGTGTCTATCTCGACTACTACCTTGTGTTATACCCCGAACGAACACTCACTCTCGACACCATAGAACGAGCAAACACTTGAACCTTGTAAATTAAATAAATCTCTGTTTACTTAACTCAACTGCGTATTATCTCCATTTATTGTTTTATAAATTCCACTTAGAAATTCTATAGCATCGTTAAAATGTTTCAGGTTAGCAACTTTAACAAAATATTGCAATAACAATCATAAATATAAACACTGCGGGCACATCGGCGTGGTACAATGGTTAGCAAGCTTGTTCTCGCTAGAAGAATTACAACTGAGTTGTGAGTTCGATTCGAACTGGGACGCCCAATATTTTAAGCATTGTGCCACATCTAAACTACACTTAGAAAATCACTTAAAATATGAATGAGGATCGTTATTTTAAGAAGTAGGTGCAAATGAAAAGATTTGAAATTGACATTTTTTTCCATTTCAGCCGTTAAGCACTTCGATCTTCCATTCTTTCTTTCATTTTCTCACTGAAATTAAGTAGGGTCTTTCCGACTCTTTCAACGCGATCAAAATGAATAGTCCATTATTTATGAGGTATTGGCAGATGACATTAAACACTTTTATTTTCTCTTATCTCTTTCTCGCTAAATCCCTGTCTTACAAACATTTATTTTAATAACAACTTAAAAATAATTCAGCAGACGATGTTATTTTATTTAATTTATGGTAATTGAATTTTTGGCAATTGCCTTACTTGGTTTCAGTTGATCGGTGCTCTGCGTCTGAAATTGTCGCTTTTATTCTGATTCATTCTGAAAATTAATGGTATTCATGAATATTCTGATTTATTTTGAAAATTAATGGCTTTAATGATTATTCTGATCTATTTTGAAAATTAATGGCATTAATGATCATAGACAAATGATAAGGCTCATCCAAGGTAATACCTATAATAGCCTTGAGTTCAGCTCAATTGCATTGAAGAAAAGAAGACAAATTCACTCTTCCGTTCAGTTCTCAGTTCCAGAAAAAATGGGATAGTCCCCCACCCCCTTCATTCGACCCCTTTCATAGCGATGTGGAGGGATAAGATATCTGGAATAAGTGTTTTTTCTTTTGAGTCAATACCAGTGATTGATCAAACATTTCTACAAAACAGGTGATAAAAATAACGTTTGATTTTTTTTTCTTCAATTGGAGTAGATAGATCTATTTATCGCCCGGTTCACACTCCACCCATGTCTATTGAACAGGTTAAGAGGCTCATCCCTTGTTCCCTGTTTAGGATGTGATTTCCAGCTTTCTCTTTTCCAATCTTCTCACTTTGGTTTCTTTTTTTTTTTTTTTCTTCAATTGGAGTAGATAGATCTATCTATCGCCCGGTCCACACTCCACCCACGTCTATTGAACAGGTTAAGAGGCTCATCCCTTGTTCCCTGTTTAGGATGTGGTTTCCAGCTTTCTCTTTTCCAATCTTCTCACTTTGGTTTCTTTTTTTTTTTTTTTTCTTCAATTGGAGTAGATAGATCTATCTATCGCCCGGTCCACACTCCACCCACGTCTATTGAACAGGTTAAGAGGCTCATCCCTTGTTCCCTGTTTAGGATGTGGTTTCCAGCTTTCTCTTTTCCAATCTTCTCACTTTGGTTTCTTTTTTTTTTTTTTTCTTCAATTGGAGTAGATAAATCTATCTATCGCCCGGTCCACACTCCACCCACGTCTATTGAACAGGTTAAGAGGCTCATCCCTTGTTCCCTGTTTAGGATGTGGTTTCCGGCTTTCTCTTTTTCAATCTTTTCACTATTACGTAGTCCCCTGCACATCAGTGGCGTTACCGCCTTGCTCGGGGTGATACGATTAAAAAAAAAAAAAATTTGAGAGAGCAAGCTCAAATTTTCTTCCGAAGAAAAGGAGAAGATATAATTTTAATTATTTTTGGGGTATCCCCCGAGTCCCTACTGCGTTTACTTAAAAGTTAACTTAGGCGTACGTTTGTAGTGCAATAGCTCGTCTAGAATGTGTTCAGTAATGGGGTGAGTTTGATTTTGACTGCGATACCAGACAAAGCTAAGCTTATTAAATATTTATAGAAGTAACTCGGACACCGCTTGCTACTGTGCGATTCTTACAGGATAATATTTCTTTTCAGTTGGCTGAATTTCGAATTTATTTGTACGTCAGATATTAACTTTTAACAAGGTATATGAGCCAAGGTTTAAAATTGTTTAAGCCACCTCGGTACATGTCATACGGGTTATCAAAGAATAGGGGATGCTCGTGATATTTTGTTGAAGGTTATAATTTATGAACAATTTGCAAGCACAGAAATTACCAAGAAGAATACCCTAAGGAAATGGAAGACCCCAATCAACGAAACAATCCACCTCATCAATGGATCGGTTACATTTTGTGCCGTGTACCAGATTAAATTTCACCGGGGTGGGATATTACAATGGAATCATCTCAATCCACACGTTTACGACGCGTTTCACACAGACAGACAATCACACACACACACACACACACACACACACACACACACACACACACACACACACACACACGCTCGTGCGTCACTTTTTCAAACATCACGCCATTGTTTTTCTATTACTTCTAATTGGTCGCTTTAAATTTTCTTATTAACACTGAATGACCCTATCTATTCACCTCATGAATCAATGAGATAAATAGGTCGTATCATTTAACAAAAGGGAAATAAGCCTTTCATTTGATGACCAAATGAAAAAAAAAATATTCATATTGATGTTAGTTTGTTCACATTGATATAACCGCTCTTTTTCCAAAAACAGTAACCTGTTTACGATCAGTCAGTTAAGTGCCATGCGCGATACACGCTTTGGGCGATCATGTTTCGAAAGAGACATGACTGACTGGGCAGAAGAATATCCCGCAGTAGGTTGCCATTGCTTTCTGCGGTAGACTGGTTGCCAGCCAAGGCTATAGAACCCAATCTGTCCTGTTATCTAACCCATAACTGGAGGGAAGAGACGGATTAATACCTTTCCCAAGGGTATTTGCGCGTAAGTGAATGCAAGGAATTCAACTGGAATTCGAACTCGGTTCCCTGATTTACCGTTAGGCCAGAATATTCAGTGATAAGCCACGCAAGAACCCCTATCTATCTATCTATCTATCTATCTATCTATCTATCTATCTATCTATCTATCTATCTATCTATTGAAAAACTTGATTTAAAATCTGTACAATGTACAGTGTACATCAATACTGAAATTTAAAATGTAAACAAATGATCACTGGAGTTAAATCGCGTACTTAGTTTTGTGGTACTAACCAGCGTGGGTACTATATTAGAACTTGTTTGTAGTGCTGGTTTAAAATAATGTCTGTCAAGTAAACACAAAGCATCAATTGTCATCAGCCCACACAACTCTCTATTTTGAGTTTATGAAATCATCGAATGAACTGTTCCTCTTAATCACTTGCCAATATTACTTAGAACAAAAACAAACAGCTAAATTGCATGAAACCTTCATTTATTTATTACTTAATGAACAAAAGGTAGCTGTCTCTTGATAATGAACATTCCAACGAGTTTTACGTGTTGTTTCATTGATCAAATCATGATTAATAAGGTATGTCACATTGTCACTGAATGAATACAGCTAAACAGTAGGTATAGAACAATAACTCCACAACTGAAATCAATAGCTTTTATGGGTGATAAGTGAACGCAACAAACACAGAACATGAATAACATAGTGATAATTGATCCCCAGGTAAACGGAAGTTAAATCATTTGAAAGATGAACGTGTGTAAAGAGGTGGCTGGGAGGAAGACGAATAACGCTTGTTCTCAGAGAGACTTTTATATATTATGACAGACAAAAAATCATGCGTTATATATGCATGATTTTTTGTCTGTCATAGTATATAAAAGTCCACATGTGGAGAAAACATATCACAGACATCTACATCAAAGCAAAGTATAAGGAGGAACAAAAGGAAAGGTCTTATATAGTTTGAAGATGCTTCTGATCTTGAAAAGCCATTGTTATGACTCCAGATTTAAATGAACAGGATTCATCTATGTCCCAACGAGATACGACACCATGTGCTTGTAAGCTGCTTGTCCCAACCTGATTCGGCTGCATGTGTTTGTAAGCTGCTGGGGAGAGGCAGATTCAGCCTCAGCCTGGGCCCAAAGACCCAGGCAGAAAGAAAACCTCGTTTGATTGCTATCCCCGAACTGAAAAATGAGTAACACTTGGCTCATTGTATAGTCTGACGTCACGAACCAGCTGTCGTGTGACCCACTTGACTTACCACTTACCTTGACCAAAGGGATATAAGCGCCTTCTGTATCACAACAAGAGTACCATATATATATATATATTAAGGTAAATGGAAAATGAATTCCGACAATGTGAGATACAAAATAAAATAAATATTTGAGGAACAACAAAATAAGGATTTATTGTTGGGTAGCCAACATTATAATGTTTCGGTTGTTATAACCATTATCACGGCCTATATTTACTTCTGTAAATTTTTTTTGATGTTGTTACGACCTGTGAATGACATTTCTAAATCTATTCATATGCCGTAACAAATATATATATATATATATATATATATATATATATAAAAGTGTTCAATACAATTATATTGTAGAACTTTAGAATATTTTCCATTTGTAAATGAGTTATTACGCGACCCAGGTTTCTACGATGAGTGGTGTCTTCATGCAATTTTCAAAAACTGATTTTAACATTTACCGTTTTTTTAAAAGAACGCTCACGTAACGGTGGTTTTTGGTGGTTTTGGCAGTAAATTTTTGAACGCGCAATTTTTAGAATCACAAGAAATTATAACGTTTTCATCCATGGTTGTATGAACATAATATGTATTTTTTTAGTATAATTATACTTAGTCATAATTTTTGTTCTTTCATTCAATAGTTTATTTTTGTTTGGGAATAGCATAATCTCTAACGTTTTTTCCCGGCAAAGTCTACATATTTTGTCACTGTTGTAAGGCTTTGTTGTTTTTACTATACTCCACGTAATGTCTGGGTCTTTTCCATATTTTGATTTTAATTTCCACACGTGGCTAGCCAATTTTGTACAGTTTTTTAAGTTTTCTATTTTGAATGTAGACTTGTGATTGAACCACCAGGTTTTAAAGGTGTCTTTGGTTGATCCCAAATATATTTTATTTTGGCCATTTAAGTTATGTACTTTTGCCTTGTAAATGGCTTCTTTTTATTGCAAAGTCCTTGAAGTGGACATTAATTTTTGTCCCTACAGTTGCATTTTTTATTAGTGGTCTTGTTTTGTACAATGCTATCTAAATTTCTGGCGTTTTTTTTTTGTTTTTTTTTTTTGTGAAACTATCTCAATTACTCGTACAACTATAACTTAGCTTGATTGTGTTTCTATTGAAAATGTTATTTAGTTCTGATTCTTTGGAAAGTGTCTATCTATCAGTTTAAAAATTATTTGTCCTATTTTGGTCTTTACCTCTACATTAAATGGTGGGTTGAACCAGATAATGTTTCGTTTCTCCTTAGGTTTATTCTACAGGTTTATTCTTCTTTTATATGCCGTTCCTTTCAGGACGTAGGCGATCATGGCCCTTCACCTTTTTCTATCCATTATTGCTCTTAATATATGTTCTCCTGTTATTTCTCCCAAAACCTCGTATGCCATACATTTGTTTACGTCTATCAAGTATGTCAAGCGCTGTTTGCTCCTGTCTTCCTTTTCTTCTATTCGCCTTGCGAGTATCAGATTTTCCAAGCTGTTTTTCATCATTGCGTGTCCCAGAAACTTCAACTGTCTCTTCCTGATGTTAAGTATAAGTTTCCTTTTCGTTTCCATTATCTCCAAAACATCGTCGTTGCTCACATGCATGGTATCCTCAACATCCGTCTGTAGAACCACATTTCTGTTGCTTTGAGTATTTCTTTCATCTTTGAGGAAATTGTCCAGCATTCGCTATCATACAGGAGGACAGACATCACATCACAGTCAAGTACTCTTTTGTTTGTTTTCTAGTGAAATTTTCCTGTTTCTTAATACTCTACTCAGCTTTTGAAATGCGTCTTTGGTCATAGATTTAGGTATGTTAATTTGACGACTTTTGTCAACATTGAAGCGCCAGTAATGCGTGCTAGAAGTTCTACTGCAAGTGATCGATCCTCAGCAACTTGTGCTGACACTCCTTGAATTACATTTGCTCTCATCTATATTGTAAACGTTGTGTAGACTACCATTGCTTGTTGTACAACACGTCGATTCTGACGAGTGTCTGTACTATAAGGTCATATAGAACGTGATCTACGTGTTTAGAAAGTCTCATTTGACCACTTTTTTTTACCAGTATTAAAGCACCACCGAAGCGTTACACCCAACATTTATAGTGTTTGTCTTTTGTAAAATATGAGTAAGAAAAGACGTATACATAAGTAAAAAAAATAGCTCTATTGTTTTTTTTTTTTTTTTATTTAAAAATATATATTTTATATATAACATGAATCTTACCCGGTTGGATTTATGGCTCAATTTATGATTATGGGAAACATATCAAAGTATGGAAGCATTATAACGACATACCTGCGGGTAATTTACAAAGAGTTTTCCATCTATCTTTATCTTTGGTAGGTCTATCGATTTCTAGATGCTGTTTGGGTTTTGGTTCCTTGTTTACCTCGACTTCCCAAGGTCGAGTTTAAGGTGGGAAACCCGAGCGCGTCCGCTCGGGCCAGAACCGAAAATTGCTCAGCCCACGCCCTTGGCGGCTGTGCTGGTCTCGGTGGCGACAGCTAGTCACCCCTCTAGTACCATGGGGTAGTGCAGCCTTAGGCATCTGTTTCCCAGGGATAGGGCACCTCTCAGGATTTTATTTTTCTTAGCTGCGTATCTGTCTTCGAGGACAGAGACACAACTGAAAGATGAAAATCCCTACCCAGCAGTTACCTAGTAAATATAGTTCCCTAATTATATTAAGTGCATGGACAGCGCTATAAGCACGTAGGTTCGCAGTTAAATTTGATATTTATTCAGGTCCTTACAAGCTTAGAAATATAGTAAGATCTGAAATACCAGTTCACCTACGATCACCGAAGTTAAGCAATGTCGAGCCTGTTCAGTACCCAGAGAGGTAACCGCTTGGGAATACCAGATGTTGTAACCTTGGATGTGCGGGTGGTGCAATGGATAATGACTCAGAATTGTTAATCGAGAGCTAATTTTAATTCCTGTCCGGTTCCTTATATTCACTTACGTACTAATACCCTTGGGAAAGGTAGGATTCCACCTCTTCTCCTCCCAGTTATTGGTTAATTAGTAAAACTTGTCTCACTAAAATAAACCATTATTATCTCCCCGAAATGTCTTATAATTTAAAACTATTTTCTAACTTTAAGTAAACTGCAAGGGATTGATAAACCGTAAAAAACGAATCAATAAACTAGTGTACTAAGCTGGTTGTAGTTTTACTTATATATGTTTTACAAGGTGTATAAACTGAAGTTTGTTGAACTGAATTATATATATATATATATATATATATATATATATATATATATGTGTGTGTGTGTATATGTATATGTATGTATCATTAAAATACTTCTTTTAAGCTAAGACAGGGTTCCTGAAAACTCGCAACCCGACCCAGACGTATTTAAAATTTAACAGGAAAAAATAAGCACATAGGGTAAAGAAGAAGAAATTGTAATAATGAGAATGGTTCGAATTTATTTTAGTTGAAATACACCGGATAGTACAAGATAGCAGTTTAACAAACATCCCTTCTTTGTAAGTAATCAGAGCAGCCTTCCCTAGCGAAATTGATTAAAATTTTAACCTCGACAAGCTCGTGGTTATTGTGAATCGATGCTTAATTATTGCTTTGATTGGTGATTATCGGCTGGATTAATAGTATTAGAATTGTTTTATTAATTGGACTGCATCGATAAATAACTAACAGCGGACAATGCGGATGAGATGGAGTTTGTGATTAAAAAACAAACAGAAAGGAAACGCTTTCTTTAGCTGAACGAGTAAGTTGAATCATGGGAAGGATTAAATATAGTTATCTATTTTATAGGCGACGTTCAGAAATATGTGAATTAAAGAGTACCCGGATGAAGTCTTTTTTATTTTCCAGAACCAACTGATTATGAACCCATCTGCATACTACGTGCGCGAACATCGTTTTAAAAACTGACCCAAGAATCGGCAATGCACACACGATCGTTCATGTTCATCGATTTTTTTCACAAACGTGTGTGTGATTTTGTAAAAATCTGGTTTTTTTTCGTTGTAGATATTCTTATTGTTGATAACAATCCGACCACCATTGAGTGAGGTAATGATGGAAACGGCCTTATTTTTACTGTCTCGGACAAACTATGTGAGATTGTTAAGGAAACACACACACACACACACACACACACACACACACACACACACACACACACACACACACACAAGTGTACTGAAAATTATGATGTTAATCAATTGGATAGCTCACCCCAAGCAAGGTGGGACCGCCACTCGTGCACAAGGGGGTTACAGTGAGAGAAAGAAAAAACAAGTTACAGGGTATGTCGAAGGAAGGATAAGAGAAGGATGAAAATGAAGGAGATAGAAGATAGAAATTGTCGTTGTCTTTGTACTTTTATAGATTGTAGCTACCAGAGAAGCATCAAATAAAAGGGAGTTCCACAAAGGGAAATTGCGAGAAAAGAAACTGTTAGAGTAGAAGAGAGAGTTACATTTAACTATTTTAACGATAAAAGAGTGAGACTTTGATGCCAATATAGTAGCACGCGTACATGTGGTAGTAGTACCATACTCGATCATGATACTCTTCCACTACTCCCGCTCATGAACAGATATGCACAATGTTTGAGCTCCTAGGGGACATCCCTAATTGACTAAAGTCTGTGTAGTGCTGAATGGGATATTTACTCTAGCTTCTCTTAATTCCCCAAGACAAAACATGTGCACATGTTAACCCCCACCACTTGTTTTTGCTAATGTTCACCTTATATAAAGCTCAAGAGCCACTCAAGGTATAAGGTTGAAGGAGGTCGCTGTGTTATTGGTAAAAGTAAGAGGCGCAGCTTATGCCAACACATGGGAAAGATAATGGTTAACCCTAGACTTGAACTGATTAAGATTGTAATGGTCGGTAAGGCATCCTCTTGTGATTCGGCTTCACAAAGTAGTGGTTCGTTGGAAACAAAAGCTGTTCTCACTAATATAATACGAAATGAATGAAGGCTTCGGGTTTTAGCTGTGATAGTTAGAATTGGTGGTACTAAAAAATGTAGTTTGTCTGAATACTTTCCTTGTAGGAAAGGGGCTATAGGATGGACAATAATTCCTCACTCACGACCAGGCCGAGTACTGTTGCCATATTTGGATAGGAGTAGCCAAATTATAATTGTTATTGCAATATTTTGTTGAAGTTGTTAAGCTCAAATATTTAATGATGCCATGGAGAGAGTTCTACGGATATTTTATTGTCGTAGTCATGAGCTTATTCAATCATAAACCGAAGAATTAAGATTCATTAAAAATTTGATTGGTTGTTTTGTTTTTATGGCAAATCAACCTCAGCGGGTCATTTATTGCCAACTAAACTTTATTTATTGCTGGTAATATCATTTTTCTTTTAACAATTTATTGTTGTTTATATAAGTTTTGTGTCTAGTAATACATTTTTTCTTTTCAAGTATCAAGATTCATTGGGATTTGTTTTTAAGGGCAGGGTCCCCAAGTCCTACCCTTGTTATTTAACCCATGACTGGAGGGAAAGGAGGGATTAATACCTTTCCCAAGGGTACCAGTGCTTAAGTGAATGCAGGGTATTCAACTAGAATTCGAACTCGGCTCACTAATTTCTCTTTTCGAGCCGATATTCACTGCACCACAACGCATATCCGTCACTATACGCTTGCAGTACCTGGTATTCCCAAGTGGTCACCCATTTAAGTACTGACCAGGCTCAACGTTGCTTAACTTCGGTGATCGAGCGAGAACCGGTGTATTCAACGTGATAGGCCGTAAGCCTCAGAAACTTGAATTAGGAAAACCGTGAAATTTTTGCAGATTTAAACTAGTTGTTGCTACTACTACTACTAGTACTACTACCACCACAACCACCAGCACCACCACTTTTTTTTCTGTACCAGAACAGAACATTGCAAGACGCAAACAGGATGATCGCTAAATTTCACACAAAAGGAGCTAGTTAATGTGTGTTAATTGACATTCTGTAGTTATCGAATAATCTAGTTAATTTTTTATCAGGATTTATTTGGTGGGGAGAAAGGGATTGGCACCAACAATGATTTTACCCATGCTATTGTTTCCTTTCATTATAACACTCTATCCCGATGCACTTCGGACGTGAGTTCAAGTTTTGGTAGCAGCCACTTTACAATTTCTTGGCCTTTCGACCAGAATCAATCATGTTTCGTCCTCGAGCGAAATACAACATAATGACGCGTGCCTGATACCTCGGGATCCATCTCCGAGATAGCATCCCCATCGCACTTATATAGTAAAATCAGGACTAGGATCTAACGCCTGCCGCAAAAATCAGTATAGTTTTGTCTTTATCTGCACATTCGAGGGTCGATGCCCCAAACCTCGCTTTACACTCCATTTACGATATGGAAAGGCAACTAAACAGATTAGAAATAAAACATTTACTTCCGAAAACATTATTCATGCTGCTTAACATTTTAGACGGACCAAACTTTTAAAAAATTCAAAACACAATGAAATAATCTGAATTTATCCAATCCTCTTATACGTTATTATACAGAATGCTGTAGAATTTTGAAACTCTCTGAATGTTGCAATACGATGCAACGAAAATAGCATAAAAAACTAGTAAAAATATCAACTATAACTTAAGACTATCCATTGTCATTTTATATGTATATATATATAAAATTTAGTACGAATGAAAAAGATTGCAACACTTTATCAGGAAAACCTACGCACACGAGCAAATTAGAAGCACCTCCATTTCAGGAGGATATAGTTAGAAGAGAGATTTTAGTGTATATCCTGATTCTGATGATTCAAGATCGCAACGGAATTAAACCGGAAATAGTGCAAGAATAGTGTAGTTTTGTCAAAGATACTGAAACAAGGAATGCAATATTCATGAACCAGAATGATACAAATGCAGAAGGACGTATTTCTTTAATTCATGGACTCAGTCAGTTAAGTGACGTACGTGATACACACTTGGGAGTTCATATCCCAAAAAGAAACATGACTGACTGGGCAGAAGATTTTCAATAACTAACAGTTGATTTGAGTTCAGCATATACATTTGCACAGAGATAATGCTATTTTGGATAAATTTGAAGGGGAAAAGCGTCGGGACTTACAATGAAAATTTACCTCTGGATTTATTTTGCCTATGCAGCGAAGCAAACTTAAAAGAACTAGAAATCCTAAAAGGATTGATTGTTGGTGGACATAATTTTAAAGACATAAGATACGCAGATGACACTGTGTTGGCAGCAGACGCAGAAAGAAAACTGCAGGACCCCCAAGGAGTGCGGCAAGAAAAACTACCCATCAATTGTATAAAGCCAATGCCAGCAAAGGAACAGTCCAAGATGTAAGCTATATAGAATTTTAAAGTTAGGAAAATGTTTTAACAGGGGACAGAAAATGTGACAGCGAAAATAAAATTGTCAATCAACGGTTTTAGTTCAACTAAAGCATGTTTGTAATAAAAAATTGTGTCTTATGAAGAAGTATACTTCCTCTTTTTTGATCACATAATAGCGTGATGTGCGTTGTGGTCCA
This sequence comes from Ascarosepion bandense, assembly GCA_037127315.1. Taxonomy (NCBI): domain Eukaryota; kingdom Metazoa; phylum Mollusca; class Cephalopoda; order Sepiida; family Sepiidae; genus Ascarosepion; species Ascarosepion bandense. The sequence continues at coordinate 3,263,393 of JBBBDQ010030258.1, read as the reverse complement.
GTGGATATCGACTCGGAACGAGAAATCGGAGAGCCGAGTTCGAATTCCAGTTGAATTCGTTGCAATCATAAACGCGCAAATACTCTTGGGAAAGGTATTAATCCGTCTCTTCCCGCCAGCTATGGGTCAAATAACAGGACGGATTGGGTTCTATAGCCTTGGTTGGCAACCAGTCTACCGCAGAAAGCAATGGCAACCTACTGCGGGATAATCTTCTGCCCATCCAGTCATGTCTCTTTCGAGACATGATCGCCCAAGCGTGTATCACGTATGGCACTTAACTGACTGAATAACGTGACGATTTGACCCGATATTTTCCAGGCGTTCAGGTGACTCGGACTCTCTGAGAAGAAGGACTGTGACCTCTTTTCGCCCACACGGACAAAGATCCATATTTGAAAATTAGAAGTCACGTACCAAAACCTTGGAGCCAAAAATTTGGATGTGTGAAATCAGTCCTGTTTCAGAATTCAAACTGGACGGACAGCCAGCTAAACCTGCTATTGTCTACTATGAATTTGGATGTGTGAAACCCGTAGAAATCTGATTAGATTTCGGAGTTAAAAGAAGTGGATTCAAAGAAATCAACTCCAGTTTACTGAAAGAAATAACTTCAGAGAAACAAAGAAAAATATCATCCTGGTAGCGAAGAAGAAAGATCCAACTTATGGGCACTCAAACCCTAAACAAGACGAAAAGGAAAGAAAGAAAGGAAAGAAAACCAAAAAGAAATCTGTTTCGCAGATAAGACTTTTATCCGGCGAGGAAAAGAGAAAAAATATATAGAAGATAAGAAAAAAAAGAAATATCAAAGAAAAAAAGAGACACACAAAAGACACTAAAAGGATAAAGAGAAAAAGAAAAGAAAGACTTTTTCGAACACCAGATAAATCCTTTATTTGTATGACTTGTCTTGACTCGTTTTATATTCTTGCTGTTAGTAATTACATGCAAGTTGATTTTAATTTGTTTGTCAAAGTAGCAATCACCTCTTTGACAAGAGAAATTCCACATTATTTTGCCTTGAAATCTTCATTTTATCTCATTGCTTGTTTCGCCACCTTTTTTATATTCTGAAATACATTTGTATTAAATATTTATTAAGTATCTTATATCATTACCTTTGTTGCGTGTCCTCTATCGTATTTGTTGGTCGAACCATTCGGTTTGGCTCGGAGGGAAAGTGACCAGTAGGAAAATTCTTGTGATTTTATTTTGTATATTATTGTACCCAGGGCCGTAGCTGATGCTAAAAAAACACCGGGCACAGACAAAATTGCCCGGATTTATTAATTGACAATGTGATGACGTCATCAGTGTCATCAGTGTCATCCGTTTCCAGAAACTATGATTTTGCGGATTTTTTCGGCTATTCCAATGGAAATTAGGCACAGAACGTGAACGAAAGCAGGAAATCGGGTTAGGACTTTCTGAGTATAACCAATCTTTTCTCCCAAAATTAATAAATAAACATATTTTTACTGCGTTCATTCGGATGTTTTCTTTCTTTCTTTCTTTCTTTCTTTCTTTCTTTGTGAATTGTTTAGTTTGTTTGATTTCTGATGAAGACATTTTTCCTTGCCCGGATATTCACTAGGATTGCACGGATCGGCCCGGACCCGTGCCCGGTAGTCAGATACGGCCACGATTGTACCTATTGTGATAATAGTAAAATAGGGTGGTACGTAACACGGTGAATATTGCACCATTTCTTCACCAGACGTAGAGGAAGTTTGCAGCAACATAAATGTGGCTTTTCAGAAGAATGGAGAGAAAATTATGGAGTCCGTAATATGGAAGGGGCATGTAAGAAAGAAAGTTTTAAGGAAAATGAAAACAAAAGGGACATGTGTAGATAAAAAATGGAAACAAATTTCTGGGACACATAACGAGGAAAAAAAGCTTGGAGAATTTGACACACACAAGACTTTGAAAGAAAGATAGGCGGTCACGTAACATTGAAGGTAAGAAGGGCAGAAGAAAACAGCGCATAACATACCTAATAAGCCTGTGTAAATAGATGGCAAAACAAGGACTGGGAAGGATAGTAAAATGAAAAATGTTACTTAGAACTACGAAGGAAAGGAAGTTGTGGACAGCCATGCACATCTATTCAATAAGATTGGGTAAGTGGATAGCTCAACTGAAACTGGGAAGGATAGTAAAGAGAGAAATATTACGTAGAGCTATGGATGATAGGAAGTTGTGGAGAGCCATGACCATCTACCAAATAAGCTTTTATAAATGGATTACATAACAGGAACTGGGAAGGATAGTAAAGGGAGAAATATTACGTAGAGCTATGGATGATAGGAAGTTGTGGAGAGCCATGACCATCTACCAAATAAGCTTTTGTAAATGGATTACATAACAGGAACTGGGAAGGATAGTAAAGGGAGAAATATTACGTAGAGCTATGGATGATAGGAAGTTGTGGAGAGCCATGACCATCTACCAAATAAGCTTTTGTAAATGGATTACATAACAGGAACTGGGAAGGATAGTAAAGGGAGAAATATTACTTAGAACTATGAATCTACACAATAATTTTGTGTAAATGGATGGCATAATAGGGACTAGGAAAGATAGTAAAGCAATATTAGGGCTACGAAGGAGAGGAAGTTGTGAAGAGCCATGATCACCTTCCTAATAAGCTTGTACAAATAGATGACATAACAGGGACTGGGAACAATAGTAAAGAGAGAAATATTAATTAGAGCGACGAAGGATAAGAAGTTGTGGAGAGCCATGAGCATTTACCCAATAATCTTGTGTTAATGGATGACAGAACAGAGACTGGGAGGGATAGTAAAAATAGACATTGATAACTGTATGCTACTGATAGGGACTTTTTTCTCAATTAGTAGTTATCAATGACGTAAGCATAATTACAAACTTGATATTCGTAAATAAAAACAAAGTACAGATAACTCTTTAAGATGTCAGGGATCGATTTGAAACTATATTTCTATTATGAACAGGACTTAATCCTGGGTATGACGATAAACTACATCCGTCAGCAAGGCTTTTGATCGGGAGGTTGGAGGTTTTGAGGAGCGTAGAACCACCTTTTAATTCCTGTTGTTCCAAGGTCCACCCTGACCTAGAGTGGTAGCATCTGCTAGGGTCCCAGCTATGGATAAACAGTGAATTCACTAACAAAAAACAAAAGACTATGAAAGTATAAAAATACATTTTTGTAGTAAAAATACGAACAATACATCCATATCTATAAAAGTGACGAGGGTGGACGCTGTGTAAGTATTTGTTTGTTTGATAGATTCGACTTAGCGTCTGCATTTTGCGATCTAGCTCGACGAAAGTTGCGCTCAGATGTAGATCAAAATTTTAGAACGCTAACGACACCTTGAAATCTTTCAGAAAGCCAAAATTAGAGGTAAAAAAAATATATTATCACCCCACAAAGTCAGGGATCAGTTCATGTATTGATTATAATATAGAATCGATCACCCCACTTTATATGATCTATATCTATATATTTTGCTCCCCCTCCCCCTAATCCAATAGAGACATTCTACATTGTTATCTATATCTATAAAAGTGACGAGGGTGGACGTTGTGTAAGTATCTAAACTTATTTATAAATGGAACTTTGTCTGTGTGTGTGTGTGTGTATCTGTGTGTGTGTGTGTGTGTGTGTGTGTGTGTGCCCGTTACCTATAGACTTTGAAACGGCTGAACCGATTTTCTTGAAAATTTACACAGTTGTACTATAAGCGTCTGCGAGTGTTCTTAGCTAGCTTTTGTGTCGAGGTCCCCCCCAATAAATATCGAAAATCGATAATCGAAAAAATCGGGTTATAGAAGGAGTGGTTCAATTTTAATCAAATTTGATACACTCATAGACAAAGACATAAGATAATTGCGTAGAAAATCGATAATATATATATAAAAGGCAAGATGTTTGTGTGTGTGTCTGTATACCTGTCTGTATGTCCTTTACAGAAATTCACAATTTTTATCCGATTCTCACCAAACTTCACACAAATATTCTTTCGGCTAAGTCTGAGCTCCAGGACCATGGATTAATTTTAAAGCTTTCATTACACCCGAGCAACGCCGGGCTATACTGCTAGTTTGCTGTATAAATTCATCATATGTTTTTTATTCTTATTATTCCTTAAACTACCCGAGTGAAAAAATTATTAATTATACGTATTTATAGTAGAATTACTAACGATAAGTTTTATCTATAGTTGAAGCCATAAGATAGTGTTCAAAATATTTAGATTTTGGCATGAAATAAGCCACAGAGGTTGATATACTGCTAAACAAAATCAACTAATCAATGAACAGGACCCCCACTTCTAAAATAATACAATTCAATATTTTTCGATTCTGACAAATTCCTTTGCTGAAGGAACGTCTAACGAATGTCAATCTATAGAAGTCAGTCAGTTAAGTGCTATACGTGATACACGCTTGGGCGATCATGTCTCGAAAGAGACATGACTGACTGGGTAGAAGATTATCCCGCAGTAGATTGCCATTGCTTTCTGCGGTAGACTGGTTGCCGACCAAGGCTATAGAACCCAATCCGTCCTGCTATTTAACCCATAACTGGAAGGAAGAAACGGATTAATACCTTTCCCAAGGGTATTTGCGTGTAAGTGAATACAATGGATTCAACTGGAATTCGAACTCGGCTCCCCGGCTTCTCGTTCCGAGCCTATATCCACTGTACCACAACGCACATCCCTAATCTATAGAAAGTGTTCCCTATTTTTACGAGTGAACCAGTCAAATTAAATAGTGTCATAAAAGCAAATAAAAGCAACTGAAGCGATTTCGATCATGCTATTTCATATCAAACAAATTTAACTTTGTTGATATTAAAATCAATTGAAGGAAGACAGAATGTATCGTTGTTAGCAAAAGAAACAGTCCATTGGAAATACCGATATCGAACAAGTACAACAATTTAAATGTCTGTGAAGTGTTTTAACAGCGGACAGAAAATGCAAGACTGAAATCCGAAGACGCATTGGGATAGCGAAAGTTAACTTTTAAAAGTTAAGCAAAGTATTAAGAAACAAAAAAGATTCATTAGAAACGAAGCAAAAAATAAATAAATAAATAAAACGAATACCGAACTGTTACGAATTATCAGTCCTCCGATATGGCATTGAAGGCTAGACAATTTCCACAAAAAATGAAGAAGAGACTTGAAACAAAAAAGTTCTACAGAAGGATGTTGAGAATACGCATGAAACTATTACTCCTGAGCGGCTACTGCTGTTAGTAAGAAGCTTTTAAACCAGAGGCATGAAACCACAGTAAACTGCAAGCACATTAAAGAACTAACATTACAATCATGCTAAAAAATACTACAAAAGCCAGAGCTTGGACCCCCTAGAATTTTTTCTAAAAAAATTAAAAGTTTTATAGAAAAAATCGAATTACTAAATTCTAAAGTAAGGTTTAATATTCATAATTAGATTAGAAATTTTTCTAAAAAATTAAAAATTCTATAGAAAAAATCGGTTTACTAAATTCTAAAGTAAGGTTTAATATCCATAATTAGATTAATTGTAAAAACTGTCCTTAATACACACATTAAACTTCAACTATTACCTTAAATACTAACACACCTATTATCTATTCACCTATTACATTAAATACAAACATTCAATTTTTCCTCCTAAATAAAATTCTACTTATTACGATTTTATTACCTGCTTACCTATTACCTAAAAATTTTTAACATTAAAATTTATCTCTTACATTAAATTTTACCGCAAACGGTGATCTAATTAAAATTTGAAATTTAATAGAAAAAATCGGGTTCCAAACTGTGATCTAATTAAAATTTAAAATTTAATTGAAAGAATCGATTTCCTAAATCCAAAATTAAGATTAAATATACAAATTTAGATTATTTATTAAAAAAAAAACTCTGCTTAAATACAAAAATATTCTGTATTGAATAAGCATCCCACTCCTAACCTGTTCCCCTAAGAAATCCTAAAGGATATAGTCTAGTCACAAGATATATAAAAAAAAATTACACTCTAGCTGCTAATGTTAAATCTGTCTAGAAATCAAAGACTCTCATTAATCAAACATATTCACTACCCACACCACTCTCCTCAAAATTCTAAAGATCAATCAACAAGACTTGTTCCCTTAACACTACCCCCCACCAACATCCTATACACAACTGACCAAGTATAAGAAAAGAAATTTAAAATTAAAAATTTAATAGAAAAAATCGGTTTCCAAACTGTGATCTAATTAAAAATTAAAAATTTAATAGGATAAATCTATTTTCTAAATCCAAAATTAAGATTAAATATACAAATTTAAATTAATTATATAGACTCTGCTTAAATACAAAAATATTCTGTACAAAATAAGCATATAAGATATAGTCTAGTCACAAGATAATAAAAACTTACATTCTAACTGCTAATGTTAAATCTGTCTAGAAATCAAAGACTCTCATTAATCAACCATCTTAACTACCCACACCACTTTTTTCAAAATTCCAACGGTCAACACGCGTGACTTGTTCCCCTATCACTAACCTTCACCAACATCCCAAACACAACTGACCAAATATAAGAAAAGAGGTTTTCCATTCCTATACATACCGCCTGATGAGACATTGAAGTTTCAATGTCGAAACAAATGTACCTTTGTAGTGGATATATATATAAAATTATGTACATGTTCTAAAATATAATTTATAATATATATATATATATATATATATATATATATATATATATATATATATATATATATAATGAGACAAGGTCACATTTATTTTATTAACAACGCGTTTCACCGGAGAGTCTAAGGCATTTTTCTCACATACACTTTTGACTCTTTTTCATTTTAACCTGAGGAAACCAAAGAGAGTATACGCTCTCCGGCGAAACGGTTTTTTCCCCACTTTGTCTCATCATCTATATATATATGAAGATGATGATATGGTTCTGTTCGGATCAACGGAGTTATCAATGGTGATATTAGCAAAGTTAACATTGAGATAATCTAAAGTTTTGGAATTGTTTGGTCGTAACGTCGGAAATTAAAATAGATCTACTGGTCAATTTTGGTCGATGGAGGTCATTACATGGTTATTAATGAAGGCGTGTAGATTGACAGTGACAGGTAGGCAAAATGTTAGCTTCTTCTCGAAACAAATGTCGTCTGCTTTAACCAATAAAACTCAGATGGGATATCGTTGATATTAAATTTGAAAGGAAACCTAAAAAGCAAAAGTGTGGATGTTTTCTCTTAGACTAGAGAGTCTAGTCTACAAAAAAAAACAAAAAAACAAAAAAAAAACAAACAAACAAAAGAACTAGTCACTAGAATTGCTTGGTTTAAGTCGCATTTGGAGCGAAAATAGTCAAAGGATTAAAGAATACTGTTTATTTGTGTGAGTTTTATTATGAACGTTTGCATGGCTTCATATATTTCTGTTCTAGCAGAAATTTAAAAAAGAATTAAATTTATTTCTATTGTATTCTCATAAAAATATACTATGGGAAGCATTGGAGTAGTCATAATTTGCATCTCTCCCCACCTCCCCACTTAATTACAAACTTTTGATAGTCCTGTATAATCAGTCAGATAAGTGCCATACTTGACACACGCTTTGGGCGATCATGTCTCGAAAGAGACATGAATAACTAGACAGAAGATTATCCCGCAGTAGGTTGCTATTGCTTTCTGTGGTAGAAACCAATCTGTCCTATTATTTAACCCATAAAAATACGGATTAATACCTTTCCCAAGGGTATTTGTGCGTAAGTGAATGCAAGGAATTCAACTGGAATTCGAACTCGGCACCCCAATTTGTTGTTCCGAGTCGATATCCACTGCACCACAACGCACATGCTTGTATAGGATGTCTTAAAAGATCCGAATCGGATGATTGAAAAATAGAACTTCGTTTGAGACCAGATGAACAGACGGAGGAAAATGTGGTTCTGCTCGGATTAATGAAGTTACCAACAGTGATATAAGCAAAGTTAACATTGAGGTGGTTTAAAGTTTGTGAGCGACGAAGGCCATGCTGTACACGCTCACTTCTTCCAGCATTGCATTAGGATTAATGGTACCGCCTACATCAAGATGTTGGACACTTTGACAAAGCTCTGGATCAAAGGGGTGACCCAGGAGAGGCGATACATGTTTAGCAGGAATTTGCTCCGCCTCATATGACCCATATTACCCCGGGGTGTCTAATCGAGAATTCTCACGATCGTGTTGTTTAGCTTTTCTAATTTGAATTCCTTGGATCAGAGGTATTGTTAAAAGAAAGACCAACGGTCGGCCACGCAATACCTAGGACTCACTCAAGACCGTCTTCGTGGACGTGAGAGCCACATGAATGAGAACCACCTGACCTTCTCGGGCCACATATTTATTTTATATTATATGCGGCATTGCTACAATGAATGATAAACAATTAAGGACAAAAGGTGAGGAACCTAGAAATAAGGGAGAATCAATAGTATTAAAGGGATGATCACATAAAATTAGATATGGCAACAAGAAATGAGAAAGAGAGAGAGAGAGAGAGAGAGAGAGAAAGAGAGAGAGAGATTTTAAAAGACCTATGAAGAACAATAACAAAAAATAATCTGAAAGAAAGAGGAAATTAACCAAAAAGGAATTAATGAAACAAAAGGAAAAAAATGAAACGATGGAATCGGAAAATTAAAAAATTTGGAAAATAACGGGGAAAATTGAAAGCAGAGAAGAAAACTACAAAATATGAAAAAACAGTGATAGATAGATAGATAGATAGATAGATAGATAGATAGATAGATAGATAGAAAAGAAAAAGTGTGACATGTACATCGCTAGCTAGCTAGAGATAAATATTGTAATAAAAAATAATTCGAGACAGACAGACAGACAGACAGACAGACAGATATATACAGTATGAACAGATTGTTATGGATATATATATATATATATATATATATATATATATATATATATATATACGGAAATTTACGAAAACTGGCATTAGCCGACGTATTTGATTTTTGTAATTTGTTTTTATTGCAATGGTTTATAAAAGCTTTATTACTACACAAAAATTTCCATGTTTCAATACTCTTCTTCTTCAGGTGATATGTTAAAATAAATGATAAAAAAGTGTTATAATGCTTTTATAAAGCATTGTAATAACAAAGTTACAATATTAAGTTCTACTCCGTATCGAGCACTCTCTATAAAGGTAAATGCTTGAACAGTGGGTTTTTACGTGTTCTTTCATTTTCTTATATATATATATATATATATATATATATATATATATATATATGAGATAGACAGGCATATAGATAGATATATATATAGAAACAGACTGTGTCAGAGATAGATAGATAGATAGATAGATAGATAGATAGATAGATAGATAGATAGATAAGATTAAGAACAAACTGATGCTTAGATATAAGCAGTGGGAGAGATAGTAAAACAGTATGAGAGTTAGATTTGAGACAGTCACGGATAGAAAGTTTTGACGGATAGACAGATAGATCTAAGCAAAACAAGATCGATATATTTTGCATATTCTGAAAAAGATTCAGATCGACTAATAGCATAGCAAGGTTTACAAGTTTGTTTCTTTCCAGAAAAATTATATTAATTTGTATTCTTCTAATACCTTCTAAGAAGCAGAAGTAATAAAAATTAAAGCTGGGCATGTGATAAATATTCAATGAGTAATGAAAGGAAATAAAATAAAGCAAAAAAGTCCATTGACAAATAAATAAAGTGAGAACTTTTTTTTTCCATAATGATTAATTGTCTGACTTACGACTCGCTGGTCATGGTGAAAGATATTCTTTTTTTTCAGTTTTTCTCAGGCACTTGATGGACGTTGGCACTTCGTGTAAAAAATTTCCCTCAATTGGATAATATCGAATTGAAGGAGAAAAAAAAAATCTTGCCTTCTCTGTTTTAAGGCAGGGCACGCTTTTTTCACCTTACATAGCCGTACTTAGCATTATTCGACATTTCACATCATGTATCACATCCTGAAACTCATCGGTAGTATTAGGAACCCAGAGGTGTTTTTTGTTTTGTTTTTTTTTCTTTTTCTTTCATCTGTCACAAAGTAAAAAATGAAATCGTTAGAATAAGATTCTGTTTGTAGTAGCATTAATAGTAAAAGTGGTATGGTAGGTGTTGTCGGTGATGATGTGTATCCTGGTTGCATGGCGATGCTGTTGTTGTTGTTCTACAAATCAGTGATATGGAAACTGTGGATCATTGACGATAGGTTGCTGTTGAGATGAAAATACGTCTGCTGGTAGTAAACAGATGATTTACTTTCGTTATGTGGATGAGACTAAAAATGTACCACAATTACAATAGTGATGCTATAGGATGATAGACAGTTTGAGAGTGATTAGCCCCTGATAAAACAATGGAAAGGATGATGCAGTAATTTAAAGAAGAAATTAAAATTTTGGAAATTTTTGGTAGCAATGTTGGAAATTAAAATAAACCTTCTGCTGGACAATTCTGGTCGATGGGGTCATTATTTGGTTATTAATGAAGGAGTGTAAATTGATAGTGACAGGTAAGCAAAATGTTAGCTTCATCTAGACGCAAATGTCGTCTGCTTTTAACCAATAAAACACAGATGGGATATCGTTAACTTAATTTTAAATGTGAAGGGAAAAATAAAAAGCAAAGGATGGTTTTTCTCACTTAGACTAGACTCTAGTCTAAGATGGAAAAAATAAAAATAAAACAAACACTTTTGCTTCTTATTTTTAGAATATCTTAAAAGAACCACATCGGATGTTTGGAAAGAATAATTTAAAACTAACACCTCCTCACTTCGTCTCGAAATCACTTGAACAAAAACCACAAAATTTGAACTTTGGGCAGATTTATCCACAACTTCAAACACAATAATTGGAAAAAGAAAAAAAAGAAAAAAAAGAAAAAAAGAATAAATAAATAAATAAATAAATAAATAATAAAAGAAAATAAACAGACAAATCGTGTCAGTTATTTTTTAATCAAACATGTTTGGGTGAATACTTGCTGGCTAAATATACCTTAATTGTTTTCAACAGCAACAACAACAAAAATGGTCGACCAGTGTATTTCTGGGACATAACATTTTTAAGAAATAAATTAACGCAATTTTATGAAAAATTAATTAATAGTTTTTAAGAAAAATATAATTTCTGTAAATTAATTCAATTTTACAATTCAGCCCAATCTTCGCAAAGTAGAGATAAGTGAACATTTATTTTTATTTCTTTATTATAATATATAATATATATGTGCGTGTGTATGTATGTATATATGAATGTATTCCCCAGATTTATGAAACTAGTTAAAATCGAAGTAAAACACGTACGTGCGCACTTACATATGCGCACGTATGTAAGCTCACAATACTTACACCGACACCTTAAAGCACATATATACACACACAGACGCAGACGTGTATGTAAACGCATAAATCTTAAAAAGTGAAATTCAATTTTTTTCACAGGATTTTGATATTAAATATACAGTTTGAAAAGTTCTTAAATGATTCTGTTTCCGTGAGAGACAGGATTTTTTCTTGTTTATTTCAGCAATATTAAATTAAGAGGTTTCGTAACGATTTTAACCAAATTTGTTAATGTAGTCATTGTTGTGTTTCATAATTCATATTTGGAAAAATGTGTATATATTTATTAAGAGGAGAATCTAATTTAGTAAGTAGTGACTTTCTTACAATTACAATCCAGTCTATATGTCGAATTAGACACACGCACGTGCGCGTGCACACGCACACACGTGTCAAATGTTAATGGATGATAAGTGCCTAGTATTGTATTGGACCACATTTAGGCCGGTGAGCAACTCGATGCGGTATCGATTTTGTGGTTATTTGTAGATTCAATATTTTGCACGTGATTAGACTAACTCCCATGGCCCATAAATGCATGATTGGTATTTTGGGGATAACCCTATCTTATCGGCCAGTACGTCCGCAAAGTGGCGTTGTATTCAGGACTATAAACGGAAGAGTCATTATTCTCTTTTTTATTTCGATCTAGGGTTCGGTAGGTATAAGACATTGTTCAGTCTTTCCCCGGGGGTACACTACATGAGCAGCCGACGACTTAATATAAAACAAAATATGTGACGCACCTGCACACACACACACACACACACACACACACACACACACACACACACACACACACACACACACACACACACACGGAAGCTAATTTCGTAAACGGTTTTCTTTTCGCAAGTCAATACAAGTAAATATAATTTTCGCTTTGTTGACCTTTGTTGTTTTATATATATATATATATATATATATATATATATATATATATATATATATATATATATATATATTTATATATATATATATATATTAAAATGGTTGTTACAATGGTTTATAAAAGCATAGTATCACTACACAAAAATTTTCGCGTTTCGGAGCTACTTTTGACCCTCATCTGGTGATAAGATTAATATATATATATATAAACCATCCACATTCTAAACTTATTTATTTTGAAAGTTTACACTCGCATCCACAACAAATCGCAGATATTCCTGCAATATTTTTTTAAAGGACAACAATCACATCTTCAACAAAGTAACACCGCTCCGTTAAAGAGCTCATATCTAGTAAAAGTGGTAGTCTAACCATTCGGCGACACTCACAAGACATATTGAAGACAAGAGGAAGAGAAGAATGATGCGAGTAACCTACCTAGAGAGCTTGAGTAAATGTATGGAAGAACAAGGATTAAGAGGGATAGCGAAAAACAAACCTAACAAAGATGCAAGGATCTTGAAGTGGAAATCTAAAATTGTAGCACACGAAAACATCAATAGTTCCAGTTATAGTTTGAGCCCTCGATTTGATCGGAAAAGGTTCCGATAGACTAATTGAAGGGGTTTCAGGTAGCCCAAGCCTTAAAGAAATACAAAAAATTGTACTCACAAGTACAGCTAACGCATTACGAAGGGCTTTATCTATATAAAATGTGTATGACCTAAGGTTTTGTTTTTTTCAGTGGAAAATATTGTAATGTCATTTCTAATCTTAGATCTCTCGTTTGGGACCTGGAAGAAAATGAGTATACAACAAAAATCAAAGGAAATATAATAATAATAATAATAATAATAATAATAATAATAATAATAATAATAAGAAGAAGAAGAAGAAGAAGAAGAATCAAAGTTAATCACCCAGACATCAAGATCAAAGACCATAAAAATAGAATATGCTATAGGGAGCTGGATCATATTTATTAAATTGGCCTTACGCCAAACATAATTGAACTCCCCACAATTTACTCCAGATCAGAAGGTTGAAAGAATAAAGACGTTTCGTTTGTATGTTTAAATAGAAATTTATTTATAGAACAGAATAAGATCAGTTTGTAGGAAGTGAAATTACCAACTATGTAAATGCTCAAAGAGAAAGTGTAGTACGGAGTTAAAGGAATCAAGAGTTCGTAGTTGTAGCGAAATATGTGTATACAGAAAAAGATTAACAGGGTAGTAAAAAAGTCTGTGTTCCTTTTTTTTTCTTTTAGCGGATAGCGAGAAAGTGAAAAGGAAAGAGAAGCAATAAAAGAAAATTGTCCTTATCGACGTTAAGTTTTAGGAGTCAGTTGAAGTGCCTTACTGTTGTTGCTGTGCTCTTCTTCTTCTTTGTTGATGGCGAGAATGGTGAGGTCGAAGAAGAAGAGATAAAGGAAAAGAGCATGCAAGAAGAAGGAGAGGGAATGTATGTCGTCGAGATATTCCGGTTCAGCAGCTTGAAACTTTTCCCTTACATTGTGGCGGTGTCTTATCTGATCTCTGCGTCCATCTCACTGATTCAACTTTCTTTCTCTTTATATATATATATATATATATATATATATATATATGTATAACAAAGAACGTTTGTATTTCACACAGGTTTGTTAATTTCTCTCAGTTTTTTAAATCGCTCCCTTTCATTGATTAGAAAATAATTAACACCGTATCGCGAAATTTGGCTTCGTCTTTTTCCTTCTGTACGGGGTCATTTTTTTTCTATTGGTCAAAATTAGATTTCACACTGGAATGCGAAATTTGTAAACAGTGAAGAGAAGATGCTTACTTTTAATTTCGTATGCACTACAATGCTTTCCTCTTGACATGGCAGTACCTGCACTCTAACATATCTTCATAAAAATATTAAAAATATAAGGTTCTTGAAGTGGAACTCTAAAAATGTCGCACGTAAGTACATCAGTTATTCCAGTTGTAGTTTGAGCCCTCGATTTGATTGGAAAATATTCCGATGGACTCAGTGAATGAATCCTTAGTAGCCAAGGTCTTAAAGAAATAAAAAAAAATGTACTAACAAGTACAGCTCACTCGTTACGGACAATTATAAAATGTGTGTGATCATAGATTTTTTTATTATTTTTTTTCTACAAAAATACCCAGTCGAAAATATCATGATGCACTTTCTGATTGGGACCCAGAAAGAAATGAGTATCCCAAAAAAAAAAAAAATAAATAAAAATAAAAAAAAAAAATAAAAGGAAATAAAATAAAAATGATAGATAATAATGACACTCCTAAGGTTGTCAAAAGCTCTACTCTAGGTTTTATTTATTGTCATTGAATAATGTAAGTTTTTCTTTTGTCTTCTTGTTTCTGTCGAATCCTTTCCTGCTTGTAAATTAATTTGTGTTATAAGAATCAATAGGTTTTCCAGAAGCGTAAAATGCATACATTAGTTGGTAGGTACGGATAAGCAGATTTACATACACGATACAGATAAGAGTAGTGAGACGACGTCTTAAGTCGAAGCTGAGACAACGATACTATTTAATCGCAATTGATTTAAATTTATTTTTTAGAAAAGCATTTCTTACTTGTGACAACCTCCTGGTGTGAAAATAATTACAAGCTTAATTAAAGACGATAAATAAGGATTTTCTAAACATATATATATAAGCACAAAATGTTTGTCACTTTAACTGACCAGGTTCATGCCGGCTTAGAAATTTCATGAGACCACTGTTACAATTTCGCACTCGTCACGTTCCGACGTCTTCATAACAGTTCCCAACGTCTTCTCGGTCTAATGTTTTCCACTGACATGAAGGGGAACGATTATATTTAATCATGTCCCACCCTATGGAACTCTCTTCCGTATACGTGTTTCCCTGAAAACTACAATCTCCCAAAATTTAAGTGTTTTGTCAATTGCCATATTCTATTCCTTGTCTCCCATCCTTCTTTTATCTTCGATAGTCACTGTACCTCGTTCTTTTCCTCTTCCCTCTCCTCTCATGATAATCCTCAGCGCACCAGAGACAGTACTATCTTGTTTGAGCTGAAACTATATATATATATATATATATATATATATATATATATATATATATATATATATATATGTTTCATTGAATAATATAGACAAGTTCTGTCTATTTATTTTGTGTAAGATCCGTTCGTATGATCTGATTAGCTTGATAGTGTTGTCATGGTGAACATAGAACATTTAAATTATTATTAACAGAGTGGAGTTATACAGAGAAAATTAGACAGGTCCATTTTTTGTGTCGCACATGGCTGTAGGCCGAGAAGGAATGGTGGTAGTGGGTTTTTGGTCAATTGATTGTATAGTGGCATGAGGGATTGGTCTGGGAACTGCTGCTACTATGATGTAGGGGGTAAGTATAATAACTATGACCTTTCCCGTCGATTATAGGCATTGAAGTAAGTTAGTAGTAATTGTTAGTAGAGGTGTCGAAATTTATTTTATTTAGGCTAGGTTTAAACTGTTTGATGTAGATAGCTTCTAGAATTTTAAGTTTTCGTTTATTATTTTCTTGTCTAAGTATGTGCGTATTTTCAACAAGTGTTTTCCTAAGAAGTGTGTGTTTTCTCTGTATAACTCCACTCTGTTAATAATAGTGTAAATGTTCTATGTTCACTGAACATTAAATGTTCATCTTTTGATAATGGCTTATGTAAGCCGAAAGCTCAGACCTGATAAAAAAATCAACAATTATTGCGATTTCTTGTCGTCTTTCCATGACAACACTATCAAGCTAATCAGATCATACGAACGGATCTTACACAAAATAAATAGACAAAACTTGTCTATATTATTCAATGAAACCGGTATTAATGAAAAAAATGCTGCCAAAATACACACAATATATATATATGGTGTATGGGTAAGTCTTGAAGGCTATCACAATGCGTTTAGTAAAATAAAGGAAGCTAAAGAAGTGTTGGGTATTACCTGTTTATTATTCATTAATATTTGAGACCAAAATCTCATCTTCAGAATGGTAGGAAAGCTTGATTTCATATCCGTTTGCTCATGGACCGTGCCTTTCAACGAATGGTCATCCTTCGCTACAACTGCTGTCGTTAATTGTAGTGAGTGTGTGTGTACCTGTAAGTGTGTTTGAGCATGTGTGTGTGTGTGTGTGTGTGTGTGTGTGTGTGTGTGTGTGTGTGTGTGTGTGTTTATGGTTTATATATGTGTGTGTATTGACCGATAGTAGGATCTGGCTTTTTCGCTTCTTTGTTAAAGTGATAGTGGGCGTCATTATATATATAAAGCAAAAAAAAAAAAAGAAGTTTACTGCGAGGAATGTTGCTCCATCATATCATGTTAGACAATTTCTCTTGTCAGAATTCTATACCATTCTAAGATGCATTAAATATTGCTTTTGCATCTGCTCTGTTGTTGCTTGATATTTAGAAATTCTTGATAAAATCTAAGCTTCAATGTTATCAGTTCTAACCTGGCATCTTGGGTTCAGTCATTTCCCCACTGCTGTAACCTCCTGATTTTCTACCAATATTTTCATGGTAATTGTTCTGATGTGCTTTCCATTTTAGTAACTCGACTTTACGAATCTAAGCGCAGTACTAGATTGGCAGTTAGGGCTCATCATATTAGATCTGAAATGGCTATATATAACCGTAAATGCTATACTTCTACTATAGTTCTTGCTTGGGAAACTCTACCAGTCAATTTTCTAGTCAGCATTGATCTTCAAAAATTTAAATGTAGTGTCAATCGTCACCATCAGTCTCCTAAATACTTGTCCCCCCTGTTTTATTTATGTTATTTCTCAGTCTTTTATATTCAGTAACCTATTAGTGACTTTATCACCTTGCTCGGGGTGAAATGATTATATATATATATATATATATATATATATATATATATATATATATATATATATATATATATCAATCAGTTAAGTGCCATACGTGATACACGCTTCAGCGATCATGTCTCGAAAAAGAAATGACTGACTGGGCAGAAGATTACCCCGCAGTAAGTTACCATTGATTTCTGCGGATATATATATATATATATATATATATATATATATATATATATATATATATATAAAGAATTAATGTATTTTTTACTTTTAATCCGGTATACTTTTATTACTTCAAACGTTAAGCCGGTAGGTGAAACACACACGCACGCACGCACGCACGCACGCACGCACGCACGCACACACACACACACACACACACACACACACACACACACACGCACACGCACACACACACACACACAAAATAAAAAAATAAAAAAACATAAAAAAGGCATTCTACTTAAATAATGGTATCAACTAAAATAACGTCCGAATCTTATATATATAAGTTTCTCAGATTGGATTCATGTCAGGAAGCGCATTTTCTTTTTTTAAGATTTTGGATCTCTTGGCCTGTAGACACTAATTTCATTGTTGAAAAAAACTGGGATGTCAACTCAAATATGTGAAAATTTGTAGTGATATGAAATAATGTCGAATTAATTTGTAGTGATATGAAATAATGTCGAATTAATTCGACATTATTTCATATCACTACAAATTTACACGTATTTGAGTTGACATCCCAGTTTTATATTAACTACCTAAAAAATATCTACTGTATATATTCGAAACAAGCAAGAGTTTTTTGTGCAAAAAGATCGCACTATACACAGGCAATATTTTTGTAGAGGTTAAAAATCATGCATTTTCAGTAACCGAAAAAAGCTCGTCATAAAAATACTTGTAGAAAAAAAAAGACGTGATGTGGCTTCTCTCTGTCTTTTCTACAAGTATTTTCACGGCAACTGCTCTGACCAATTATTTTGCCTAGTTCACGCATCACATGTGTTTACTCAAGCTACTAGATTGGCATAAAGTTCCTACCTTTTCAGCGTCGAAATAGTTAAATATAACTTTCTCTTCTACTCTAATAGTTTCTTTTCTCGCACTTCCCGTTTGTAGAACTTCTTATTGTTTGCTTACTTCCCTAATAGCTACAATTTCCAAAAATTTAAATGCAATATCAATTACCATCTTCTATCGACTTGATTCCCGTCCATCTTTTATCCTTTCTTCGTAACTCCCTGTACCTTGTTTTTTCTCTCACTCTAACCCCCTGCGCACCAGTGGTGGTCTTGCCTTGCTTGGAGTGAAATAATTATAAAAAAAAAGCAAATAAAAAAAAACGGTTGCGCTAAACACAGAAAATTTAATCGGAAGTGGGGGTCAAAATTCATACATAACTGTCAAGGTTGCCGAGCGTCTCTATCAAGTTTTTGTGGTATACTTTGTTAAATGCCTTTGCGTAGTCTATGAAACGGAGGTACACGTCCTTCTGCGTTTGTATTGCCGCCTTTTCTTATAATATTCTAAGCATAAATATCGCATTCCTTGTTTCAGTGTCCTCGGCGGAATGGCACTGTTCTTGTCCTATCTCTGGCTTGATTTTGCTGCGCGCTCAGGTGATGAATTTTGTTACCTGACTCATTAAGCTGATTGTTCGCCCTGTATTATGTAACCGATGGTTATTTTTTTATAATTTCACCCAAGCAAAGCAGAACCGCCACTGGTGCGCAGGGGTTTACTGTAAGAAAAATAATCCAGGTGGTCTCGAAGAAAGGATAAGAGGTGGATGTGATTCAAAGAGATAAAAGATGGCAATTGATGTTGCATTTAACTATTTGAAGATTGTAGCTATCAGGGAAGCAAGTAAACGAGAAGGAATTCCACAAACAGGAAGTGCGAGAATAGAAATTGTTTAAGTAGAAGAGGCGGTTACATTTTACTATTACAACGGTAAATGTGTGGGACCTTAATGCCAATCTAGTAGCACGGGTAAATTTCATGTTGTCGGGGAACCAGGGAAATAAGCTCTTCAGAGCGGTTGCCATGAAAATATTTGTAGTAAAGACATCACGTCGACGAGAAAGTGACTGAAGGCGGTAATCCTGACAAAAAGGTTGTCATTGGAAAGGCAATATCTCAGCGATGTTTCCCTTGCGAAACAAAGATGAGCGAAAATTTGAGATAAAAAATCTATTAATTCTCTATTTATATATTTATTTTTTTATATAATTTTTTTTTAATTTTAAGTGACATAGATCGAGGTTTTGCTCTTCATGTAGCGTCAAACGCCATTTTCAACCATGCAGGTCGATAACCGTTCTACATCCTTATATATATATATATATATATATATATATATATATATATATATATATATATATATATAAGTACCGCTCTGCTCTTCTATTGATCGCTTTACGTGTTAGGTTCCTCGTCTCGAGTTTTTTTTCTTTCGACTAGTACTTTGACTAATGTTCAAGTGCTTAGTTCGTTTCTTTTTTTTGCTTCCATTTTTCATCCCTCCGCGTTTATACTCGGTGGGTTTTTCTAGACGTGTTTAAAGTTAAATTTACAGTTATATATATATATATATATATACATACAATATTTTTTATACAATTACACGCGCACACACTGAAAATAGGTAACTTTTTTCAAACAGATACATTTATTGAGAGATTGAGAAAAATAAAAAGATCAGTAATTAACTAATTAAGTAATTTACTAATTATAAGAAAATATATGCTTTGAGTTCTTACCCGCTTAATAATGATTTTTATGTCCAATAGATATTTTTATTGGTCAATAAAACAAAAATCTAGACACTGTATATTGACTTTAAAACATTAAATGAAGGAAATAATAATGTCTTTGTCTACAGCTGTCCTTGGCTGATGAGGATCGCTTACACAATAGATACACACACACGTTTTTATCATTGATATATTTTTAAAACTACCCAAATATAAAGTATTTAAATGAGAGTTTATTTTATTTTATTTTTAATATACTCCGAATATTCTAAATATGCATTGTTTGTTTCACAAGTTCCTGCAATTCCATTAAACATTTTAAAATGTCATAAGATTTTAGTCATTTTTGTTCACTCTTAACTGATTCTATTTACACGTGATTTTGCTATATTGACGTTCGAAAGATCATCGTTGTAATTTGTATACATGAAGCTTTATTCAAACATCGACGCTCATGTTCACGACCACTTTCTCGCAATTTCAGGCCGTCTTGAGTCAATAAAATTAACCGTATCTATTTCATTATAGGACTTTTTTCAATTCTCGTGTTGACTGGAAATAACCGAAGGTATGTAATATTATTTTTACTTTTTAAATACGATACATTTGATTTTATTTGATCCATCTATTTAAAAAAAAAAACAATTAATTAAACCCATAGTAAACGTCACAGCAGAAACTTAAAGTATCCACGACAGAAATCTATGGCCCTAGCCATGATACGACATAAGCGTCCATACCAACGGACAGGTCGCCCCAGCCGTCTTCAAATGGAAACGCTTAGAACATTATTGACGTAACACCCTGAGAAAAAATTTGTATATGGTAAAGATGAGGACAAAACAATCACCGTGTCGATATCAGTTTTCAAATCAAATTCCGAGTCTTTTATGTAAATTTAATGCCAACACACAGATTATTGAAAATTCTTGGAGAAATTGTGTCCCCGTAAGTACATTTAACTCTTAACTCCTATTGTTAAATCTGTAATGTCACGTAGTTTCTTTATTTTTATAAGCAAGAAATCGAGATTTGCAATCCATAAGTAAAATGTAAATGTAGGTAACGTGAGTGAGTTGTAAATTTGTTTTTTTGGCTATTCTTTCAGTTTTCTCGCATAACACAAGCACTTTGAATATTTGTATTAATTTATTTTCTAGCTTAAAATTGCAATGTCGCATGATAAAATACATTTTCATCATAAGAAGATTTTGTATAACCAGAATACAGGAATGGTCCATGTTCATCGATTTTATTTTATACACGAAGGAAAATAGGAGTTATATTCTCGGAAATATTCATCATTTCAGGCATTTCCCTCTCTGCAGTCATTCCATCTCTCTACTTTTTTATTCGTTTTGTTTGGGGAGAAAATTACAATTCCAGGTATTTATTCCAAATCCAAACATTTATATTTTCACAGTTCTCATTTAAAAATGTTTTTCACTGAAAATTCACGAACAAAAAAGTAAATGCCCAGTAGAATAGAAAGAAAAGAGACGAAATTCTTGCCGCCTTTGGAGAGTAAAGACATTTTAAACTTCAACAAAAATCTCAGAATCATATTTGGTTAAATTATATAAATAATATAAATGTTATATGAATGGACTCAACAGAAACATTTTGATAAAATTCAGGTTCTATACGGCCAGGTTTATTGTTTGAAGTTAGGAGAATGGCTAGTCAAATAAGTTTACCAATAGGTCTGACCGGGACTGTCGCGGCTTGAAGAATCTGTACCTGTGATATGAACTACTATTCTTCGTTTTTTTATGCTTTTATTTGTATGTGTGTGTGTGTGTGTGTGTGTGTGTGTGTGTGTGTGTGTGTGCGCCCTCAAACTTAAGGTGTGTGGTGTCACGAGAATACTTTATTATACAAGAAAACTAAACTGATAAAAAAACATTTAAAAAACTTGCGGTTTGATGTTTGGAAATTATGATAAACCTTGCTAATATAGTTGTATGTAAATACTATAATCGTGGGAAAATACTTTTCCAAAGTTATTAATTTTTCTTTTTAGTTCCTATAAAATAACAATGCAAAATATTTTGCTGAAAACTGAAATTAATAATGAAAAATGAATTTAAAATTTCTTGTGCATGATACAAAAATCGTGCACGTTAGCTCCGTAAGCTACATGGTAAATACTATTATTCCTATTCAAGCTATTCAAGCTACATGGTAAATACTATTATTCCTATTCAAGCTATTCAAGCTACATGGTAAATACTATTATTCCTATTCTTGTGGCTTAAAGAAAATTGATGTCTAAGTTTAAGATTTTTCCCTTTTGTAAGATTCTTTGTATAACCATTTGTAACTGTAATTCAAATTGTTTGATTGAAAATGACAACGAACAGTTTAGTTGATTATTTTCTTGCCAGAAGAATCCTACTTTATTTTAAACCATCGATTAGTTTAGTATTTCTTCTGTATATAAAAGAAAGAAATGGGGTAAAATATAGATTATATTTTTTAGCTTTGCCTGTCAGAATGAAAACAGAAATTACAGCTTTATCCAATTATTCGAAAATAAGCCTAAGAGAAGGTACTTAAAAACTCTCGACCAAGAAGAGATCTAAAAATTCTGATGTTAGAGTTTGAAAAGTGGGTTGGGCCGTGAACGTGTAGCACATAGGTTCCCAACCTTTTTGCTGCGATTACCCCAAAATACAATTTCACTATTATCCATTACCCCAATAAACAAATACCAGTCATATAGGAAAAGAAGTAATTATATCATACATCAAAAGCAGACAAAGTTAATGGAAATTATTCAATACAATAATACCAATCTATAATAATCAGAGGTATAGTAGCCGTAACTTAGCCGTGATTCTTAATGTGAGTATTGAGCTTGTATTACCTGTGCCAGTTTATTTATTCCTGGCTTTGTGACTGAAAGGGTTATTCGGGCGTCATTTGCCACGTGGAGTCTGGTACGTTTCTTGGTCTTCATTCCAAGGACACAGTGTAAAATTACAAGCTGATTGCCTCTTCCCAAACCAAACATCCATTATCCACAAAATATGGGCTCATTACCCCACTGGGGTAATTTACCCCGGAGTTAGGAATCATGGGTAGCACCTCCTCGTATGCGAAGGGATCAATAAGTCCGTAGCTCGATCCTAGTTGGTTGAATTTTTATTTGAAATTTTCACTGTATTATGTTCTATCAATGTGATTAGTGAAATTGACAAGGAGGGAGATTACACAGAAAAAGTAATTTTTGTCATGTAAAATAATTTTTCATTATTAGGCTACTGACTTATTGATTTAAGTACATATTTCATTTCTGAAGTTTTTATTGTGGATTTTATAGTAAATAATCTCTGGTGTTTTTTTATCGTTTTGAATATATTTATAGTGTAAAAGTATCCGCTGCTGAGATCTATTGCAATAGTTATCCGCTTGTTTCATGGTTGGGCTGGTTTTTTTTTTTTTTTTTTTTTTTTTGGTTGGTCGCACTTAGTCTGGGTCTTCGTCTTCGGCTTTGCCACCAAGTGTAGCTCTATCAGGAGTTTAGAACTCCTGATGGCATCGCTCTCAGAGTCATTGAACAACGCAAGCTCCTTCACCATGACAAGAACATAGCACATAGCAACATATGCGTATAAACACATATATTTTACAACGAAAAAAAGGGGGCTACGTATGGCGAATATGGCGCCACTCGAAATTACAACAGAGTCACCGACAGTTTGTTGCGGTTTCATAACTGGGTTCTGTGTGTCTCATTCCATATGTGCGACAGAGGAAGCTCATGAAATCAAGTGTATGTATCATTTCCTGACAAATTAAGGTTCATCTTAAACAAATTCACAATGCCATCTACTCTTTCTTCTATTCTGTTTTTTCTTTCACCTCCAACCAACACTTGCAAAGCCAAATGGCGACAGAGAATGAACGACAGGAAGAGGTTTTCGGGAAACTGGAAGCTTCTAGTCTTGAACTGGAACAATAGCGGCGAATTAAGCCATTAACGCCATTATCATAAAGGAAGAGACCAGCAAAAAAAGAGATCAAATTCCTGGATACGAGATAAATGTGACGACAACGATTTGTAAAAGAATTTTAAATATTTCCCGATAAAAAAGGGAGATTTTCTTAATACTTTATTTTATGCAAAAGATCTATATATTGTTACGAGGATGTATTGATATATAAAAATAATACTAATAATGTATAAAAAGTTATAGTAATGGATTCTGTTGAGTCCTAAGTGTTATTCCAAAAAAGTTTTAATTCATGAAGTAGTCGTAAAAATAAGAAAATTAGAAATAGAACGTTTGGAAGTTACTAGAATGATCGAAAATGTTCCAGTAAAATCAAGAGAATTCGAAAGGTTCTAGAAATATGCAAATTAGGTGTTAGCTCCTATAAAAATAGGTTTTGGGTAGAGAACAATCGGTTGTTGCCAGAGTTTGCTGATGTTATCAACTCCGGTTGTGATTCAAGGATTTATATCCAGCCGAAAAAATCTGTAAGAAAAGTTGCCGACCAACTAAAACCTGAAAAAGAACCTCATAGAACTTATGGGTAAATACATATTTTTTACTCTTTCATTGACCAAACTAATAATTATTCTTTATATACTCATTTAAGGATTTCCAAAAAAGTATAGCACTTAACTTCCTCGTCAACTTAATTGGGTAAAGATATTTGACACTTACCTTCCCTTCTCTCCTCGTAACACTTGTCAGTAGTAAACTCTATGTCTCTTGTTTTGAATGCAACAAAAATTGTATATCTGTAAATATTTTATTTGGTGTGTTTTGTAAATTAAATATTTGTCTGTGATTTATCTCTGAATTTTGGTCGATCATTTTTTTTCTTTTGTTACACTTAACACGTAACAAAATTGGGGGCTCGTTCGGGATTAAAACGAAACAATGTATATATATAAATATATATATATATATATTGAACAACAGTTTATTTCGTTAAGAAAAATAGTGACACTCTACAAAGTATGCATTAACCACTATTCGTATTATTCTGCTGGTAATGTTTTAAAATATGAGTGTTGTATCGTAGAATGAAGAGATACACCGAGAAATGTAGATAAACGACTTTATTACCAGAGTGGTACAATCAATATGTATATACAATATTTACAGTCCCTTGCAGTAGTAGGTGTTACTTCCCGAAGTCCGTGATAATGACAACCTTCGTGCTAAGCGCACATTGTCTTTTATACATCCGGGCGACCGGGTGTCACATGGTACAAGCCACGGCACAACAATGAGTTAATATGTACACAGACGGCAGGTACTCAAAAGTGTTTCTGTCTGTACACAAAAATTACATATTATTAGATATTGGCCCAAAGGTCGTAAGCTTACGGCCATATAACGTTGAAACACCGGTTTCCGCATGATCAATGTTGAGCTTGGTCAGTACCTTAATGGGTGACCACTTTGGAATACTAGATGCTGTAAGCTTGAATGCTCGGATGGTATAAAGAGCTTACGGTCACATAAGACCGGTTCCCATACAATCAAGGTGGTGCAATGAATAACGGCTTGGAATTGTTAATCGAAGAGCCGAGTTTCAATTTCAGTTGAGGTCGTTTTATTCACTTACGTGCAAATACCCTTGGGAAAAATATAATTTCACCTCTTGTCTTTCCGGAGATGGGTTAATCACTAAAACCATAATTAATAATAAGTCAGTCAGTTAAGTGCCATACGTGATACACGCTTTGGGCGATCATGTCTCTTTCGAGACATGACTGACTGGACAGAAGATTATCCCGCAGTAGGTTGCCATTGCTTTCTGCGGTAGACTGGTTACAGACCAAGGCTATAGAACCCAATCTGTCCTATTATTTAACACATAACTTGAGTGAAGAGACGGATTAATATATTTCCTAAGAGTATTTGTGCGTAAGTGAATGCAAGGAATTCAACTGGAATTCGAACTCGGTTCCCCGATTTGTCGTTCCGCACATCACATCACATCACATCACATCACATCACATGAATAAAATTGTGTACAAAATATTTAGATTTCGGCAATAAATAACCTATAAATGTTGATATACTGCTAAACAAAAGGGCTTAGGGTTGACAATAGCAAAATAAGTTTAAGTTTTGGTCTCATAATCAAACAGGTAGAAACATTTAGATATCTGAGAAGTGTTTTAACAAAGGACGGAAAGTGTGACAATAAGATCCGAAGACGTATTGGGATGGCCAAAGATGAATTCCAAAAGTTAAGCAGAACATTAAGTGACAGAAATTTCAGAAAAATCGAAAAAAGAATATTGAACTGTTAAATGATATCTGTCCTTCTGTTTAGCAACGAATGCTGGACAATCTCTCCAAAGATGACACGGCACATAATAGAAGATGACACATGATTAGTAACAACAAGCAAACCAAGCGTGTCACTAGCCGACGAGTTACATCGTTATAAGATTTGGTATGTCACACCAGTAGGGACTTCGTTAAAATGATACTTCATATATAGTTGGAAACAAATACAGTACAACTTTGTTTTGACTTTAAAATTCTTTTTCGTAAGGATTATAACAAGATTATCAACTGTTGAAGGGATAAATTTAATGAGCGAGAAAGTGATTTCAAATTTAATTAAATTTAATTCAAATTTAATGAGCGAGAAAGTGTAGTAATATTAGTTGGTAAAACGTTGAAGTCGTTTCCTCAACCAAGTGAGTAAGCATGAATACACAATTTCATACAACAACGTATGTTACTGCCTAAGTAAACTGATCAGAACAAATTCTTAATTTAATTCTTATGAAGTGTTTTGGCCAAATAAAAAATAAAAATTTGAGTTTGTTAATTTGTTCAACAGACACCGGTCAAAAAAAGGAGGGGGGTTAAAATGGTGTCGAGACACCAAACATCTTTTTTAGCTAATTTGAGGGCGTTGAATCTGAAAATGACCTTACTTTTTCTTGGTTATCTACCGTTTTAGCTGTACAGAAATGCCTCATTTGTTGAAAATATTTTTTGATGCGTTTTCTGCATATATGATATTGAACGATGTTAATATTTCTCAAAGTAAAATTGTAGAAACCCATCAACTTGTATTTAAACCCACAAATACTATTCTGCTTATAGAAAAATACTATATTTTCAATAACAATCAGATCCTAAGTCTTTAAAAATGACATGATTAAATATACCAAAATCAACAAGTATTTTTGTCAAATCGTTTAATAAACTAACAGCAGAAATAAAACCTTTGTGAACATAAGTACTATGGTAAACATTTTCTATTTCTTGATTGTCAATGTTTATTACGTACAATGGAATATGTGCATTTAATTGGGATGTATTTAGTGGGATTTTCTTTCCAACTGTGAAAATAAGCTCTCAATGTGCTTAGTTTCCTTCTGTAGTGAAGGGGATAAAAGTGATGGAATAAATTTATGAATATCGAACAGAAGATTTTAGGGTTACATTTTTTTTATGTCACCTTAATTATCAGGTTTATTAAAGTGTATTGCTGAGTAAGTTTATCAGTTAATTTGAATTTTGTCGATAAATTAGAAAAATTCAGTACTTCTATTTTAAAATGTTTGACTCAAAAACACTTTTTTTTAAATAAAAATAGTTTATTTCAAATGGCTGACATAAATTGTTCAGCCTACCTGAAAATTAATGGGTTTCTACGATTTTTATTAAGTAAATGTTGCGATCATCCAAGATCGTAAATTGATATTTTTTTTCCAAAAATGAACAATTTCAATGCAGCAAAAACGGTAGCTAGCCATGAAAATCTAAGAACATTTTCGGAATCAGCCTCCATCAAATTAGCTAAAAAAACGTATTTTGCTTCTTGGCACCAAAAATCCTGAGGACCAGTGTTATGCTTAAATACGTATTTGGACAAGTTCTATGTTTTTTTTTACTGTCATTTAATTTATTTGTTTCCATTCTATTGAAGAGTTCTCTTGTGAAGCTGAGCGACCGGATGATGAAGTCCCTTTTGCAGTCCAATTTGATCTTTTTGCAGCGAAACGAAACGAAACTACGGCGCGCGCGCCTCAAACGCGGCGCACGGGACCTTCGCAAAATGACGCTCCTCCGAGTTGTCAGCAGAAGGATTCGCGGTTATGTCGACGTACTTAAGGACAGTTGTTGCTGGGAACGGATTATCGACTCGGCGACCGACCACATACACAGCACAACTGAGTACAGCAGCTCAATGACACCAGATATTTTCAGGGACGACGAACCGACGCCGTACCGTGACTGTCATTTGCAAGATACTACAAACAATTTTCGTTCTGGTGAGACAACTTCAGAGTCGTTATTGTCGAAACACCCCAAAGACATACTGCAGATAGGTCAAGGGGTAAACGAGAAAAGCGTTCGTGTGATGCTGGACGGTTCTACGTCACAGCTAAAGCGTCTACGGACGGAATAACAAAGAGCAACAAATATGAAGGAGCTTTCTTAAAGAAACTGGCACCAAATGACTTCTTAAAAATATCTTTTTCACTCCATTAAACCAAAAACTTCTTAATTACTTCTTCTCGATCTCTGTCTTGAAAAAACTCTCAGTTCCTCTACCACCGTAAACTTTTAGTTTTATATTTGACTCTGAATCTATCGATTGCATTTATTTTCTGCTCTTTTTTTTTTTTTTTTTTTTTTTTTTAAAGGAAAAACTAATTTTATTTACGTATAAAAATAATGC
The DNA here is from genome assembly GCA_037127315.1 of Ascarosepion bandense. NCBI lineage: Eukaryota > Metazoa > Mollusca > Cephalopoda > Sepiida > Sepiidae > Ascarosepion > Ascarosepion bandense. Next base: position 3,234,790 of record JBBBDQ010030258.1, on the reverse strand, counting down.
TGGGGCCGGATAACGAAAATAAATAAATGAGAACTGATAAAACAAACTCATTAAAAAAAAAACGCATAAAAATTATATTTGTCGTTTTAATTGTTAGGGTCGCCAACCGTCCCAAAAATGTGCGATTGTCCCGCATTTTGATGTTGAAGGACGTGCCCCCATTAATTGAGAGGGGGCATGTTTTTATCCCACGTTTTCAGAATCGATCGTTCTTAAAAAGTTTTTTTTCTTTCTTTTATAAAGATGTACTAAATAAATACGAACACAGTTGTGTTTAACTCTAAAGATCTAATTGAATTGTTATTTTCTACCGACCTAATATAATTCTTGAATGATAACCTGTCAGAGATGCAGAACCAATTTCAACTCAGAACCAACTTCAACTCGGAACCAGCTTCAACTCGGAATTAATTTCAACTCGAAAGAGTTGAAATTAATTCCGAGCTGAAACCAATTCCGACTTGAAATTAGTTCTGTATTGAAATTAATTTTCTAACCCATCTGTGACATATGAATTCATATCGCTCAAAAATACGAAAACGATTTAATTCAGCTTTGTAGGTCCGTGAACCCCTGGTTGAGACCCTGTGCGTAAAGAAATCCGCAGACTCCATAGTTGGGAACCTGTCCAGAGAGTCCGTGGCTCCCTGACCGGGAAACTCCGTCGTTCCGCACTTTCATGTTGGCAACCCTATTAACTCTATTATACAAAAGAAAACAAAACAGACTGCGGAAATACATGAAGAAGAAAACTAACTAAAATGATTATGAAGATTTTTGTAGAAGATTTTACAATTAACAGACTAGTGAGGATTGAAAAGAATTTTTCTTGATACGAAACCAACATTTTCATCAAATTTCTCGTTAGCCCAATATTTGTAATATGACTAAAAACCATTTAGCTTTACGCTCTACCACTGTAGATAAATCTAAACTTATTTAAAAATGGAACTTTGTCTCTGTGTGTGTGTGTCCGTTACCTATAGACTCCGAAATGGCTGAACCGATTTACTTTAAAATTTACACAATTGTACTATAAGTGTCTGCGAGTGTTATTAGCTAGGTTTTGTGTCGAGGTACCCCCAATATCGAAAATCGATAATCGAAAAAATCGGGTTATAGAAAGAGTGGTCCGATTTTAATTAAATTTGAAACACTCATAGACAAAGACATCAGAAACGATATTCAGAAGTTTCAAGGTTGCAGTTCTTACAATAGTGCAGAAAATTGATTATATATATATAAGGCAAGATGTTTGTGTGTGTGTCTGTTTATCTGTCTGTATGTCCTTCATAAAAATCCACAATTCTTATCCGATTCTCACCAAACTTCACACAAATATTCTGAGTCTGAGCTCCAGGACCATGGTTTAGTTTTAAAGCTTTCAGTACACCCGAGCAACGCCGGGCTATACTGCTAGTGCATCATAACACATGCAGAAAGTTAGAGTTATAAAAAGTCAAACAGTGAAGGTTACTAACGTTACCTTAATATGTCACAATAACACGGAAGGGGTGGGGTAACCAGTGAAGATTGAACTCGCAACACCTGTGAACAAATAACCGCGAAACTAGGTCAGTCTCCCACCGACGAGTTAGTTTTGCTCTACGATGTGTCTAACAAAGGAACGGAAGATGAAAATATAACCAGGTAAGAAAATAAACATTGATTTCTGCTTTCATTACGCAAGGTTCTTTATTTACGGGTTTACCTGGAACAGTCTGGAGAGGAAAGGTAAGTGGAACTTCAAGGATGATATCTTTGCTATTTTTGTCTTTTCTCACGACAGACTAACGTACCAATTTATCCCTTTACCTACCGAGAACTTTGTTCCTCTGCTCATCTCTGGCTGTTTTTCTATATTCTCGATGGACGACTCTTAAGTTCTGGCCCTCTCCTTCATCCTCTCTGCCCATCACAACAGACGGCTTCTTTGACTGTGACCCTCCCCTACCACTCCATCAGACACCATTTTAGAATGCGACCGTATATACACTCACGACAGGAATTTCCTATGTTTCTTAGGTCGTGTTTCATGGACATTGTCTTAATTTTTTTGGCCATAGAAACTTCGATGATCCTGCACAGCTCAAATCTGTAGTCATTGACACTCTTTCGGTTCTTTGCGACACCGAAATCCGAATGCACATTGGATTATAGTGGATATAGACGTTGGTTAGTGACTTCACCCAAAGAGTTGTGAGTTCAATACATGGTGAATAAGTAACTTTAAGGGTTAGAGGGAGATAACTCATCACTTCCAATCTAGTCTTACGCAATGACTGGGGATGATATATCCCAGTGATTGTAATAAAGGGTTCGGTTCGAAATTCCTAGCATCTCAAGAAGGCCGGAGCGTACAACGGCCGAAATGTCGTACAAATGGCAACAAAGTCCGAATAATGTAAATACTGTACTACAGTCTGACCTCTTTAATTCGGCACTCTTGAGACCACAGAAAAAAGCCAAATGATAAACATCACCTCCCAAACCCCCATGTAAACCATCTTACCAGCTCGTTTCATTTTTATATAACTGTGTTATCAAAGGTAGAACAAGCTTAAAACAGGAAATAAAAAACGATCATTAATGCTTCCAAACAAGTTTTCATTGTTTTACGCAAGACAAAAACTAAAAAGTCTAAGACCAAAAGATAATATATACTTTCTATACTGTATGCAATTATATATAAGAAATGAGCAATACCGTATACCCAGAACACTTTGCTGCTGTCGGCTGCTGTCGGTTGCTGTCGGCTGCTGTCGGCTGCTGCGGAACATTGTAAACAATGCATGACACTGGCCTCGTATCTGCGCAACCAACTAATAGCGACTGGTCTGGCACTCCTGCTATATATCTAGAGATCCTTGATAAAATCCAAAGAATAATCAGCAATATTATTAGTCATGATGTGGCGTTTTGTCTTCAGTCACTTTCCCACAGCGCTAAGGGTTCCTCCCTGTGCTTTTTCTATAAATGCTTTCACGGAAAATGTTCGGATGAGCTCTTCGTCGTGGTACCTGAACTTTTTGAATTTAAGCGCGGTACTAGACTGGCTGGATTCAGTCGAGGATGTGCGTTGTGGTGCATTGGATATCGGCTAGGAACGAGAAATCGGGGAGCCGAGTTCGAATTCCAGCTGAATTCCTTGCATTCACTTACGCGAAAATACCCTTGGGAAAGGTATTAGTCAGTCTCTTCCCTCAAGTTATGAGTTAAATAACAGGACAGATTGGGTTCTATAGCCTTGGTCGGCAACCAGTCTACCGCAGAAAGCAATGGCAACCTACTGCGGGATAATCTTCTGCCCATTCAGTCATGTCTCTTTCGAGACAAGATCGCCCAAACCGTGTATCACGTATGGCACTTAACTGACTGACTAGACTGACGTCGAGATCTCATCAATATACAGTTGAGCTGGCTAGATGTAGCCGTAAATTCTATTTTTTTGTTTGCACTTCTCGCTTGTAGAACTCACTTCTGACTCCATGCTTTCCAACTAACTTTAATCTTCAAAAATTTAAATGCAATGTCAATCCCCATGTACTGTCTTGTTGATTAGTATTCTTTGTTCTTGCTCCTTAGTAAAGTTTTTATTTTCTAATTCTTTCACATCCAGTAACTCCTTGTGTCTTATTGAGGTCAAATCGAAAAAAAAAAAAATAATAACAGACCATGGGAGTTACCGGAGCACTGAGTGATTAAAGAGGCCAGACTGTGCAGACTTGATAATTTTATTCGATATTGAAATGATGCATACTTTGATTTATTCCAACTATTAGCCCCACGTTGATTATTATAGATATTATTCTAGATTCATGGACGAATGACTGTGTGGTTAAAGAGTTCGCATTCCGACCATGAGACCCAGGTTCGAAAGTGACATTCTGATATCAGCATTCTTCTTCTTCTTATGTGTGCCTTGTCCTTTCAGAACGTAGGCGATCATGGCTTTCCACGTCTCCCTATCCCTGGTGGCTCTTAGCGCGCTTTCTCCTGATTTACCACGCAACCTCCGTTCTGTAATCCACCTGTTCAGGCCCTTTAAATATATTATCCGCTGCTTTTCCCTGTCTCTTTTTCCCTCTATCTAGCCTGTTAGTATCAGGTTTTCCAAGCCCTCCTTCCTCATTGCTTGTCCCAAGAACTTTAGCTGTCTTTTCCTGATGCTCATTATTAATTTCCTTTTCGTTTGCATCCTTTCCAAAACCTCATCATTGCTCACATGCTCGGTCCATGATATCCGCAGCATCCTTCTGTAGAACTACATTTCAGTTGCTTCAAGTTTTTCCTTCATCTTTGATGATATTGTTCAACATTCACTGCCATATTGAAGAACTGGCATCACATAGCAATCCAGTACTCTTTTCTTTGTTTCTAGCGAAATTTTCGTGTCTCTTAATACTTTACTCAGCTTCTGGAACGCGTCTTTTGTCATGCCAATTCGCCTTCGGATCAGCATAGTGAGACAATGCAGCATCAGTGGGCAGTGTTTCAAAACCATACAACGAATTGGCTCAAGCTTTGTGAGGTTAAATCATTCGGCAACCGTCGATATTTGTGGTAACACATAGCCACAAATAATCGAGCGTACAGGCTTTGTTCAATTCAACTGTAACTAATGTACACTAAGTATGGCTGAAGCATAAAATATAAGTGGGTTCTGTAGCAATTAGAGAAACACAAAAAAAGTTCCTGTGCAGGCACCTGATTAACTGTTGTGGAGTAGTTTTCGCACTGAAGGTTATAATCGTGCTATATCGGTTGCTAATCGACTTAACGCACCCAAAATGTTAGGAACTTGGTAATCTTCTACTGAAAGCTGACTAATATCAACTGCCTAGTAGTTCTACTGAACTCTAAAGAACTCCTATGAACTTCCCAGAAACTCCTAAGACCCCCCCGCCCCGTTAACTTCCTGTTAACTCTTATTAATATAGGAGGGAGAGTCCATTATCTGAGGAATAGGTGTTTCACCATAACATTAACATAGCAGGGTACTTGGCCGAAACTGTGTCTATAACAACATCTGTAACAATCAAGTTGAGGACAATTGTTCGAATCAATCGAATACATCAGTGCAATGACAATGCATTATTGCAAAATAATAAACGTATGAAGATAGAGGGTAATTGGCCGAAATGTTGTTTCTATAATAACATCTCTAACAATCAAGATGAGGACAACAGTCCGAATAAATCAATAACAACAATTCTTCACCTCAAAAGTATCAACATACGTTCTAATATCTTTGTTTCATAGCCGCACCTAATCTTAAATATCTGTAATTCTTTAATCTCCGTGAATCACCAGGGTTTATTGCATTTTTGACGTGAAGGTGTATCGATGTGTTTTTAAATATATTTTAGTCAACTTTGAAGTCTTTCTGCTCTTTTGAACAACTATAAACCAGACGATAAAAAATGTAGGCTTTAATGAAAGCTGCAATTTTTAGGAGTGCCCAATATCAAACATTTATCGATTTCCAATAAAAAGGTTGGTTAACAAAAATGACTGAATGTATATTTTCCTAGTCAATGCCTTGAACTATGTATTCGTCCGAGAAATTTTCTGTGTTTTAATAAGTTAAAACTAGACATTATTTGTTGTGTTGTTGCGTATTTTATATGCTAACTTAAGCATTGTCCTGCATGTAGTTATCATTTTGAGTTTAACACTCAGTTATGGCTTTTCATCAGTCATTCTCGTCGTCGTTGTTGTCGTCGGCGTCAACGTCAGTAGTGATGTTCATCTACTTTTATGTGCCGTGTCTCTTCAAGACGTGGACAATCATGACACTCTACAACTTCCTATGCATTATATCACAATATCATTTCCATTTCGTGATTTGCATCCAATTTACACACGGTAGATTACTCATTGTTGCCCTTTATCCCACTTCATATTAACATAGCATGTGATTGTAATATTATATATATAACATAGTGATGATCCACGTATACTGTCTTAATATGTATAGGAAAAACTACTAAAAAGTTGTAAGTTTAAAAATGTATTTTTTGACAGTATTTATTTATAATATTTATATACATAATAATAGAAATAAATACTCTCAAAAAATACATTTTTAAACTTACAAATTGTTAGTAATTTTTCCTATATATATATATATATATATATATATATATATATATATATATATGCATTAGGTACCGCTATTCATTTTCTATAATTAACTTTTAAATTGAATCTTAAAAAGTAAACAAAAGGTTTTTTTAAAACTTTTATGTTAGGTTTAATTGAAAGCTAAACGATTAAATTTAATGTTTCCAGTAAGCAAAATACTCTGATGCATTTCAAACAGAAATTATATTGATTGGAATATAACAGTTTTAAATTTTTTTAGATTTTTTAATTTTTCTGCCATTTTTGAGTGATCGATACATTTGTAAACAAAAGTTAATTCTCGCTTTTAAAAATCTTGCAAAAATAAAATATAAATTTGTGACAAATTATTTTTGGAAAATTAGCAAATTTAATGTCAAATTAATCTGATTTATACAAGTATTACTCATTTACAGCATGAAATTTAGGATAAAACTATTTTTTAATCACAGTTGGACTTTTTGACCTGTCCGCCGTATCTGAAATTTTTGACAGCTCTCCAGATGCGAGATAAGATAAATCTATGGCGATCACAAGTGACATAATTGTATAAATTTTCCTGTAAGGGGAAGAAGCCCTGAAACACATGACCTTTTAATGTTCACATAGAAATTTCCATACAAAAAAAAAAACTTCAAATACAAAAAAAATTAAAAATTACTTTAAAAATACGATGGCTAGATTATTTGTATTAAACTTTTCAATTTTCGTTTAGTAAATATAGTCTTCATTTTATAACCTATCAACCTAACGTCTATAAGTCTTGGAACTATTTGAAAAACATTTTTGAAATTTTATAAATTCTTATAATTAAAAAGCCCAAAATGAAGACAATTCTTTTAAAATTTCATTATTAATCGAAAAAAAAAATTCTTTAGACTATAATGTCTGAAATTTATATTATTTATTAAAGCAATTAAAAGCTTATCTATTTTTTAATGATCTTATCGCCCCAAGCAAAGCCTTATACTGCCACTGTTGTGCAAGGGGTTACATAGGAGGAAAGTTATGAGAAAGAGTGACATAATAAAGGGGTTATCAGGAAGCGGGTAGGAGAGGGATGAGACTACTGCAGAAATGAGATGAGAGCATGAGAGAGAGGATGCAAGTTAGTGAGATAAGAGATGACTATTGACTTTACATTTAAATTCTTGGGGATTGTAACTTTCGGGGAAGCAAGTAAATGAAAGGGAATTCCACAGATGGGAAGTGCGAGAAAAGAAACTGTTGGAGTAGAATTTGCGTTTATATCTTATTGGTTTCACGGTAAAAGGGTGGGACCTAGTTGCTAATCTTGCGGCTCGAGTAAATTCATATATTAAATAATGTCATAGTTTTATTGCCTTTTTTATTTTACTATTTGGAGCAGATTTTCGGTAAAAAGGGCCAAAAAGTTTTTAAAAATAATACATGATTTACATTCTCAAATGAGTCCTGCGTTTAACTAATAAAACCAATTTGCTTACAGAAATTTAATTTCTTGAAATTTCATGAATGTAGGTGGAAGTGGGTATCAGATGATAAAAAGAAATATTTTTGACAATATTTTTCAAAAATAGTGATTCAAAAAATAATTTCATTAATTTGTGAATAAGTCCTGAAAGTTTCATGAAAATCCAACAATTATTTAATTTATGCAAGATTTTCCAAATTAATGTATTTGTCACCTGAAAAAAAAAGTGAGTTAAGTAATGCTACATTTTTCATTGTAAACTCTCATAATGATTTGGTTACCTGCTCACTAAAATCAAAACAAAATTTTATCGAAATTTCGAACGTGTTAAAAAAGATTTTTTTTTAATAACAAAAAATTACTTTGATCTTTCCTCTTAATAATAACATAAACATTTTGAAGAAAAAAGTTTGTTTTTATTAAGTTTGGGGACTTTCTTAATGATACTATGCTGCTTTTTTTAGTGATTTAGTGGAGGTACCTATATATATATATATATATATATATATATATATATATATATATATATGCACAATGGAGAAATGGATAGCGACTCGGATTGAAGAATAGGAGAACTGTGTTCGAAATCCATTCGAATTTACTATAATCACTTATGTGATAATACTCTTGGGAAATGTATGAATACATCTCGTCTCCTCCCCCAGCTATGGGTAAATAGCAGGACAGACTGGGTTCTACCGGTCTAGAATAAGAAAAAAATCTGAATTCAAAACTAGCCTGGAGAGGATTGAGGTTCGTTAGGCTATCTTACCCAAGGCACACCACTTCTACTGCTGCTATAATACTGTGGTGCCCCTACGACTCTTGGAAGTCACGGGACTCGTGATCGTGATATATATTATATATATATATATATATATATATTCCATTTCTCAAGTTTCCAAGTACTTTCGATCTCTATCCGAGATCATCTTCGGGAGTGCAAGTAGCAGTAATAAAAAAACCCATAAAACTGTGTTGCTATATATTACTGTAATTTTTTTCTCAATGTTTCACATGAAACGGTTGACAGTTATGCTTAACGTTCATTAGAACGTGGAAATTATCTACAATTGAATTGTTTGTGTTGGAATGTCATGGTTATGCACGTATTAAAGCATTAAAAACTGTTTTTGTTATAAACATTTTAGAACATTACTACATTATTCGTAGCTGTTTCTATTAAGTGACGGCTTAAGTTTTTTTAATGTATATTGCTCGAATTGTGTATAAACTGCCCAATGTTCATATTGTTATTTTTGTTCAAGTAATTTCAACTTTCTCAGCCATTATTAAAAACTGGTTTGAAGCCTGTGTCGTGGTTAGAATTCCTTTTACTGCATTTCTGGTATTCTTTGAGAAGCTGGACGTTCGAAATGGTTGTCATGTGTAACAGCTACTGGAATCGAAACCACGCAAAATGAATGCGATTTATTTATTAATTTAATCTAAATTATTATTATTATTATTATTATTATTATTATTATTATTATTATTATTATTATTATTATGTCATTTTTCATCATATTTCGATTTCTGCTATGATCGCACTATCTACCAAGTCTGCGGGAAGACCTAAGGCAGGTCGTGGTGTGTTGTTATGGCTCCATTTCATGTTTTTTCTATCTCCCCTATCATCCCTAGCGTTACATAGACAAAGTTATCCTTTGTGTGTGGGCTGTACTTAACAAGACAATTCGTTGTATATCTCTTAAGCTGGGGTTTCCAGGAATTCTTTCAACGTGTTGTTTTGTTCCATTTTTTATGATTCCATGTGCACCTACTATCACTGGCACAATTCTGGTTTTTAATTTCCACACTTTTCTATTTCAATTTCCAGGTCTTTATATTTTGACAATTTTCCGAATTCCTTGGTTGTTATGTTACAATCTGCTGGACACGCCATATCAATTAATAGACAAGTTTTTTCTTTCTGGTTTTTAACAATAATGTCCAGCCTATTTGCTTCAATTTTTCTGTCTGTGTAGATGGTGTAATCTCATAGAATGGTGTCATCTTCTATTTCTGTAACCGAAGCTGGGTGATGTTCATACCAGTGTTTGCTTACATATTTTCCATAGTGTTTGCACATTGTCCAATGTAAATATTGCCTCACTCTATCGTGACGATTTTTATATTCATTTGGGGTAAAAACAGAACAGCCGGAGATTAGATGGTCTACTGTTTCTTGGTATTTATCACAGAACCTGCATTTTGGATCCACATTATTATGTATAATATTTGCCTGAAAGTTCCTAGTGAAAAGACTTTGGTCTTAGACTTTAATCCAGATGCACGTAACCATCGATGAGTATTAACATTATCAACATTGGATATTTATTGGCACGTTTTGGATATTGGCCATGTAGAGGTTTGTCTTGCCAGTGTTGTTTCATCTCGACAAGAGCTTTATCCTTGGCTTACATTTTCATATTTTTTGCCGCAGTAGTTGGTTTTTGGCTTCTTTTTTATTATTGGCTTTTGGCTTCTTTATTATTATTACCATAATCATCATCATCATTATTATTATTATTAATATTATTATTATGTTGGTAAAATATGTGCGCATATTGATAGGGTATAAAAGTCTAATCTATTTCTCTTTTTACTCACGGAAACTTTTCAATCGCTAGGGAACAGCATGTCGCACTGAGCGCACTACAGAAAGCAAACTGCAGACAACTATCCTAAGCTGAATTGACTACACCCAGGCATACCTAAAAATTCTAGTAAACTCTTTTCAAATGTAACTTTTTCAACATCTTTCATAGGAACTTCAGACATATGTAAGTACTATAAGGAGATCTCTACACACACGCACACATTCATGATTTAGTTTCCTCAGGCAGTATTGTTAGATGTAAGTTATTGTTTGTGTATTTATTATTACTCCTTTGAAGAAAATTCAATGTGCGTACTATCCTATCAATTAATGCTTTCTCCACAGTAACCTTTGCTAATAAGTTTAATGTAGCACTGAAAGAAAAAGTGACAAAGCATTGGGAATGGTCTCCATTCCAAGTTGATGTGGTTTGTTATCATAAAACAAAAAGCACCGAATGCCATCAGGAGTCATAAATCTCATTATTCAATCTTGTAAGTATGATACCTTAGCGCTAGAGATGACAATTCCCAACAATAAACTTAACGGATTTATCACAAAGTGGGATCGGCAAGCAAAGCTGACATTCCGGCCTATCTTGTTGCTCTCACTTTCGCATAAATGCTCTTGGGAGAAGTTGAGAATACGTTTCTTTTGAAATTAAACATAGCATTAAAAACAAAAGGTAAGAACAAAAAAGAAAAAGCTGCCTGATCAGGACAGGAGGTAGAGGTAACAGTTATCGAGGCGGTAAAAAGGAATCTTTGTCTATGTCTGTTAAATTCATATATATATATATATATATATATATATATATATATATATATATATATATTATTGATTTTCTGCACTATTGTAAGAACTGCAACCTTGAAACTTCTGAATATCATTTCTTATGTCTTTGTCTATGAGTGTATTAAATTTGATTAAAATCGGACCACTCCTTTTGTGACCCGAGTTTTTCGACTATCGACTTTCGATATTTATCGGGGGTACCTCGACACAAAACCTAGCTAAGAACACTCGCAGACGCTTATAGTACAACTGTGTAAATTTTCAAGAAAATCGGTTCAGCCGTTTCGGAGTCTATAGGTAACGGACACACACACATACACACACACAGTTCCATCTAAAAATAAGTTTAGATAGATAGCATCTTTTATATGACGCCATATATATATATATATATATATATATATATATATATATATATTGGTGCATGTTTCATTAAATAATATAGACAAGTTTTGTCGATTTATTTTATGTAATTTTTTTTCATGCCGTCTGATAAGCTGAATAGCATTATCGTTGAAAGAGGAAAGAAAATCACAATATTGATACATGTTTTTATTTAATCCTTTCTGAGCTTTCGGCTGACATCAGCGATTATCAAAGATGAAAATAGTGTTGGTTGTAACGGGTAGTTCGGGTCGAACGATAGTAGTAATCTTGTTTGTTTGTGTAGAGGATTGACGAACACGTGCGTGCATGCTGGAAGCGAAAATCGCATTACAGCTTGTGGCGTCTCACATGACCACACGAGAGTGGGGGCGAGAAATATTAAGTATGGCAAGCCATTGGGATAACCAATCGCCTCTGTTATCTATTTTAGGCATTTGAGAATGTGTGTGGAGATTTTGTAGTTAATTTTGTTCAGGTTAGGTTTCAACTGTTTTGTGTATATGGCTTCGAGTATTTTTAGTTTTTGTTTATTGTTTTCGTGTTTAAGTATGGTTGTGTTTTCGACGATGATTTCACGGAATTGTGTATATGGCCTGGTATGTTGTTTTAAATGTCTAAAGATGTTGGAATTGTCGTTTAAATGTAGTGTCAAGCATCGTGAGAGCGAGTTTGTAGCATGTATATATATATATATATATATATATATATATATATATTATAATCACAATATACATTCTTCTATCGAACGCCCATAGCTCAATTCGGTCGGGTTTCAATCCTGGGTTAAAAGCAATCGGATGTCTAACCGTACTGATGAACTGTGATACAGCGAAACAGATCTGTCTGCAGATGACTATATATATATATATATATATATATTAGTAACAATATTTTTAATAGATTTTGTATAATTCTAAAATTAAATGATAATACTATTGTATATCTGCAGTTAATGGTCTTTTAGTCTTCCTCCACGTGAATAAGAGTTCATTTTTTGAATAATAAGAATTATATGTCATGGGAGATGGGCATCGGGATTTTAGAGATTCTTAATTGGTGCGAGGTTAAAAAAAAAGTTGGGAATTACTGGTTTAAAGTAAAAAAAAACTGCTGACAGTTTAAAAAAAACTGTGCCAACAATCCAAGTTAGATAAAAAAAAAACTGAGGTGAATGGACGGCCATTTGATGTCTATTGTCATCTACAAAGGTCAGGTCAGTGCAACAACAATGCTGCATGTATAGGTCAAGCAGTTTCACAGAGAACAGCCTCACTCTTAAATAATTGTATTGGGAGAGAAATCATATGCGGTTTAAGAAAACAAGATTGCTGTTTAGGTCAAGCAGTCTCACAGAGAACAGCCTCACTCTTAAATAATTGTATTGGGAGAGAAATCATATGCAGTTTAAGAAAACAAGATTGCTGTTTAGGTCAAGCAGTTTGATAGAGAACAGCCTAATTCTTAAATAATTGTATTGGGAGAGAAATCATATGCAGTTTAAGAAAAAAAAAAGATTGTTGTTTTTTATTTTAACAGATTTAGGTTTGTAATTAGATATTCATATTATCATTTAAAAGTAGATTCGGTGCCTTATACCACCTTTTCCTTTCATTGTCATAATCAGTCCCGAAGCAACGAATTACATTAAGGTAAACATTTTTTTGTTCTTGAACATGTAAACTCTCTTGTAGAACATATTCTTCTTCTATGTGCCATGTTCCATCAGGACGTAGACGATCATAAATAATTGTATTGGGAGAGAAATCATATGCAGTTTAAGAAAACAAGATTGCTGTTTAGGTCAAGCAGTTTCACAGAGAACAGCCTCACTCTTAAATAATTGTATTGGGAGAGAAATCATATGCAGTTTAAAAAATTCTTTCACATCTCTCTATCCCTAGTGGCTCTTAGCATGCTTTCTCCTGTTACCCCATCCAAACCCCGCTGTGCCATCCACTTGCTCAAGTATGTTACCCGTTGTTTTCTCCTGTCTCTCTTTCCCTCTATCTGACCTGTGAGTATCAGATTCTCCAGGCCCTCTTTCCTCATTACATGTCCCAGGAAATTTAGCTGTCTTTTTCTCATGTATTAGTTTCCTTTTCGTTTCCATTCTCTCCAAAACCTTATCGTTGCTCACATAAGGAGCCAAAAAAGACACTGGAGGATTCTGTTGCGATTAAAGTAACAATCAGACGTTTAAGCTTCCGCTCAACCAACCTGAAATCAGAGTTATCCTCCTATACTGTTTATTAAACAAGGCTAAATAGCCCAATCTACTCTACTACTTTGCCCCTATCTGAAGGAGGAAAGATAAAAATTAATGCCCTTTCGAGGAGCATTACTGTGATATGAATACAATATACTCAGCAGGAATTTGAAATGCGATCAGTAATTTAATTTTAATTAAAATATCCGCATGTATCTACACTCAATTTAAATATTTTCATACAGACCAGTTTTAACCTGTAAAAATTTCACGGTTTTCTTTTTAATATTCTGATGAATCTTAATTCTTCAGTTAATGATTAAATAATGGCATGGTAGATGCTATGACCATGAAATATCCGTAGAAATTCCCCTATAGCATTATAAGATATTTGAACTTAAAGACTTTAATAATTTTTTAAACATACGCACCGTAGTGGGGGCGCTAGAGGGTGTCATCAGTGATGTCTTTGCGTGGATCACTAGGGGGTTTCGGGTCTCTCAACATCATACCCCCCTCACCGTGCCGACCTGACCAGAGATGATCAGTTTCTGGTCCACCCTCAATAAGCGCTTTCAGACACTGGAAAAATTTATAATGTTTGGGCCCGTACAAAGTTTTACAAATGCTTTCGATTGGCGACAGACAGAGCCAATTTACATCAAGTGGCGAACCGAATATGAACTTGTCCTAAAATATATTAATCAATTTACTTGTCATATGGCTATTATTATTATTAAAAAAAAAACAACCTTCGACTAAGAATTAATCACGATTTGTTTAAAAATAAATATCTACAAATATATATAATTTTAAGTCGTTTCTAAAAAAAAAATATGAGAATAAAAACTCGTCTAAGAATTTATCAAAAGAAAAAAATCCGTTTATAAATAAAAGTATCTACAAATATGTATAAATTTAAAATCTTTCAAAAAATACAAAATATTGCAATAACAATCAAACTTTCTTCTTTGTTCATATCATTCCTCCTGGCATTCGTTCTCTATTATGTTTACGGATTTCTTGCCTTTCTTCTGCTCGTAATTCATCTCGTCTTCTTCTCTGCTATTCTCTTGTTGCCTCTCTTTGTTGTCTTATTCTTTCTTCCATTACAATGATTTTCTTCGGAAATATAATGCATTTACAAAATACATTTAATTTCATTCATTACAGCAAAAGCGCGACACACGTAGGTACCTAGGTAAGTGTTCCTGTATTATAATATAAAGACTACGACTCGCTATGTTGTTCACAGCGAGAATTGAAGAACCGATCGGATAAAATAAATAAAAAATAAACGGATGAAATGTATTTTTTTTAGCTGAAGGCGAATCAAGATGATGACAGTAAAGAAAGACATGGAATTATTATTTAAAGCTCAAAAACGTTATAAGTACAATAATACTCTTTCGCTGTATTTTTAAATAATAAATTATATATATTTTACAGTAATTCTCTTTTCGTTTTATATTTCTTGTTCGACGTTTCCTTTTATTTATCATGCGTGTTTGCGTGTACGCCGTCCGGCGTTCCTATGTTTAATCTTTTGTATATGTGTGTACGTTCATATGTCTTTCTAGCGCGTGACACACGTACGGTATTAACATATAGATTATTTTTTCTACTGAATTTATTTTTACGAAAACGAGGAATCGCTCGTCTAAAACAAAAAAAATATTTATGCTTCAAAGATCGGATATCTTTCTTTTTAATGTTTAATCATTTGTTTGTTCTTTTTTAAACAAAATAAATTTATATTTACCAGTTTTTACACCTCATCAAGTAGCTCTGAACAATTTTAGCAAGCATGGAAAATTTTCGTTATAACAACATCATTAATGATGATGATGATGGTGATAATTTCCGGTTCCACTAGGGAATGCTGGAATCAAGACGGAACCAGCGGGTAGTTTAAATAAATGAGTTGTTAAATTTACCAGACGTCGTGTCGCCTTTGAGTTGCTTCGACTTTTCAACGGCCAATCTCATATATTTCCCCATCCTAAGCCCAGTAGGAGGCATTTGGAATTAGAACGTACTTTCCGCCGCAAAATAATAATAATAATAATAATAATAATAAAAAAACAGAAAATCGTGTTTAAAGTTTGTCGATATTGAAAATAGCATAACTTTTGATCTATTTGAGATAGACTAGATTCTTTTTAACCCTCTAGGGCCATTCGTATCATATTTGATACAGTATTTCCCTATAAGGAAACATTTGGTATTCATTGACTGAGCAGTCAGTACTGCTTTCATTTGAAATTTAGAAAATATTTCTCTTAAAAAATTTTTCAGGAAAATATTTATTTCAAGGCTTGTTTTCATACTGTATCAAATATGACACGAATGGCCCTAGAGGGTTAAAGGAAGCTAAAATCATCTATTTTAACATACAAACGACATTTACAACGGAAAAACTGTGTGGCATTTTGAAGCAAAAATAAAAAAAAACGTATATTTTGACAAGCAACTAAGATAACCCCTCGTCAATAAAACTCTCACTGACAGCTTCCAGGATTAAACAAAGAAACCATATTCGTTACATATAAAAAACGAGTACTGGACTATTACGTGATATTTGTTCTATAGGGCAGCGAATGTTGGACGTTGTCTTCAAAGATAAATGAAAGACTCAAAACAACAAAAATGTGGTTCTACAGAAGGATGATGAGGATAAAATTGAACATGTGAGCAACGACGAAGTTTTGGAGAGATTGGATGCAAAAAGGAAACATCTGCCCTCCTATATTGTAGCGAATGCTTGACAATCTTCTTAAAGACGAAGGAAAGACCCGAAGCAACAAAATAATGGTTCTACAGAAGGATGCTGAGGGTATCATGGATCGAACATGTGAGCAACGATGTGGTTTTGGAAATGGTGGAAACAAAAAAGAAAACTTATACTTGATATCAAGAAGAGACAGCTGAAGTTTCTGGGACACGTAATGAAGAAGGAGAGCTCGGAGAATCTGATACTCACAGGGTGGATAGAGGGAACGAGAGACAGAGGAAAACAGAGCATGACATACTTTATAGGCTTAAGCAAATGGATGGGAGAGCAGGGCTTAGAAGAAATAAAAAGGCAAGATATGTTAACCCTTTGTTGCATATTGGTTATAATTGTAACCAATATGCAACAAAGAGCTACAAGAGGCAGAAAGATGTGAAGGGCCATGATCGTCTATATCCAGATGGGACACGGCTAATGAAAGAAGAAAGATAAGCATCTCATATTATAATTAATACAAATATAGACTCGATCAAGATGTTCACAATGACTGGAGAGATACAGAATATGAAGAGTAACCTGGTGGAGTAGGTGGATACAGTATGAATTTCCGCCATTGTTCATGCTCTGAATAAGCTATTGAGTTAAGCACATTAGTGGTTCAGTATTTATAGGATTTATCATAACTGTTTATAAGCTTACGTGGGCTAAAAACCTCATATTCTATTCTTTTTCATGTCTATGTCGCTTCAAGCGTGTTGAATATTCCAGCAAGAGGATCGACTTTTTGAACATTCAACCATTTTGAAAATTAACGTAATTTTTAATATTGTTTTATAAATTTTGGTCAATCAATACCATGCTTCTTTTTTTCATGTGAACGCATTCACAGTTGGTGTTTTTGTTGGTCTCGATCGACTTATAGTTCGATATGTGAGTTATGACCTGATGTCCTGACACTTAATGATTACCCGTTCAGTTCTCAAAATACTCTTTTATGATATTAGTAGGATGAGTCATAATTAATCCCGTTTTGGGGTCCCAATTGTAATTATAAAGTCGCCCATGATGTCGTTCAACTTTGTACTTCATTAAACAAGGAGACTAATTTACAGTTTCACACAGAAAGAAGGGAAGATGGAATACAGAGCGAAAGGTTTAATGTTGAATGTTATTTGCTTAGTTTAATATTCAAGAAATATTTTAGGTAAATAAGAAAACACGGAGCAACGTAAACTTGGTATTTTATAAGTATAACGCAATTGATTTGGTTTTTGGTGCCTCTAATATGTAATATATCCATGAAGGGGTTCCATGCAACTGGTTGAAGATAGAGTATTGATTTAAACTTATTTATAAATGGAACTGTGTCTGTGTGTATCTGTGTGTGTGTGTGTGTGTGTGTGTGTGTGTGTGCGTTACCTATAGACTCCGAAACGGCTGAACCGATTTTCTTGAAAATTTACACAGTTGTACTATAAGCGTCTGCGAGTGTTCTTAGCTAGGTTTTGTGTTGAGGTACCCCCGATAAATATCGAAAATCTATAATCGAAAAAATCGGGTTATAGAAGGAGCGGTCTGATTTTAATCAAATTTGATACACTCATAGACAAAGACATAAGAAACGATATTCAGAAGTTTCAAGGTTGCAGTTCATATAATAGAGCAGAAAATCGATAATATATATAAGGCAAGATGTTTGTGTGTGTGTCTGTTTATCTGCTTGTATGTCTGTATTTTTTTTAGCCCTTTTATTTTAGTTTTTGCTTCGGGTTTGGCTCTAAGTAGGTATAATTGTAGTTCTTAGTCTCAGCCATGATACCATTTACTCAGAGGACTTATTTAGCCTTAAAAATTCAGTTTACGACGAAAAAACTTATTTGATATCGATACCAGGAAATTAAAATTTGATTTATGTTCATTCATTTTTCTTTCAGTCTACGGTTTCACTTTAACTGGAAACAACTATTGCTTTTTAGTTTTTCGTGCCAACGTCCAAAGAGTTTGAGTTCCAGGACCATGGATTCGTTTTAAAGCTTTCATTACACCCGAGTAACGCCGGACTATACTGCTAGTCATCTATGTAAAATGAAAGCTCTGTATCCTCGCTTGTGGAGTATAGGATATACTCCATTGCAGAGAATAAAGACACAGCTTCCTTTGTAAAGCATAGCGTCAAAGGCTTTCTTGTAGCGTATAGGGCTACAGCATCCCTTGTAGGCTTTAGAATCAAAACCTCTCTTGTAGAGTATGGGGTCAAAACCTACCTTGTAGAGTATGGGGTCAAAACCTCTCTTGTAGAGTATGGGGTCAAAACCTACCTTGTAGAGTATAGTGTCAAAGGCTTTCTTGCAGAGTATAGGGCCAAAGTCTACATTGTAGAGTATAGTATCAAAGCCTCATCACATTATGTATTG
This sequence comes from Ascarosepion bandense, assembly GCA_037127315.1. Lineage (NCBI taxonomy): Eukaryota > Metazoa > Mollusca > Cephalopoda > Sepiida > Sepiidae > Ascarosepion > Ascarosepion bandense. The sequence goes on along the minus strand of JBBBDQ010030258.1, from coordinate 3,216,073 downwards.
TTGCTGGTGTAGTTTCTGTAGCAAATAGTTTTGATGGAGTGGAATTGCTAGCCCTGGGACCAACAAGGTTTAAATCCAATGTTGTACTTCTAGACTGGTTGCAAGCAAGACTAGAAAGTTTAGCTAAGAAAAGAGGAAATGGGTTGATACCTTTCCATGAATATCAGCGTGAAAGCGAACACAATGAATACATCACGAATACGCTACTCCCACCTTCAGCACTGATAACCACTATGCGACGCGCATGTGATTCTGATTAATAGAGACAATGTTAAAGCTATACAGCCTCCATTTTCATAATAGTTGTTACGAGAATTGCTCCGAAAGTAATACTTCCTACTTTATTATTGTTGTCCTGTCTTACCCAGGAACGGGTATGGCCCGGGTTATAAAAAACCGGGATTAGAACGAACTACAGAGTGTTCGTGACTATACGAGTGTCTTCGTCATTATACGAGAGATCGAGAGCCATCGGCCTTAGACGAGAGTTAGACGTCACTAGACGGAAGCCTTCTTCTCAAGACGGACGCATACGTCCTATACAGAGACATTGCCTTCTTAAATGTTATTCTTGTTAACTGTTCGTTGGTGTACTTGTATTTGGTTTATTGTACTGAGGTATAATAAATCTCTATTTATATATCCTCAGTGTTAAGAGTTATTTCTTGCACTATTCTTTCTCTGTTTATCTCCTCCCGGGATATAACAATTATGTTAGTTCACAACACCAGAGGTGGATGTTGTGAGCATGATAGTAAAGGTGGGAACATCCCGCCAATAACACATAATTATTTTGCCATGTTATAGATAGCAGTCAGAAAAAAATGGCGTCTGTGATCAAAGTGTGTACGAAGCTAAAAGTATGTCAGTGAATTCTTTCAAGCAGAAAAATCGCACCTATTAACTTATTAACATATTTGTTGTACGTTTACAGAGACCAAACAGTGGATGTGAACACAAGCAGAGGGTAATGCGTTTCAGAAGTGACTATATTGTGGTGATTGATAAACTCTGCACAGTTTTCAACCCGCAAGATAGAGCGTTTCAAAACGGCATAACCAATGGCGGTATACGCAATATTATTAGTCATAACCTGGTATCTCGGTTTTAGTCTCTTTCTAACTGCTGTAACGTAGCTTCCCTGTACCTTTTTTATGAGGTTTTTTTTTTCATTGTAATTGCCGATTGGATGTGCATTGTGGAACGAGAAATCGGGAAGCCAAGTTCGAATTCCAGTTGAATTCTTTACATTCACTTACGCACAAATACCCTTGGGAAAGGTATTAATCAATCTCTTCCCTCCAGTTATGGGTTAAATAACAGGACAGATTGGGTTCTATAGCCTTTACTGGCAAACACTTTACCATAGAAAGTAATGGCAAGCTACTGCGGGATAATCTTCTTCTCAGTCAGTCATGTCTCTAAATAGATATGATGGCCCAAACGTGTATTATGTATGGCACTTAGCTTACTGAATTGCTCTGATAAGTTTTCCTCTTTGGTAAATTCTGTATGAATTTAAGCATTCTACTAGATTGGTGGCAAGGTCTCATCATTTTACCATTTTACAGTTGAAACGGCTAGATGTAGCCATAAGTTTTATGTTAACTGTTTCTCCACTTTCAGTTTTCATTTATGGAAATCTTTTCCGGCTTCTTGCTTTCCATTGGACTTTGATAAAAAATTACTACAATCTTACTTGATGTCTTCTATCCTTTTAATCCATTGTCCTCCCTCATTAATGTTTTTCTTCTATTCTCTCACGCTCAGTAACCGTCTTAGTAGTTTTATTGCTTTGTTTGAGGTAAAATGGTTTAAAAACGATTTGGAAAAATAGTGTTTTGCAGCTAAAAACTTGCTCTAACCAACAGTGTTCATGTGTTTTAGTTTTCGCAAAAATAAATCGGAGGTAATACTTTTGAATATTTAATGAGTGAAATGTGTATGCAAATGTAACACCTATTATGGGATAGCAACAATAGAATATTTGACGTAATTTTTTGTTGACATTCTAAATGTTAATTGAATAATAATCACGTTGGCTTACATGGTGCAAACAGCATTTACCTTCTAGTTTGCAACAAAAGAACGCTCAGAACCTTTGCACACAGCTGACATTTTATTAAAAGATGACATACTGCATTAATTTAATGACAGCTTCCACTTTGCTGATTGAATTTCTTGGATGTGAAACTATCATTTTTTACATTATTAATGTTCCGACTGTTGATCATTTTTTTGTTAAAGATGAGGATATTAGTCCGATTTTAAATAATGTAGTTTCTGTGACACTATTTGAAAAGGAGCTAGTAAAATGGGAAAAAAGCTAGAAGACAAAAGAACACTAATATTCGATAGACTGAAGATATACTGATGATGAAGGAAAACAGAAGAAAATGATAATTAAGTTTTTTTGTCTGCCGGAGAGGAAAAGAAAGAAAAGGTAAAACAAAGGGACCATCTGGTTTTGGTCAAGACTGAGATAAGTGCAGGAATGTTTTAATGACCCACCGGGAAAAGAAACAGAGGAATTTGCCATCTTGGCTGCAAAATTCATTCAATTAATAAAAACTAACTTAATATACTGATGAGCCTCTGAAGGAAAATATGGAAGAAAATGATAACTAAAGTTTTGAAAACGAAGAGGCCATCTGGTTTTGGCCAAGACTGAGATAAGTGATGATATATTCTAAGGATCTCCTCGGAAGACTAGATAATATTTTTACGAACAATGAATATTCGGTTGATTAATAAAAAACTTTTAAAATGAAAATAGGAAAGACTTGTAATTAAATTTTTCGTCTGCTGAAATGTGATAAAACATCTCAAATTAAGGGATTGTCCCTTTTTTGTTGCTTTTTGGTAAAAGGATTGAAATGAGAAATCCCAGGTGCAAAAATGACCATAAACAAGGACACAATAAGAATAATTAAAATTTGGTCGTTTGGGTCAGACCAAGTCCCTTGGGTGGTGATGGTAAGAGACTCACACAATCAAAAAGGAGATGGGTTTGATCAGGTGACCAAAAGAAGGTAAGGCTCAAGTAAAATTCCAAGGAGGGAGGAGGAACTCCCCCATACTTGGACATTTGCAGAGAGAGATCTTATTGGTTGTTTGGGGAAATGCTAACATACTCAGAGCGCATCATACCCCTCCCCTGTTAGACGTGGAGTCCATATATGCTGGATATTTTTGAACAGCAAAAGTGAGAGAACAGAGCCGAAACAGAGACTAGTGCAGATTAGAGGACAGAGGCAGACCAGAGAAGAGCGACAAAAAAATCGCTTCACCTAATCTGATGTGATTTGCTGCCCTGAAGATAAACCTCCGACTTAAAGCCTTCTTCCAGAAGTCTTGTTGAAAAAAAAGAACAAAGTCAATAAGCACTGTGTCAAGACAATTGGAAAAGGTTGATAGTTATTGCATGGAGTATATAGGACTGCTTGAACTGTCAATAACTGTATTAACAACTTTGTTTCCAGGAATTGTATAAATACTTTTCTTTTATCTAAGTTATTTTTTTTTCATATGACTTTACTCTGACCAGATCAAACCAAGTCCTCGATTTCATTCAACCATTTAAACCAAGCCAATCTTGACAATCAATCAGCACAACAGGAAGCAAGACAACACTTGAGCTGAAGCAATAAACTCCATGATCATCTGAGGGGGCCGAGCTTGAGTGTGGACTGACCATGGGGTGGATGTCATAGTTTATCCTTTGTTATATTTGTACAATGGGTCCTTTTTATGGCCTTCATATTTTATGACAATTATAGTATTATAATTAAAAACTTTTATTTCAAGTTAAAATTGATGCAATAGAAAAATCCACTAAATCAATATTTTCTATAATATTAACAGCTTCCCAAAAAGATGCTTTCCCAATTGTAATGAACGAGGAAGCATCCTTTCAGGAGCACAAACTTCTTATTACTCTAAACATTATATTTAGTGGATGCATGCATTTGAGTAGACATTTCTGTATTTCAAACAGTGTAAATTTATACCTATTAACATGTGGCACTGAAGTGTCTTAACAGATATGTGATGGGGGGGGGAGCAATTTGCTAAGCTCAGTTTAGTCTGATAGATAGAAAATTGGTCACTCAACAACCACCTACATTGACTAGCTATGTTATGAAGTAGAATGCAACTTTCTGACTTTAATGCAGGACTGATAGTTGGTGTGATAGTTGGTGTAATAGACTTATCAATGTTCAAGCTAGCTCGATGAAATAAAAAAAATAAGAAGTCAACCTCATGTATTTTACTATTTGCTTTACAAGATATTTTTGATGTTCGACACTTTTTTATAGCTTTACAAAAATGGAATTTTGTAACATATCTCTTCAGCTAGATAAAGTTTTCATTTTCCCTTCACCAGACCTGCATAGGAATTGTGCAGGGTTAATTGTTGCCATTTTCAACATTGCAATTTCTAGCATCATTAAACACTTCTATTCAGTCATCAAATCTGCTTTGATGGTTGTCGTGATAGACTCATGAATGTCTGCGCTAGATTGACCAAATAAATATAGGCAAAAGAAGTAGTAGAAGTAAGAATTTAAAAATTTGAAACTGAAGAAGAGAAAGAAAAAAAGGAAGAGAAAACAACAACAACAGCAGCAATAATAATAATAATAATCAGCCAAGTTGGCACAGAAAGGGTATAAGTCATTGGTAAAGAGAATCCACTGGGAAATATGCTGTAAATTTGAATTCATTGTGAAAGAGAAATGATATGAATATCAGCTAGAGGTTGTGGTAGAATATGACTGACACAAGATATGTTATTTCTCTGTTCAGACAGATTGTGTTATTGAAGCATGAAGACCCACTGTTATTATTACGAATAAAGAGAGCAGCAAGTGTCAAATTATCATGGTTCCATGGGATACAAGAGTGAACTTTAAAAACCGTGAAAAGATTAGAAAGTACCAGGATCTAGCTAGGGAGCTGAAGAAACTATGGAACATGAATGTTGAAGGGTAATGCGTACGCTTAGAACACCAACTAGAAACTTAAAAAGAGTAATTGTGGAGAATTGGAATTGAGACCAATATTGTCAGTTAGGTAAGTGTCATACATGATGTATGCTTGGATGATCATGTCTTGAAAGAGACATGACTGACTGGGCAAAAATTTTCCTGCAGTAGGTTGCCATAACTTTCTGCGGTAGACTGGTTGCCAACCATCGCTATAGAACCCAATCTGTTCTGCTATTTAAACCATAGCTGGAGCGATAAGAGATGGATTAACACCTTTCCCAAAGGTATTTGCACATAAGTGAATGCAATGAATTCAACTGGTATTGAACTTGGCTCTTTGATTTCTCGTTCTGAGCTGATATCCACTGCACCACAACACACATCCTAATATTGTAGATCTCCAGAAAAATTACCATCATTTACTCTGCAAGTAGTTTTTGAATTTCTTTTGTTGTGTAAGTAATCTTTAAGTGCAAGTCAGTTTCCACCTTTTCAAAATGATTAGCAGTTGCATAAGCTTTGTCATTTCCAGTCATTCCAACGTGACTTGGGATCCAACATATCGCAACAGCTATCGGCACGGATATTAAATGGAGTTTATTAAGCAACTTGACTATTAATAGGTTGTCAAGTTTTCTGGTTTTTTAGTGTTATTAAAACTGATAGTGAATCAGAAAAGATTATAATTTCTTTTGTTTTTATTCATTGAAATCCTGCTGAGCACTGGATCTACGGTACAGGCTTCAGCATTGAAGTTAAAGGTTTTGTCTGGGAGACGTTTATTGCTTATTTTCTTTTGGGATATTGCTGCACACCACCACAGTCCAAACTTCATCTTTGATAACAAAGCAATTCCTCAATGTGCTGGTTACATTACTACACATCTCCAAAATGCTGGTTTCTCCACAAATGGAGTAGCTGGCTATGGCATCAGATCATAACCCAACTGTAGGACCACTTGAATTAATGTGCTTATATGATGTTATTATCTCTCACCTCTAAGAACTATCTGCCACCTCAATTTTCTTTTAATCATTTCACCCGAAGTCAGCTGATAATGTCACTAAGATGCAAGGGGTTATTAGAAGTGAAACAGAATGAGAAGACTTTAGTGAGGAGAAAAGACAATAAAAGAACTGGTTTCAGGAAGACAGAAGATGGTAATTAACGTTTCATATAAAATTGTAAAAAATGTAGATGCCAGTGAAGTAAGAAACTAGAAGAGAGTTCTAGTCAAGAAGTGTGAGAAAAGAAACTGTTAGAATAGAACTTATGGCTACATCAAGCTATTTCAATACTAAATAGATGAGATCTATTTACCAATCTAGTCAGTTAAGTGCTATATGTGATACACGCTTGGGCGATCATATCTCAAAAGAGACATGACTGACTGGGCAGAAGATTATCCTGCAGTAGGTTGCTATTACTTTCTGTGGTAGACTGGTTGCCAACCAAAGCTATAGAACCCAATCTGTCCTGTTATTTAATCCATAAGTGGAGGGAAGAGACAGATTAATATTTTTCCCAAGGGTATTTATGCGTAAGTGATTGAAAGGAACTCAACTGGAATTCGAACTCGGCTTCCCAATTTCTCATTCTGAGCCGATATCCACTGCACCACAACGCACATCCTAATAGTATGCTTAAATTCATACAATCAAGGTACCAAAAAAGAGAACTCGTTAAAAAAATTACCATGAAAATATTTATAGAAAAGATAGAGAGATGGGAAAATGACTGAAGCCATGATTCCAGGTAAAGACCAGTGACATTACAAACACTTCTTTGAATTTTGTGAAGAATATGGAGGTATACTAGACTAAATATATACAGACTAGATATGACCACAACATTCAATGCATGGATGAATGGTATATTTATGAATGTGCAAGATGGATTCTGGTGAGAAAAAATAATTTGGTATTGTACAGTGAACCAACTTTCCTAGCAGCAGACCTAGCAATTGATTCAATATAATCTTCACACTTCATGTCATGCAGTGAATGCTGGACAATATCATCAAAGATGAAGGAAAAACCTGAAACAACTGAAATGTGGTTCTACAGAAGGATGCTGCAAATATCATGGATCAAGCATGTGATAAATAATGAGATCTTAGAAATGATGGAAACAAAAAGGAAATTAATACTGAGCATCAGAAAGAGATAGCTAAAGTTCCAGAGACATGCAATGACGAAGGAGGGCTTGGAGAACCTGATACTAACAGGCCAGATAGAGGGAAAAAGAGACAGGGGAAAGCAACGAATAACATATTTGAAGAAGCTAATTGGATGGTGGAATGAGGGTTGCATGGTATAACAGGAGAAGGCGTGCTAAGAGCCACCAGGGATAGGGAGATGTGGAAAGCCAGGATCGCCTACGTCCTGAAGGAACAGGGCATATAAAAAAAGAAGACTTCATGTCAGTGGAAGATATGAGACAAAGAAAGCACAATTTGTTCACCTAAAGGTTAGCAGCAGCCATACTGATGGAAGGTAAAAATGATTCTTTATGATAATTAAAAGATAGTAATTTTGTTCTGGAGGTATTAAAATTTACAAGCCATTTTTACCCTAGTTAACAACTGATTGGTATTATTTTTGAAAGCAGTTAATAGTTTTACTTTGTCAAACCTGTCAGTTACTGTTAAGACAGGAATAAATAGTTGTGTAATCAGCATATATACCTAGTTGGGGACGGATGACATCAGGAAGTTTGCTGATGAAGATAAGAAACAATGTAGTTGAAGGCGGAATTGGCAATTTTATTTAACATTTACAGAGGTGATTAAAAAAAATTAGAAGACCTACGAGAATGTATTATTGGCAGACTGTGCAATGGCATACCACAAATATCCAGTAACTAGTAAAGAATATGAGGAAGAGATGTCAATGCTGGGAGCCACCAGTTTCTAACATTGTTGTTTTGAAATGCTGTCTTAAGCCATTAAAGCAGCACTAGATAGGAAAATGAAACTTAATTTAATAAAGTGATACCCACTTTTTTTTTTACACAAAATAAACATACATTCTTATTTTGCACACTATATCCTTTCATGGAACAGGCTTGCCTCCTGGAGAGTAAATCACTACGCCTGCTTGGACTGACACTCTCAGCAGACCTCAAGTGGAATGACTACGTCGAATCCATTGCTAAATCCGCAGCTATGAAAGTCGGCTCTGTGCAGGGCCTGGAAATTCTTTCCACCTGAATCTATCCTGCAATTATATAAATCCACCATCCGCCCGTGTATTAAGTACTGCTGCCACATCTGGTCGGGTACCCCTTCTATTCTCCTTGGGGTTCTTGACAAAATACAGCGAAAAATCTGTAATGTGATTGATACCGACTTGGCTGACCGCCTGCAGTATCTCTCTCACCGGCGTGATGTGGTTTCCCTGTGCCTCTTCTATAAATACTTTCATGGCTTCTGCTTTGACGAACTTAAACCACTGGTGCCCCCTAGATGTGAATTTGTATGAGATATTAGATTGGCAACTAGGTCCCACCCTTTTACTGTGAAACCGATGAAATGTAACCGCAATTTCTACTCCAACAGCTTCTTTCCTCGCACTTCCCGCTTGTGGAATTCCATACCGCATGCTTGCTTTCCCGATGGCTACAACCTCCAAGAGTTTAAATGTAAGGTCAATAGACACCTCCTAACACACTAACTCACACCCACTCTCTCCAACTCTCTCCCTATGTACATCCTAAGTGTCTATCACCCTCCTTCTGACATTTCCTATACCCAATCCCTCTATGTAACTCCCTGCGCTATAGTGGCAGTGGAATGCCTTGCTTGGGGTGACACGATTAAAAAAAAGTAAAAATGGCTTGTGGAAACTTCTTGTCCCTTGTAGATAAAGTTTAGAAACAAGATAAAAATCAGCAGTAAAAACATGTCAATAACATAACAAAAATAAGTATTTTAAAAGTCTTATACACAAACAAATTGATATCTAATGATGAAAAAAAGAGTTGATCATAGTCAGGATCACTGAGTTAATCCTTTCCTTAGCTGCATAGTATGTGCTTTACCACAGCTAAATACAGTTTTGATTTCAAAGTTTGCCTTCTTCTATGTTAGTTGCCATCTAAGGATATAGAACCCACTCTCGCCTACTATTTACCCATAGCTGGAGAGAACAAATGTTCGGTTCATACCTTTCCCAAGGATATTAGTGCATGTGAATGTAATGAACTTGATTGGAATTTGAACTCAGATCTCCAATTCTTCAATCCATGTCTCCTAATTTTCAAAAACCTGTGAATATCTTCAAATAATGAAAAGCATTAACGAAACACATTTTATAAAAACAATGCATATAATACAGATTGGAGGCAAAGGCAAAGAGATAAACATCCACATTACTATTCCTACAATTTTTTTTCCCCTATGCTTTCCTCTATGGTTTATAAAAGAAAATTAATTATGTAGGTGGCATAATGGTTAGTGGTTTATGATGAGAAATAGGAGTGCTGAGTTTGAATTCTAATCTGGCTTGTTACTTAAATGTAAATACACTTGCAAAAGATATGAATCCATCTCCTGCTATCTATAGGTTAAGTAGTTGATGTATTTTGAAAAATCACTATTCTCAAAAAAAAAAAAATATTAATGCAATAATTACTCAAAAAACAAAGAAGAATTTGTCGCATACTCCAAAATGCACTTTGGCTTTAAATAACTCAAAAAGGGTTGATAAGCCATAAAAAACAAATCAATCAATGAAGGAATTCTAAAAGAAAAAAGGTAAAGAATTTGCCATCACCAAAAACTAATTATTAAAAAAAACTTTCAAAAGATTTGCTCTTCAAAGTTTCTGACTTCTCTTAATATTTTTTACTTTAGTAAATGAGAAAAAAAAATATTTCTCCGTTTTTCTTTCTTGATAGCTTACAATATTGTCATTCCAATGGTGCTTTAGTTTTTAAACTTCTAACAGATGTCTATAAATAGAAATAATGATATTGTAAAATAATAACCTAGTTTCTTTTAACTTTTTTAGTTAAGGTTCATTGAGATAGAAAAGTTGCCTTCCAAAATCTAAGCAAAGTATTAAAAAACAGGAAAATTTCATTAGAAAAAGAAAAGCGTATTAGACTGTTATGTAATATTGATCCTCATATATGGCAGTAAATACTGGACAATATCCATACAGATGAAGAACTTTGAGGCAGCAGAATGTAGTTCTACAGAAGGATATTGAGAATAACATGGACTGAACATGTGAGCAACAGCAAAGTTTTAGAGAAAATGGAAACAAAAAGGATACATAAGTAACCTCAGAAAGAGATAGTTGAAATGTTTAGGTCACATAATGAGGAAAGAAGACTTTGAAAATTTGACACTCACAGAATATATTGAAGGCTACAGAGATGCTTATAATCTACCTAATGAGTATGGTTGCTAGAACAAGGATTAGTAGATATGGCATAAAGACAAACTTTACTAAGAGCAACAAATGACAGGAAACTGTGGAGGACCATGATCACTCATCTGAGGGGACACTGCATATAAAAGTAGTTATAAATTTAACATTGACAAATATCCAACTGCAGTTATTTGAAAATGATTTATTTTTCAATGCAAAAATGCATAACGTATTTGGAAAAAAGTGAATTAAAGCGTATATAAGTCCATAAGCCATCTTAAAAATATACTTTAAGTGTACAAGAATGTGACACTTAAATTCATTAGCTGAGATACTATTCAAAAGCATTTGACAGCAAATACAATGAGTGAAGTACGGGTGAACTTAAAACAAAAAATTAATTTTTAGGTCATGTATTGTTTTTTCACTCTTTAATAATGTCACACATTCAAAACATTATTGATTCGCACTATTGTCCTCATCTTTACTGCCCTGTTTATGACATTTCGGCCATCACATGCTCTGGCCTTCTTCAGGTGCTAGGAATTTCAAACTGAACACTTTATTACAATCACTGGAGTATATCATTCTCATTCCATGTGCAATACCACTTCTTGTAGCCATGTAGTTATTTCCCTTTAACTTAACTAAGTTGTTAGGACACATGGCCCAGTGAATATAAACGTTGGTTAGTTCCCGTGACTTGGCCCAAAGAGTTGTGAGTTCAATACCAGGCTACAGCAGTGGTGAACAAATAACTAGCCACTTCAACTGTCTAAAGATGAGATATTGCTGCCAATGTAGTACACTTTATTAATTTAAAGTCCAGGTATATAAACTAATAATTCTACCAAACCAACTGATAATGAACTCTTTTTAGAATATTGTCTGGCACAATCTTTCATTTGCCTACATACATATTTGAAAAAAGATAATCTCCACAAACACACATTTATTCCCCACTCTTGTATTCTTTTCATTAAATGTATATAATTGTAGATTTCATTTTAACTCTCGTTTGTGAAAATTAATGCTTTCACTAAACTAACAACTAATATTCCCCAATAAACTCTACTTATAAATGTAACATTTGTTTATCTATTCTATATATATATATATATTTTTTTAATCATTTCACCCCAAGCAAGGCATTCCACTGCCACTATTGCGCATGGGGCTACATAGGGGAAGGTAAAGAGAAGGAGTGGTTAGACATAGGGAATGTCAGGAGGAAGGTGACAGATGAGTAAGGATACTGAGGATGAGGGTTGGGCAGATGGGAAGAGTGTTTGATAGAATGGGAGCAGGTTAGTGTGTTAGGAGGTGTCTATTGACCTTACATTTAAACTCCTGGAGATTGTAGCCATCGGGGAAGCAATCGTGTGGAAGGGAATTCCACAGTCGGGAAGTGCGAGGAAAGAAACCGTTGGAGTAGAAGTTGCGGTTGCATTTTATCGGTTTCACTGTAAAAGGGTGGGATCTAGTTGCTAATCTAGTATCTCGTGCAAATTCGTATTTAGGGGGCACCAGTGATCTAAGTTCATCGGAGCAGAAGCCGTGAAAGTATTTATAGAAGAGACACAGGGAAGCCACGTCGCGCCGGTGGGAGAGAGATTGCAGGCGATCTGCCAATTCGGTATCTATCACATTACAGACCCTCCTCTGAACCTTATCGAGAAGCCCGAGGAGAATAGCAGGGGCACTTGACCAGATATGGCAGCAGTATTCAATGCACGGGTAGATGGTAGATTTATATATGTGCAGGATAGATTTAGACGGAAAAAACTTCCGGGTCCTACACAGAGAACCGACTTTCATAGCAGCGGATTTAGCAATGGATTCGATATAGTCATACCATTTGAAGTCCGCTGAAAGTGTGAGACCAAGGAGGCGTAGTGTTTTACTCTCTGGGAGGCAAGCCTGATCCATGCTAATGGGAGGTAGGTGACATTGTCGATGATGGTTAATTGAGAGTAGCTTCGTTTTAGAAGCATTAAAATTTACTAGCCATTTCTTACCCCAGTCCACTATGGATTGGAGGTTTTTTTCAATCTCGGCTGCGAGGTCAGCTTTGACGCCTACACCAGATTTTTGTAGGAGGCGAGAGTAAACTGTGGTGTCATTGGCGTACAAACCTACTTGGGCTCTTATGGAATCAGGGAGATCATTAATGTATATCAGGAAGAGTGTAGGACCTAAGATGGAGCCTTGGGGGACACCTGCGTTTGTATGGTAGTTCTGGGAGGCATGTCCGTTTAATACCACCTTCATTGTGCGGTTAGAGAGGAATGACTGGATTAGTTGAAACAAATGTCCAGTTATACCATAGCTCCGCAGTTTACATAGAAGGCCAGCATGCCAAACTCTGTCGAACGCCTTAGATATATTCAATGCAACGGTTCGGGCTTCGCCATTCCTGTCGAGTGCCTGGTATATGTACTCGGTGATGGTCGTTAGCATTTCAGCAGTAGACCTGGTGAAGTGGAAACCATATTGCTTGTCCGAGAGGAGCCTGTGTTCTGTGAGATGCTGAACCACCTCGGCGTTGATAATGGCTTCGAACACTTTGCCAAAAATCGGAAGAAGGCTGATAGGGCGGTAATTTGCAGGGTCCGAGGGTTCTCCAGTGTTTTTAAATATAGGAACTACAGAGGAAGATTTCCAACAGACAGGAAAGCAGGAAGCAGATAGGCAGAGGTTGTAGAGCTTAGAAAGGATAGAGGAGAGTTCAGGGGCACATTTCTTTAAGACTATGGTTGGGATTCCGTCACCACCGCTCGCTTTGTGAGGGTCAAGTTTTAAGATTATCTTAGAGACAAGCGAAGGTGTAAAGTGGACATCATTCAGTTGTGCCTCGGTTCTAGGTGAGAAGTCGGGTGTAAAAACTCCAATTGTTCGAGAATCTGCAGGCAAAGCATTCAGCCTTATCTGCCGGGGAGGTGAGGACCTCAAATTTGTTGATTAGCGGGGGTGTTGTGGACTTGCTCTTGATAAGTACTCTTTTACAGAGTCGCCAGTAGTCTTTAGAGCATGCTATGCGTTGCTTCATTCTGGCAACAAACAACATCTTAGCTTCGTTAAGTATCCTTTTACACTTATTACGAGCTGAAGTGAAAAGGCGCCTGTTTTGGTCCGACGCGTAGTTACGATAGAGTCGAAAGAAATGATTCCGGTGGGCAATGGCAGCCGAGCAAGCGGGTGAGAACCATGGAGACGAATGGGATTTAAGCTGGAATTTCTTAGCAGGGATGAAGGCATCGATGCCAGCCTTAACCCAGGAGGAGACCTCGAATGCACATTCTTCGATGGGAAGACTAAAAACGTTGTTCCAAGGGATGTCACAGAGGAAGTCTCGGAACGAATCCCAGTCTGCTCTTTGATAGCAGTAGGATATTCTACTTTATTAAGCCTTCCAAGAAAATAATGCTTAAGATAAACTTTTCCAAAATGAATGAAAATGGCAATGGCACCTGCACTGAATCCATCATAAAAATACAGGATGTAGAATTAGTAAATACTAAACACTTCAGTTACCTCAGCGTATGAATCAGCTTCAAAAAATTGCGTATCGGAGAAAAAGGAAGCTGTTCCAGTGAGATAGGAAACTATGCTGATAACATAGGCGTTTATAGTTAGGATAAGAAATTGGAAGTTTTTTCCGCCTGAATCCATCTTGCAAATATACAAATCAATCATCCGACTGTGCATGAAATATTGTAGTCACATCTGGTCAGATGCCCATGCTGTTCATCTCAGTGTTCTCAACAGGCTCCGAAGGAGAATCTGTAATGTGATTGGTCCTGACCTGGCAGCTCAACTCCAGCCACTTTCTTATCGGTGGGATGTGGCTTCCCTCTGTTTCTTCTATAAATATTTTCATGGCTTCTTCTCTGACAAACTTAGGTCACTGGTGCCCTCTCCAGAAGAATTTACTTGGGCAATCAGACTGGCAACAAGATCCCACACTTTTACAATTAGATCAAACAAATGCAGGTGACAATTCTACTCCAGCAACTTCTTTTCTTGCACTTGTGGAACAACCTTCCATATATTTGCTTTCCTGACAGCTAAAACCTCCAGGAATTTAAATGCAAAGTCAATTCCCATCTCTTATCCACTTAACTCCAACCCTTTCTACATCACCTCGTGTAACTTGATCTTTTCCTTAACTTCACAACTGTCTTCACTCCTGTGTTCACATCCTTCTGTTACCCTTTCTCTTTCATACACTATAGCTGGTTCGTCTTTGTCCTCACTCCTTTCCTGCTTAAAACTTTAACTCTCTTATGTAGACCCCTACACATCAGTGGCAGTACCACCTTGCTTAGGGTGAAATGATTAAAAAAAAAAAGAGAATGACCTTGAATAGAAAATCAGCATCATCTATCAAGCATTCCAAGAAAATAGTACTGAACATAAACCTTTCCAAAACAGAAAAAATGATCTGTAATTGGAATAAAAGCAGTAATGGCACTGACCCTGAAGCCATTCACGATGAGAAATTAGTAAATACTAAATAATTCAAATACCTTTGCATACGAATCAGTTACATCAAATTTAGAATAAGAGAAAAAGAAATTGAACATAGAATAGGCCGGGCCATTAGTAGTTTCACTCAACACCGTAAATTACTGCAAAAATCGAAACCTGAAAACTTGGGTAATGCTCCTTGAGGTAATAAAATCCCAAGTAGGCATATATGCTGATGACACTCCGGTTTACTCTCGCCTTGACCAAAATTCTGCCGAGGCTGACAAAGCAAACCTTACTGCTGAGCTTGAAAAGGGTCTCCAATCTGTTGTGGACTGGGGTAAGAAATGACTCATGAATTTTAATGCCTCCAAAATGAAGCTGCTATTAACCATCACAGACAATCGCTCCTACCCCCATTAGTATGGATCAGGCTAGTCTCCCTGTGAGCAAAACACTGTGCCTTCTCAGGTTAACTCTCACAATAGACATCAAGTGGAATGACTATCTCAAATTCATAGCTAAATCCGCTGTTAAGAAGATCAGTTCTCTGTGTAGGGCCAGGAAGTTTTTCCCATCTGAAACCATCCTGCACATATATAAATCTACTGTCATATCTGGTCAGGTTCATCTGCTATCCACCTAGGGATCCTTGACAAAATTTGTAATGTGCTCGATCCCGACCATACAGTCACTTTCTCACCAGCGCAATGGGGCTTCTCTGTATCTCTTCTACAAGTACTTTCACGGCTTCTGCTCTGATGAGCTTAGCTCTCTGGTTCCCCATATGCATGAATTTGCTCAAGCCATAAGATTAGCAACTAGGTTCCAACCTTTTTTACTGTGAAACAAACAAAATGTAAGCACAAATTCTACTCCAGCAGCTTCTTTTCTCACACTTCCTGCCTGTGGAATTCCCTTCTGTTTACTTGCTTCCCCGACAGCTACAATCTCCAGGAGTTTAAGTGTAAAGTCAGTAGTCATCTATCTTGCTAACTTACATCCTCTCTCATGCTCCTTTCTCTGTCCACTCCACTCCCAGTATCTTAACCCTTCTCTGACCCACTTCCTGACACGCCCTGTAACCTGTCACTCTTTCTCATAACTTTCCTATGTAACCCCTGCACACCAGTGGTAATAGACTGCCTTGCTTGGGGTGATATGATTATAAAAAAAAAACTCATCAGATTGAAACTTTCATTCAAAAATATCTAAACTGTTAGCTATATACGACTACTTTCTAAGATCAATTTTGAAAATAATTTTGAGAGAGTAAAGAAAAGACCATTCATCTTTAAACATTGTGGACTGGCACTACAGAATCACAAAGAAAAAAACTGTACCAAATAACAGAAACCACATCACTTGAGCACCAACAGCAGCAACAACTAAAATGGATAGCACATGTAACTTGAAGAGAAAATAATGGTATAATCAAGATACTGACAATATTACAAATAAAATGTTAGGATGTAAATTCATCATTGTTGGAAAGTGGTTTCTCAGTTAATGAATACAGAATGTTTTCTAGTAAGGAAACGGCAAATATTACCATCCATCCATCCACATGCTTATATATGTTGCAGTTGATTCTTTACTGGGTGCAACACTTATCATATCAGGCTAAATCAACATATTTACATAGATACTTGATATTTGAAAAGATACTTTGTTTTTTTTAATTAAACAGTGTGTGTGTGTATATATAAATATATAAGGCAATCTGTGAGTGTGTGTGTGATTGTAAGCTATGCACGCCTACATTTTTTAAGCTACGCCAGTGAAACTTTCTAGGGATACATATCTACAGGGAAGCTTTTTGGCCAATGGTGCAGATTGTTTACATTTGCTCCGTAAAACATCTAAGATCTAAGATCTAAGATGGTTGCTAGATTATGTCACAGAAATCAAATCACATGTGTCAAACGTGATTAAAAAAAAAATTAATTAATATTTAATTTTTATTCTGATGTTTTAAAAATTCATTTGGTCAACAAAAAAAAATGTGAATATTTTTCCCTGTAATTTTGAAACAAAAGAAATATTTAAAGAAAAAAATTTATGAACTGAGAGCGTAATAGTTTTTATATTTCTAATTTCAGTAAAATAAAATAAATTGTTTATGTTAAATTCATTTAGTCAACAAAAAATGTAAATATTTTCCCGTGATTTTGAAACAAAAGCAAACGCAATGTTGTTTACAATGTCACACAAAACATCAAATCATGTTTATGCAATACAAAAGAAAATAGATTTTTTTAATGGAATTTTTTTAACAATTTTAAGCAACAATTTTTTATATTATTATTTTTTTCATATAACCGAGTCCTACTACTAAAATGTTCTGAGTTACTCAGGCAACGCTGGGCTATGATGCTAGTATATATATATATCTTACTGGTCTGAATATTTTAGAAAAGTTGTGTGAGGAAAATATGTGCCATTCTGCAGGATTCGAACCTGTGACCCTAACAAAACAGAGGAAGCAGTCAATTGATTTGACGATTCTTAGACTGCTTAACCACAAGTGATTTCAGTCTAAACAGAGCCTAAACAAGTTTTACAAACACAAATTTCAGATTTTTCATAATATCCATCTCTGCTCTGAAAGTTTATCTTAATATAAACAAATGTAAACAGACAATGTTATGGGTATTTAAAAAATGGAATAACAACTGACATATTTTAATTTATTTGTTAAAAACATTATTTTTAATAGATATTTATATTTGAGTAGATTCTGTTTTTAATTAAACAGTATATTTATATATGTCTTACTGGCCTGAATATTTTTGAAAAATTTTGTTAGGAAAATGTGTCATTTGTCTGGATTTGAACCTGCAAACCCTAACAATACAGGAGAAACATCAACTGATCTGATGCATCTTAGACCGCTCGACCACAAATGATTTCACAGCCTAAATGAAGCTTAATCAAGCTTATAAACACAAATTTAAAGTAACTTGTCAATTTATGTAATGTCTATCATACAGAAATGAATGGCTAACAATGTTGGCCAATGTTGGGAGTTTGATCATCTACTATCGTATCATTCTCTTTTGCCAGACTAAGCATTAGGAAAACAAAAACAACAGAATCAGAAAGAGACAGCGAAAATTTCTTGGGCACACGAGGAAAGAAGTGTTAGAAAATTTAACACTTACAGGACAATTTGAAAACAAGAGGAGCAGAATGTAACAGTGAGTACCTACCAAACAAACTTGTGCAAGTGGATGGCAGAATAGGGAATGGGAGAGATAGAGAGAGAAAAAAAAAAAAAAAAAAAACATTCCTAAGAGCTAAAAAGGATAAGAAATTGCAAAGAACTTTGGTCACCCATGTTTGAAAGGACACAGCACATGGAAGAAAAAACAAGTCTCTACCATGGAATGAATGTTAGCAAACTAAGATAGTAAGTTCAATCCTAACAGAATGCCCAAGTTGACAACACAAGGTCAAATATGTGCAATTGGAAGAGAAATGATATTCTATCTTTCCTTCTTGAAAATCTTTCAAGAATCTGTTAGGTGCAAAATTACAATTTTTAAGTTGCTTGAAGATGCACCTTTAGTAGGCATCATAGATGTCCTATAGTTTGAATACTAGTAAGACGATTAATTCACCCTCTACTGGTCAATGGTAGTCCAAACAAAGGGTAAAAAACAATGATGGCTCAAATACAAGATGAAGTGAATATCCAAAAATGGGAAGAAACTATATTGGATCATATTCTGCCACTTCAAACAAAACAGATCTCGTTGCATTTTCTACAGTTTATCAATCCATTGCAGGTTATTTAAAACCAAAAAATATATTCTAAGATTTTTTTTAGATAAAGGTCTTACTAATTAACCCACAGATGGGGGAGAAAAGGCAAATTCAAACCTATATCAAGAGTATTTGTGTGCAAATCAATTTAATGAACCCAATTGGAATTGAAACTTGGCTCTGTTTAATAATTCTGAGACATTATCAATTATGTCATCTGCATATCCAAGCTTACAACATGCAATGCTCACCCATTTAGGTACTGACTAGGCTCAATGCTCTCAATTTTGGGGATCATATGGGAACTGCTGTTTCAACATGAAGCCACCTCAGATGGAATGATGTGGAGTATGCAAAAATGGGGAGAAACAATGTTGGCTCAAATACAAGATGAAGTGAATATCCAAAAATGGGGAGAAACAATGTTGGCTCAAATACAAGATGAAGTGAATATCCAAAAATGGGGAGAAACAATGTTGGCTCAAATACAAGATGAAGTGAATATCCAAAAATGGGGAGAAACAATGTTGGCTCAAATACTGCCACATCAAATGAACAGTTATGAGTTCACACTTTGCCCAAGACAGCAAGAATATTTCCATCTTGATACTGTTTGACCTGACTTACAATTTACTTGGCCTGACATTTTGTTTTAGGCATCACTTCATCCAAGACTAACTCATGAGAAAGGAAATAAATATTCTCATTTAGTTTCTTACTTTGATTTCATTTATAAATTTACTCGAGTCACAAGATTAGCAACTAGGTTCCACCCTTTTATTGTGAAACCAAAAAATTGTAAACACAAATTCTACTCCAGCAGCTTCTTTTCTCGCACTTCCCACCTTCCGTTTACTTACTTCCCTGACAGCTACAATCTCCAAGAATTTATATGTAAAGTCAATAGTCATCTCCTATCTCACTAACCTGCATCCTCTCTCTCATGCTCCTTTCTCCATCCACTCCACTCTCATCAGTATTCTCATCCTTCTCTTACCCACTTCCTAACACCCCCTATAACATGTCACTTTCTCATAAATTTCCTTCCATGTAACCCCATGTAAAACAGTGGCAATAAAATGCCTTGCTTGGGGT
The DNA here is from genome assembly GCA_037127315.1 of Ascarosepion bandense. Classification (NCBI taxonomy): domain Eukaryota; kingdom Metazoa; phylum Mollusca; class Cephalopoda; order Sepiida; family Sepiidae; genus Ascarosepion; species Ascarosepion bandense. The sequence continues at coordinate 3,196,371 of JBBBDQ010030258.1, read as the reverse complement.
GATATGATTATAAAAAAAAAATTTGACATGACTTACAATTTTTCATCTCATTTAGGTTGAAGACTAACACTTAATTTAAATAATTATTTGAGGGACAAAAGTATCTTTGACAAAAAAAAAAAAAAAAAAAAATCATACCATTCTTTTTTTTTCTCTTTCTGTTGTTAGGAGAATTTAAGAATTCTGATACTGCAGAATAAGAGTTATCAAGCTAGTCTCACAGACAGTTGCTAATGTATAAATTTGATCCTTACTGTTTGCCTTACTGTCATCAACTTGGGCTAAACAAATCTCAGTAAATATCTGCAATCACAGAATAAACAAATTTGGCACTATTATGCTTTTTGCACACTCTTCCTGAACTACCTATTTCCATATTCATCTTAAGCAAGTTGGTGGGTCTTGATGGAAAATGCTAAATCTTTGCTTGCATGGAGAAAATTTTTTTATAAGAATGATGATTACTTTGTAAAATTTGTGTGGTATCAAAGATTTAAAATTCTATCATTTTTGACATCGTATTTCTGTTGATTTATGTTCTGTCTAATATTACTGGTTCTTGAATTTGTATTAAAAAAAAGCCAAACCTTTGATTTTCTTGGTTGGAAACAATCATTTCCAAATGCTCGATTTAATTCTCATAATTCAAATTATAATGCAATAGTAAATACGTGGTGTTTTGAGGAGAGAGGTGTAAAAGTATAACCCTACAAATTGATTAAAAGATGATTAATGATCTCCACTCTTAATGTTCAAAATCTTGCAGATATGTGGATCGCACAGAACACTACAGTCTATGCTTTTCTCATACTTACATATGTGCGTATGATAAAGATTCGTTTATAAATTAAGCACAATGAGAGATTAGTAACAGTAAACTAATAATAAAGAACAAAAAAAAGTAATAAAACAAACTAGAAATAGCAGTCAAAGACCGCAAACCTCTGCCAAAACAATACCCACAACATCTCAGCAATTAGCAAGAGATGATTATTAAAATGAGAAAGAATAACTGCAATAAACTGGTCAGGGTTTTGAGATATTTTCCCCACAGGCAGGCAAACAAATGTGACTGAATACAATACCTCTGCTTTAAGGTAGAAGTAAAAATGATGACAATAATATAAGTTATATGACAGACACTAGATTTATTCTTATCATAGATCTTAATCTCAGCATAAAAATTTTTTTTTCCTTTCACCTTTTCATTAAAAAGGAAGCACTTTAGGGTTTCTCTTTGGCATATTTAAATTGTCAGCCTAATTACTGCTGTGAAAAACTAACAAATGTTTCTAGGGGTTGACTGTAATGAACAAAAAAATTGTGGAAAGTGAATATATACAGAAAGTGTGTTCATGCTTGTGGAAAAAGTTTGTCTATATACTTACATTTATTATGAACCAATTTTGCCTTATATGAAATCAAGTGTACCTCTGTGATTAACTTGATCAAGAAAACTTTATTAAAATAATAAGCCAAAATCTGTACACTCTGATCATAGTTAAACAGTTGACTCTAGCACCATTTGTCCCAATATGAACCTACCTGAGATTGGATTTAAAGATTATTACTGGTAAACACATAACTATTAGCACTACATACTCACTTTGAGCATTTAATATAGGTAAAGACAATATCAAAATTCCTGAAAAAAAAAAAACAAAAAAAAAAAACACAATTTACATCGTTCAAACTGTTGCCCTCATATTCATAATGTCTTTGCTGTTGCATACTCTGATCTTCTTCAGGTAATATACAAATAAAGTTTTTAATTTGAAATTCCAACATATATCACCTGAAGAAAGCTATAGAGTACAAAAGATAAAATGTCATGAATATGACAATAAAGATGAGAATAATAGTTTGAATGATGTAAATAGTATAAATAGTTACAATACCTCATCTCAAAAACATAGACCGATGTTAAAAAAAACAAAAAAAAAACAAAACAAAAAAAAAAACAGAGTTTAGCTGCGCTAAGCATAGGCTGAATAAAAACATAACAAATTTGCATTGGTTAAATGTCATTTTTAACAATGGAAGCAAAGATAACATTTTTCTTTAACAACAAATTTAAAGCTTCTTTTTATGAAGCCAAAAAAAAAAAAAAATTAAAAAAAAACATCTTTAAAAATTCAGTGTTTATATATAAAAACATTGGCATTGAAAAATCTGGATGACTTTTTACGTTTTTTGTTGTAATATTCAGATTTTTTATACTTTTGAAATTTTCAAAAATTTTATCAGGACATCTCTCCAAATGCATCTGCTAAACATGCATTTTGATGCATTTTGGCATCAACTACATTATTCATCACAGAATGTTAATATCATTTGTATATTATAATAAAACTACAGAATTATAAATTATTAAGTAGTTTAAAAAAGAAAAAGAAAAATAGCTCATGTCCTTGGGTTTTAAAATTACCTTGACAATATTAAGCACTTGGAACCAGGATATTGAAAAAACAAAGATAAGAAAAAAGAAAGAAAAAGAGGAAAAAGAAAAGAAACAAAAGTAAAGAAAAAAATAAAAAATAAATAAAATGAAATAAAAAGAAAAAAAAGCAGAAAGAAACAAAAAAGAAAAAGAATGAAAAAATAAAAAGAAAGAAAAATCACTTTTTACCAATATGTTTTAATCTTGTACATATTTACCCCCAGTGATTTCTAGATGCTATTAATATCTTGTCATAATCATTATTTTCACTACTTTTGTCATCATCCTCTACAAATTCTCTGGAATCATTATCCAGTATAAGAAGAAACAGAAGTTGAAAAAAGACAAAGTTTCTCAGAAGTATATGCACAACGTTCCTTCATAGTTGCTGCCATTTTTTGAAATACCAGTATATTTACTAAGTGCTGTCTAAACCACATTTACTAACAACTGGCATAAATAGCGCCACCTTATGAAAATATGGAAAACTACAATTTGATTACAAGGTGGAAAAAATAAAACAGCAATATTTTCAATACAACATGAGTAGTTACAGAACTTGCTAATGTGTGACATCGTATAAGCAAAATACCTCTTCAGCCATTTCCAGGACAAAGAAATTTCTTGAGATATCTCATTAGCTGGTTCCAAGTTGTGAATGAAATTTTACATATCACCCTCTGAAGAAATTTTAAGAGTGAATAGCATCTTCATTGTTTTTTTGTACAGTGAATTTTGAGGCTTTTAATCAGTTTAAAGTTACAAGAAATGTTCTTGTCTATAATAGCAAGAATAAAAAACTATACTTCAATGAAAGCCAAAATAACAAAGAAAACAAAATTTTCTTTATTTTTAAGGTTGTTTTCATATACGAATTGATACAGTTAATGTACATTGTATTAATCCTATTATTACCATTACACATTCAGCTTCTAAAATTATTATCCACCCTAGATCAAGTACAATGAGATACAACTAAAAACAATTTAATTCTCTCTTTCATCATTTTTTCTGAACACAAGGCAATACTATTTGAAACAAACAAAATAATTCATCATTTATTATTCTTGTGTTCATACACTGGTTCTACTTCTCCTGCAATCCGAAAAGCTAACATTTTATTTTTTTCTATAAAACATTGTATACAGACTAAATATATTCTGCAGGAATTATGCATATCCATTTTGTAAGCTTACAAAATGTTTTAAAACTAAGTTTTATATGAACAGTTACATATATTTTATCATTTCAAAAAAAAGAGAGACGATCATCTGTGTGTTAGTAAGTTAAAATATATTTGTTGTGTACCATTTAAGAATGTAACCATATTGAGATAAGTTTATTTATAAGAGTCGACTGGAAAGTTCATAGGTAGATCAAGATATAAATGTAAGTAGACACACTAGTTGGTAGACTAAAAAATATAGTTGAGCAGTTATTGGATTCTGGTACACTTGCATGTCTTTTAGTCTACCAACTGGTGTGCCTACTTGCATTTATATCTTGGTTAGTCTATCAACTTCCATGCTAACCCTTGTATTTATTTTATTTTACTTTATATACATATATTGTTATGGTGAAACACACTTATTCCTCAGATAATGGACTCTCCCTCCTATATTAATAAGAGTTAACAGGAAGTTCTTGGGAAGTTCATGGGGGTTCTTGAGACTTCTATTGGAGTTCAGCAGAACTATTAGGCAGTTGATATTAGTCGGCAGTTAGCCAAATACTAAGGAGTTAGCTTTCAGTGGAAGATTACCAAGTTCCTAACATTTTGGGTGTGTTAAGTCGATTAGCAACCGACATAGCATGATTATAACCTTCAGTGTGAAACTACTCCACAACATATATATATATATATATATATATATATATATACATTTATATATATATACACGCACATATATACACATACATACACTAAGGGAACCAATGTGTATGTGTGTGTAAATTATTTTCAGATAGGTGTATCTGTAAAAAAAACAAAATGAATAAAAAACAAGAGGAAAAACTATTCTTAGCTGACATGTTTTGTCATCTGACGGACTTTATCAAAGCAAATGATGAAGTCTTGATAAAGTCCCTTAGAAGATGAAATATGTTGGTTAAGAATTGTTTTTCTCTCAAATATATATATATATATATATATATATATATATAGATATTATAGCAACAGCTAAAATATTTGTAAGTATTAAGTAATTTTTATGAACTGTTATATAATTTGAGATATATAAACAGATCAGAACTTTTTTCATCTTAATTTATATTGTAATTCAGTCAATGCTTGGTGACTAAATCTTGTCAAAATTAAAAAAAAAAATCAAGTTTTCATAAACAAATAGAAAATAAAATGAAGTTTTCATTATTTCAGATTGATATGTTTGATTTGATTTCTTCAAATTTTATAAAAGTATTTTCATTCCATTAAATTTAATGGCTAGATTCATCATTAAGAATTGTAATTGTTACAACAGAAACCAATGGAAACAAAAGTCCTATAGATAATCAGGACTTGTCAGTCAAAGATTTATCTTTTTTGTCTTTGAAAGTAAGATTAACAAAAAAAAAATCCTTTTTTCCTGATTTAACTGTTTGAATACAAAACCTAGCAAAAAACAAATAATTAAGATATATATATATCACAATACTATGTATAAGTGTTGCCAATATTATAGGATTTAAATTCCTTTTTTTAATAAAAAGATCTCCCACACAATCAAACAAAGCTCCTGCTTCTGTTAACAGAAACGTGAATATAAAACCTAGCTTGGATTGGTTGGTTGTGATAACATAACTGAATAAAAGAAAAAAAACGTAGTTTCTAAAAATTTTCAACCTTTTGCAATTGTGTTCATAATGGCTGCAACTATAATGATTTTTTTTTATTTTACATTTCTTCTACCAGGTGGCCATTGTTGTTGTCTATTTCTTTTGTGGAAAAGTCATCTTCAGTAACTATACAGCAGACTCATCGCTTCAGCAGCTTTGCCCCTTACATGGGGAGATGGGTCCTTTAACAGGTCAATAAGAGCTGAAATGAGAAAGTTTGATTATAAAAGTATATAATGAATAATTATTTCTTAAATTTATTTAACATCACTAATACAAAAATTTTTATGCAAAGTGGTTGGAAAAACATTTTTTCTATAACATGTATATATGACATTTTTATATATGAATAGAGTAAGTAAAGAACTGGTAGGAAAAAAGTGTCTTTAATTTAACAAACTTCTTCAGAGATTTTTTAAAAACGAATGATTTAAAAGTCTTTAAAATATCCAAGAGACAGTATGTTGATTGAGGTTTGATTTCATTGGTCAGATAAGTGTCACGTGTAATAAAATAATGGATGAATATTAAATGTAGAAGAAAAAACTTGTGTCTATTTAAGGGTGTGAGCCATGCAAAATAAAACCATTAGATGTTTGTTATGAATGTAAGTATATGTAAGTGGAAATAATGCATGTCAAGCATATTTAAAAGATTAGACAAATTAAGTGTGTTTATATGTTAATAACATTAGTATGCGTGAATGCAATGAAATACATTTCTGTTCAAAATATGTAAGAAGTATTGTTTTGTTGCTGTCATTCACACATACTCATGTTACCGACATATACACACACTTAATTTGTCTATAGTTTATATACGCTCGATATGCATTATTTAAAAATAAATTGCTATTATTATCAAATTTGATATATATATTTATATTTTTAATCCAAAAGGATAATCAGGTAGGTAAATCCCAAAAAACTGATCCTAATTAATATTAATTTCATTAATATTAAAATTGATCATGGCAGAGGGCTCAATGCAAATATTATATTCTAATTACAGAGCCAAATATAAAAACAAAATTTCGATGTTTAATTTCGTCGAATAGCCATTTCTACGAGGACATCCGCGTGTCTTCAGCAACGAAATATTTATTTAATCTATCTATCTAAGTCTGTTTCTCATCTATATCTATCTAAGTCTGTTTCTCATCTATATCTATCTAAGTCTGTTTCTCATCTATATCTATCTATCTATATATATATATATATATATATATATATTAATCCAAAAGGATAATCAGGTAGGTAAATCCCAAAAAACCTTATACTAATTAATATTAACTTCATTAATATTAAAATTGATCGAGGTGGAGGGCTCAATGCAAATATTATATTCTAATTACAGAGCCAAATATAAAAACAAAATTTCGATGTTTAAATCCGTTGAATGGCTGTTCAACGGATTTAAACATCAAAATTTTGTTTTAATTTTTTATATATATATATATATATATTATTTAGTTTTTCTAAAATAAGAACTCACCTCATAAATGATAATTCTTTTTTACAGATTATAGGTAGTATTAAATAAAAATTAAAATAATTGATTTATTGTCCCTTTACTGCATGTGTCCATTGTAAACATTTGCTGCAAGTGTTGAGGAATCAGAATATAGTCTGAAAGGCTCATACATCTTGGTGAAAAATGTTTTGCCACTCTTGTTTGAAAATGCATTGTTTTGATTTTAAAATTTGTAAAAGATAAACAAAATCATTAAAAGTTATAAAAGATCAATCAGTTAAATACTGTATATGATACACACTTACGCGATCATGTCTCAAAAGTGACATGACTGACTCGGCAGAAGATTTTCCAGCAGTAGGTTGCCATTACTTTCTGCGGTAGATTGGTTGCTAACAAAGGCTACAGAACCCAATCTGTCCTGCTATTTAATCCATAGCTAGAAGGGTATTTGTGTATAAGTCATCATCATTTATCCATCACACCCAGATGGTGCATAGGGCAGTAACTTTTTGTTGCTGTTTCTGTAACAAACTGTTTTTTACGGGGCAGGGTTGTTAGCCCTGCACCTAACCCCCAAACCTGGAGGACCGCTGGACCATTCTTGGTCCTTACGTTTACAGCACCTGATATTCCCAAATGGTCACCCATTTAAGTACTGACCAGGCTCGATGTTGCTTAACTTCAGACAGGAACTGGTGTATTTAACATGATATAGCTGTAGACTTGTGTGTAAGTGAATGCAATGAATTTGACTGGAAATTGAACTTGGCTTTCCAATTTCGCATTCTCAGCCAATATCCACTGCCCTCTAATGCACATCACATTATATCGCATTATAAAAGATCAGTGTCTTAATTGCTTCACATTTGAGGGATTTTTTTCAGTAAGCAACCTTGCCCCTCAAAATGTCCAATTTTTAAACAAGCTGGTTGGAAGCTTATTTGAGGAAATACTGTATTTCATGCCAAATTATAGATACATGTCAAATAGTGGGAAATAATATTTTTCAACATAGTTATAAATTATAATTAATTATAACAGTATACGCCCGGATTGGCATACACATGTGGAAAAGCTGGAGAGAATAATGGCTAAAATGCAGTGATAATAGCAACAAAAGTTGGAGACATTAGTCCAAACGTAAATACTATAAATACAGACCATAAATTAAAAAAAAAAAAAAAAAAGCAAATTTTACTCATTTATATATATATATATATATATATATATATATATATGAAATGAATTGTTTGAACATTATTTTTTTATTGATACTTGTATTTAAGTAGATATTCTGTTTTTAATTAAACAGTATATAATATATATATTTAGTAGATATATATTTAGATCTACTGGCCTGATTATTTACGATAAATTTTTATTATGAAAATGTCTACATAGGAGTTGCAGGTTCGAATCCTGCCGAATGACACACATTTTTGTAATAAAAGTTTATTGCAAATAATCAGGCCAGTAGATATAAATATATAATACTGTTTAATTAAAAACAGAATATCTACTTAAATACGAGTATTGATAAAAAAAAATAATCTTCAAACAATTCATTTCAAATTGTCAGTTGTTTATAACCAAGTTTCGTTAAAATTCGTTAATTTCCATAATATATATATATATATATATATATGAAAAACTACTAAAAAGTTGTAAGTTTAAAAATGTATTTTTTTGACAGTATTTATTTATTTCTATTATATATATATATATTTGATATTTCAGACCGCCCTTTCTTTCATCAGAAACAAAATTTTGTTTCTGATGAAAGGCCGAGGCCGGTCTGAAATATCATATGTATATATATATATATATATATAATAGAAATAAATAAATACTGTCAAAAAAATACATTTTTAAACTTACAACTTTTTAGTAGTTTTTCCTATACTATTTAAGACAGTATACATGGATCATCATTATGCTTTATATATATATATATATATATATATATATATTTGTCACCCTTTAACAAGTATTTATTTCAATTTAATCTGAGTTGCTTTTCATCACAACTATTAAAGTTTTTTATGAGGGTCAAACCTTTCACTTCACCACAAGGATTCTGATTCACTGTATCAGTTGCTCTATCAATTGAGCTACAAGGAACTCTTAGCTGAAAAAAATCAAATCTAACCATTTGAAATTTTTTTTACCTCAGCACATTTATCATTTTTATGTACCCTACTGCTACTATAGGCATTGTGGTGCAATGAATATTGGCTCAGAATAAAAAAGTCAGTGAGCTCAATTTGAATTCCAGTTGAATGTTACATGCAAATACATTTAGGGAAGGTATTAATCCACCTCTTCTTCCACCAGCTATGGGTTGAATAGCACAGACTGGGTTCTATAGTATTGGTTGGCAACCAATCTACTGCAGAAAGTAATGACAACCTACTGTAGGAAAATCTGCCTAGTCAGTCATGGATCAAAAGAGACATGATCACTCAAGTAAGTATCACATATGGCACTTAATTGACCGAAGTAATAAAAATGGTATGTTATTCTGCTTTCACAATTGAGTACATGGTAGATGATACTCAGCTTTTGTATACAAACATGTTTGTGTGAGCATGATTATTAGAGGTGGTGATGTGTGTTTTATATTGTGGCTTAGTTGAAGTTATATTTTGAAATACAGTTTGATTTAAGGAATCCATAGAATATTATATGGATTAATATCTTGAATGTTCTTTAATGTTGGTTGTTTAGTAGTATTTTAAGTGAATTCGGGTGAAGTCACTACAATTTGTTAGTATATGTGTATTGCTGGTATTTTTTAAAATATAAAAATGTATTTTTATACTTTCATAGTGTTTTGTTTGGGGATTCACTATTTACCCATAACAAGGACCCTAACAGGTGCTACCCCCACAGGTTAGAGTGGACCTGAGAGCAACAGCAATTAAAGGTGATTCCATTCTCTTCAAAAGCTCTAAACACCCAATCAGAGGCTTTGCCGCCTGTTGTAGTTTATTTGATTTGATTTGAGTTTTGTTTAACGGCATATCAACCTATGTGGGTTATTTAATACCGGAAAAGTTGAGTTTAAAGATATTTTTTTTTAATGTTTGGTTATAGTAAGAAAGTTGATTTAGCCAGATTTTGACGAAAAAAATTTATTTTATTTTAGAAAACCGAAGATGTCTTCTAGTTTCATATTCAAAAATGTATTGCTGGTAATAATTTTTTTCCTTCAAAAATGTGCGATAGCCATAATTTTTTTCTTCAAAAATGTATAATGGTAGTAACTTTTTTTTCTTAAAAATGTTATTGTTGGTAATATTTTTCATTCAAAGGTGTATATTTTTCTATAAAAAGTCTATTTTTATATATAATATATTTCTATAAAAGTATTTTTATACTTTCATAGTGTTTTAACCCAAGTTTGGGGGTTAGCTATTTACCCATAGCTGGGACCCTAACAGGTGCTACCACTCCGGGTCAGGGTGGACCTGGTAACAACAGCAATTAAGAGGTGGTTCCATGCTCCTCACAACCTCCCAATCAGAGGCCTTGCTGCTGGATGCAGTTTACCGTCAAACCCAGGACCCTGTTTTAGTTTATCATCCTGCTCAGAACAATAAACTCTGCAGACTTTAGGAATCAACTGGAAAGGATCAACTAGTCACAAACATACTGATATGAGTAACCAGCTAGACTTAGTTATTTTTTTAAAGAGGAAATAAAAGATTTTTCCTTCTGAAAGCACATAAACTTCTGTATTAATGATTACTTATGTTAATTTGTGTAGGACTGTCCAAGTAAGCAGGATTCAAGTCACACTAAGTTCTTGATAAATAATGAAATTATAGATATTGCTATAAAAGTTTACATGATTACATTAATGTTCAATATTATGTCACTTGAAAGACAAAACACAATGTTATGTTTATACTTTCAAGATAAAAACACCTGCTATATAAAATAATTATGGATTAGTGCTGATAATAAAAAAAAAGAATTCAGTCTTATTTTAAAAATTTTTTTTTTTCTTTGATTATATGCTGTAGAAGAAAGAATGGTTAGTGAGATAATTTGTCTTTTCCAAAAATATTTTTGTGGTAACTGCTCTAATGAGCTTTTTTATCTGGTGCCCTGTTCACATGAAATTAAGTGTCCTACTAGATTGGCAACTAGATTTAGCGTTGAAATAGTTAAATGCAATCAACACTTCTACTTTTCTCACACTTCCCACCTGTGGAACTCCCTTCCATTTACTTGCTTCCCTGATAACTACAATCTCCAAAAATTTAAACGCAACATTGATTGCCATCTTTTATCTTCTTGAATCCCATACATTTTCATCTTTTCCTCAGTAACCCTTGTACTCATTCTTTTTTCTCACTGTGATTCCATGTGCACTAGTGGCAGTCCTGCCTTGATTGGGGTGAAATGATTAAATAAAAAAATAAAATAATATGACACTACTTAACGAGTTTATTCCTAAACAAATGTTGAATAATATTTGTGTCCGTCATGGTTAAATAGATTTAAAAAATACCTACATTGTTTATTTTTCTACTTTTGTGGCCCAGAAAGGCAGAGTTTTTACTCATGATAACTTGCAGAAAATAGAAGCAGGTGTAATTTAGTCATAGGTACAGACTTTACAACACCTGATAATAATGCAGATATAACTGACTTCATGACTTGTCACAATAAATGATTCTCCATAAGTATAAAAAAGACAATGTCTAATGAATTTTGTGTGTCTGCACACACACACACACACACATTTTCTAAACATATACTGTTAAATATAAGAGACAATGAATGTTTATTATGTTCAATCATGAGCCGTACTAAACGTCGTATTTTGGCTTTAATTTCAGTTGAACATAAAGACAAAAATTATCCAAATGTTGGGGAATTTTTGTCTTTATTTTCAACTGAAATTAAAGCCAAAATACGTTTAGAATGGCTCATGATTAAACATAATAGACATTCATTGTCTCTTATATTTAACAGTATATGTTTAGAAAATTATTTGCTGCCTCGATACACTAGGCCTATATCGGGATGATGGACTGATATGTATTCCCAATTCCAATGGGCCTTACACTAATAGAATACATAAGAAAATTATCAGAGCCCTAAATTTTCTTGGTTTTAAGGTTGAGGTTACTTCCAATCTCAAAATTGTAAACTATCTAGATATCACCCTTAACTTAAATGATGGTTCCTACCAACCCTTTCTCAAAGAAAATAGTTCTCCCACCTATATAAATAGTTTATCCAACCACCCCAAGAATATTATAAGACAAATACCCAAGATAGTAAATAATAGGGTTAACCAATTATCTTCCAATATAAAAATTTTCAACGCAAGCAAAGAAATTTACGATAAGGCCCTTCTGAAAAGCGGTTTTGTTAATAAGTTAAAGTATGATAAGCCTGCTATAAACCCAGAATCATCAAAAACTAAAAACACCCGAAAATGTAGAAAAAAGAAGATAATTTGGTTTAACCCTCCTTATTGTAAGCTAACTAATATAAATATTGGTAAGTATTTTCTCAAATTAATCGATAAACATTTTAATAATAATAACAATCCCTTAAATAAAATTTTTAATAGATTCACCCTAAAAATTAGTTATTCTTGTACCTCAAATATAGATAATATAATTAATTCCCACAATAAACAAATTTTAATGAACCTAAATAATACGGAAGCTAAATCCGGAATTGTCGACAAATGCAATTGTTATTCGGTGGATGCCTGCCCGGTGCAAGGCAAATGTAAATCCACCCATGTAATTTATGAAGCCCGCATTTCTCCATCTAATAACAAGGACAATTACCGGACCTATATTGGCATGTCCGCGGGCTCTTTCAAACAGAGGCTTTATAATCACAGGTACTCGTTTTCGAACCCTAAACAGAGATTCCAGACGGCACTATCACGTAGGTTCTGGGAAATGAAGGAGGAAGAGCAGGACCCTATAATCAGCTGGAAATTAATAGGCTCAGCTTGTACTCCTAAAAGTTTTCGTGATAGGTGTCGTCTGTGTTTATTGGAGAAGATTCTGATTTTGAAGTATCCTCATCAGGACTTACTTTTGAACTTTAGGAGGGAATTTATAAACAAGTGCCGCCATAGGGCGGATTTTAACTTCTAATTTTTAATTTTTAAATTCTAAATTTTTCTATAATTTTTTTAATATTTAAAAAAAAATTTTTTAATTTTAATTTTAATTTTTTTTCTATTTTTTTTTTTATGTATATGTGTTTGTGTGTGGATGTGCATATTTGTATATATATATGTATGTATATGTATTTATGTATGTGGGCTATATGTAATTTTGAAAAAATTTTTTTAGCTATTTAAATGCTCCTTTTCATAATATTCATTAATATGTATGTGTGTGAGTGCATATGGAATATGTATATATATATATATGTGTGTGTATGTGTGTGTGTGTATATGTGTGCATGTATGTGTACACATGTATATTATGTGTATATGAATTTTTTGTATGTAGGTGTGTACACACATATATATGTGTGTATGCGCATGTATATGTATATAAGTGTGTAATAAATTGAATGTATGTGTGTATATGTGTATGTATATATGTATTCTTATTCGTAGAATTGTGTGTGTATATATATGTATGTATGTGTGTACTTCTATAGGTATGTATATAATAATTGTAATTAATTTTTTTTTTTTTTTTTACCTAGTGTTGTCTTTATTTAGTTTAATTTCAAATGACCTAATTTTTTTAAAAATAATTTTATTTTAAATCCTATATCTTTTTATTCCCTTTTATTAATAATTATGCCTTTTTAAGTAAAGGCCTTTTTCTAATACTTCAACGTTTTGGGGAAATTAGGTTTTTGAATTTGTCCAGCGTCTGTAATATTTAAAAAAAATTTTTTTCTTTAGTTTCTTTCTTTTTCCCTCCTTTCCTTCTTTTATCTCTCTTACCACCTTTTTTCCGTGTTGCTTAAACTGACGTCGATTTAACACGGCTGTCTGTTAATTTTTAGTTGCATTCTCCCTTTTTTTGCGAACCCAGACGATGTAAATTTTTTTTTCCTTTTTTTTTCCTTTTCTTATTTATTTGATTTTATTCTATCTTTTTCTTTTTCGTTTTCTTTTTCTTTCCCTTTATTTTTCTTTTATTTTCTTTTATTATTTATTTTTTAATTTCTTTGCAATCTATTTAAAAAGGAAAAGTAGACTAATTTTTCTCCAGTTTCTGAAAGGTTTTTTCTGTTGCTGAGGTGATGTGTCGTCCCTCGTGGGGATCTTCATATCGAAATGGCCATTCAACATCTTTGAATTAATCCTTTTTTAATATATATATATATATATATATATATATATATATATATGAGGGTGACATCTATGGATACAAAACCCACATCTGTTGGCACAAGTGAGACTTGTGTTTAACAAGATATTTTCTCTCAGATTTTACATCAAAACAATGTGGGATATAACTTTGATTTCACTAATGCTAGCCAAATTTAAAAAGAACATAACCATTTAAGGAGAAAATATTTTGAAAACATAATCATAGCATTATCACCAACTATAAACACACTTAAAACATTGCATCACCATCTTTCTACCAATCCATTTTTCATGAATCTAACTTGCGTCCACCTAATACATAAAAATAAATGAAATAATACAAATTCCATCTTCAAAAAAGCACAAGAAATATTTTAATGAGAAATTCCAACCAAAACAGATTTTATCACATTAAGTTGTGTTTCACTGACCCACACTAAAGTAACAACATTCCTCATACACACAAACACATGTGTAAATATCAAAGATTCAACCAAATACAAAATGATGTTTACAAACGTTCCTCATACATATACATATATATTAACATTACTGTCCAACATACACCTAGACAGACAAGTGTTTCTACATAAACACACACACATGCTATTACACACTTTAACCTCCAAAATATTCCTTATACAAATATTTAAAAATTATCTATTGTTTCAATACACATGACAATTATATTAAAACACACCAGGCATTGCTCTTGACCATCTTGGAGTGTATGGAAGAAAGGGAAGGTTTTAACATTCACTATTCTAGTTCCATTACACATACTTTTCAAACCATGTCACCATCTGGTCAATTTTTAAAAAAACATTATCATGGTTAATTGAAATCATACATAAATCATGAGATCTGCTTTGTTTTAATTCAGACACATCTAAAATTATCATGTTCTTTTCTACCTAATAACATAAACTGATGTAGTTCCGACATATTACACCATGAATATATATCAGTTATAGAGATGAATGCACTAAATATCTAAAAAAATAATACACACAAAAACTAGCGTGATAACATTTCAACTTTCATTTAATTTGAGTGCAATTTATTCTAAATAATAAATTAAGGAACAGATTTTTTCTTTCTTAATATATATATATATATTGAGTATTCAGGCTGGCAGGTGAAATATGTGTATTCACTAAAAATAATATTTCAGTAATAAAATCTGTTGGATTAATAAAGATGAAATTCATTATCACTTCGTGTGTGTGTGTGTGTATATATATATATATATATATATATTTTCTAAACATACTGTTAAATATAAGAGACAATGAATGTGTGACATCATAGAACCGCATTGCAAATTTGCTAACTCCATTTTTTTATTTTTGGTAACTATTGCCGTTGCCTAGCGGAGTTTTATGTCAACACAAAATAAAATCGTCGCTGATGGTGGATGTTATTGCATTACCGTCTTAATAACCACTCTGAATATGGCTCATGTGAGCCGAAAGCTTAGAACCAACTTAATAAAAGATTATCCAAATGTTAAAGAATTTGTCTTTATTTTCAACTGAAATTAAAGCCAAAATACAACATTTAGAATGGCTCATGATTAAACATAGTAGACATTCATTATTTCTAATATTTAACAGTATATGTTTAGAAAATTATTTGCTGCCTTGATACACTAAATTCTTTATATATATATATATATATATATATATATACACACACACATACACATATATATATACACACAGACAGATATATACATACACAGACACACACACACATATATACATATCACAGATACACACACATCACAGATACACACACACATATATATATCTCATACACACACATATATATATATCGCAGATACACACACATATATATATATATCACAGATACACACACACATATATATATATATCACAGATACACACATATATATATATATATACACACACAGATACACACATATATATATATATCACAGATACACACATATATATATATATCAGATACACACACATATATATATATATCAGATACACACACACATATATATATATATCAGATACACACATATATATATATATCAGATACACTAAATATATATATATATATCAGATACACAAATATATATATATATATATATAATAATAAATATATATATATATATTTTCGTATACACAAATATATATATATATATATCAGATACATGAATATATATATATATATATATCGTATACACAAATATATATATATATCAGACACACAAATATATATATATACACACACACAAATATATATATATATATCAGATACACAA